>QODF01000165.1:734761-761957 GCA_024372805.1 Oostethus manadensis
TTTTTTACATGTTATGATATATTTCTTTCCCTGCTTTATTTTATTATTATATTTAACAAAATGTTGGTTTTTTTTTACATGTTATGATATATTTCTTTCCCTGCTTTATTTTATTATTATATTTAACAAAATGTTGTTGTTTTTTACATGTTATGATATATTTCTTTCCCTGCTTAATTTTATTATTATATTTAACAAAATGTTGGGTTTTTTTTACATGTTATGATATATTTCTTTCCCTGCTTCATTTTATTATTATATTTTACAAAATGTTGGTTTTTTTTTACATGTTGTGATATATTTCTTTCCCTGCTTTATTTTATTATTATATTTAACAAAATGTTGTTTTTTTTTACATGTTATGATATATTTCTTTCCCTGCTTCATTTTATTATTATATTTTACAAAATGTTGGGTTTTTTTTACATGTTATTATATATTTCTTTCCCTGCTTCATTTTATTATTATATTTATAAAATGTTGTTGTTTTTTACATGTTGTGATATATTTCTTTCCCTGCTACTTTATCATGTTATTATTATATTTATAAAATGTTGTTGTTTTTTACATGTTATGATATATTTCTTTCCCTGCTTCATTTTATTATTATATTTTACAAGCGTGTTGCTGTTTTTTTTTACATCTTTCTTGTTGCTCACTTCCTGCATGGTGAGATCTAAACGTTCTTATTATATTTTTAAGGCTTTTTCTTGGCTTTTTTTTTACTATATAGGAAATATTTCTTGTCCCTGCCTGTTCTTTTTTCAATTTACAAAAGTGCTGTTTTTGTTCCCTGCTGGTTTGTTTGCTTATCAGCAGGAGGTTTTTGCCTTTTGAAGGCCCATTGAGTTCCCTTGCTTGCATGCGTTTTTGTGCTTTTCTGGTCGTTCCTCTTTTGGGGAGTTATGCATGCACTGAGATGTATTCCGTTTATACACTTTGCAAGAAATGATGCGTTTTTAACTCATCCCACTTTGCATGGCGTCCTGTTCTTCCTTACCTGCTGCTGTGACGTCTCCTTCCGCGTCGCTGTGCGTCCCCCAGCTTGCCCCCTCCGCGTCTGGCACTCCAAACTTGGCAAGTTGGCTTCCCTTCTTGCCGCCGCTGTTGAACTTGTTCGGATCCAGGATGTCGACGATGGAGAAGGAGATCTTGTGAGTGGACGTCATCACTGTCACCCCGCGGCGCTTTGAATCCAGCATGCCTCAATAAAAGGAAGAAAGGAAAGCCAAGCCAAGCAAAAAGAGGCGATGTCGTGCGTAATTACGCGCGCGGAGCGAGTCCTCTCCGGGGCTAAAGTGGAGTGGAATCGTCTTCACACCGCATCCGAGGTGGTAGGGGTGTTCCGTCCGTCCAGTCCGGCAGGGTGGTGCGTGTGTGTCGGCGCTCTTTAAAGCGTCCGAACCCCCCCCCCCCCCCCCCCCCCCACACACACACACACTCCGAGCACGTGACACCGAGACTATTAGTGTTTCACACGACCTGCTAATGGGCCCCCAGTATCGGTCGATAATCACCCATATCATTAAATTCAATAACGCGCGACCTGCAAGTCAATCGGCCGCAGATGGCGCGGGAGATGGAACCACGTGACCGAACTGAAGCAGAATCTCTCATCTGGACCCTCATGAAGAGGCTTCATTGCTTTCCCGCCCCCGGAAAGAGAAGCACATGATCACCTTTGCAAACATGACAATGATAATAATAATAATAATAATAATAATAATAGTAGTAATGCTTCGAATAAACTGGCCGGCCTCCCGACCCAAAACCCCTTTTACGGTTTTACAATTTTGAAACAATTCCATGGACACGGCGAGCCAACATTTTAGGGGATTTTTCATAACACCAGCCGATCCATCCACCACCACCTTCCTGTTTTGACGTGAATTTGTTCATGTTTCTCACCTCGGCGCCGTAACCCGAAATGGAGCCAAAGAAGGTTTTGCTGAAGACTGCCAGCTTCTGTGGTGTCTTCCACAAAGTTGTGTGCATTTTGGGATGACTTCACAGACGTAACCTTTGGTGGTTGGCTAGCTGACGGGGTTGCTCGCACGGCAGGACGTTTTCTGGTCTCAAAACATGTTTATGTATTTGTATCAATGCCTGAGATGACGTCAGGCGGTGTCTTACCACGACGGCAAAAGCACCCTAGAAAGTGTTATTTGCACGCGTGTGTGCAAAAGGGACGCGTGGGCCATCGGTTCTGTGTTTGTGCATGAAACCGTCGGCTTGACCAAACTGGGACGCCGACTTGCAGGCACGCAGCGGGCAGCCCCGCCTGAGCGGGGAGATACATAAATTCACAAGCAATGGGCTCCTGAGCCTCTGCCATTAGTATTCAATATAAAGCGACAGCGGCTCCTTTAAAACCCCGACGCCTGATGACGGTTAAACGGTGAAACCAGCACAGGATCAATATTCCCAGCAGGTGTCCGATGCAGATAAAAAAAACCTGATGGCTAAACCCCCGCCATGTCGGAGACCGATTACTGCAACGGCAATGTCGCTTATTTGGGTTTGTTCTAATGCGAAACGGACATTCATTCATTCATTCGTTTTCTATACCGCTTATCCTCAGTAGGGTGGCGGGGATGCTGGAGCCTATCCCAGCTGGCTTTGGGCGGGAGGCGGGGTACACCCTGGACTGGTCGCCAGCCAATCGCAGGGCAGACAAACAAACATTCACACTCTAATGGACAATTTAGAGCGGCCAATGAAGCTAACATGCATGTTTTTGGAATGTGGGAGGAAAGCGGAGTACCCGGAGAAAACCCACACACGCACGGGGAGAACATGCAAACTCCACGCAGAGATGCCCAATGGAGATTCGAACCCTGAACCTCGTGACTGTGAGGCCAATGTGCTACCCAGTCAGCCACCGTGCGGCCAAAAAAACCGGAACATTATTATTATTATTATTATTATTATTATTATTATTATTATTATTATTATTATTATTATTATTATTATTATTATTATTATTATGGGCCGCACGTTGGCTGACTGGGTAGCACGTTGGCCTCACAGTCGGGAGGTTCAGGGTTCGAATCTCTGTTGGGCATCTCTGTGTGGAGTTTGCATGTTCTCCCCGTGCGTGTGTGGGTTTTCTCCGGGTACTCCGCTTTCCTCCCACATTCCAAAAACATGCATGTTAGCTTCATTGGCCGCTCTAAATTGTCCACCGGTATGAATCTGAGTGTGAATGTTTGTTTGTCTGTATGTGCCCTGCGATTGACTGGCGACCAGTCCAGGGTGTACCCCGCCTCTCGCCCAAAGTCAGCTGGGATAGGCTCCAGCATCCCCGTGACCCTAATGAGGATAAGCGGTATAGAAAATGAATGAATGAATTATTATTATCATTATTATTATTATTGTTATTATCATCATCATCATCATAGTGCAGCGATGATTTTGCATCGGGCACACGGCACTTTGTTTCATTTTGAATCAAGATCGCAAAAGTCACGTGTGCGTCTCTTAATTGTTCGGGTGCTTGATGTTCTTGGACGAGTCGGCGTGTGTGAGGTCCACGTTGTTGTCTGCCGGTGTTTGCTCGCTCGGTCTTCCCTGCGCTGTTTCCTGTGTGACTGCCGGCTGTTCTGCACGGAGATGGGTCATAACCCGCTGGACCGGCCTGCTCCGGCTCTGTTGCATAGTCAAACATTCGTTAAAGCCGCCCCAACGGGGGGGCCCGCTTGTCCACATTTGCATCTGCAAGCCGCTCGTAGCGGCACCACTCCGGGCCGTCCATATGAAAGCCGCCCGCCGCGCGCTGGAGGTTTACAACTTCCTCGGAGGAAAAACAGACATCTGTTTGCGTGCGCCGGCGGGACAAAGAGGCAACCCGAGGACAAAGACGCCCTCGCGTTGCCTTCACAGGGCGGGAAGAGCAGCTGAGGTGCGCGGCCCGGCGTGGGACACCAAGGGAGGCGGATCGGGGGCACACGGCGGGGGGCCTGAGAGACACACTTCCATCCCAGACCTCCTCCCCCGGGACAATAAAATCATCACTTGGCAGGGAGGCTGATGATTTGTCTAATGGCAGAGGAGGCGTGAGGAGCAGCGCCTCTCCTGCCTCTCCAGCCTTCCGGTACCGGGGAGGCCCAACAAAGCAGCAGCAATGTCTGCTGACCTTCATGTTCAATGTTGCGGTCCACGTTGTCTTGGCGTCTCGTTCATGTCCTTTTTTACTGGCACGTCCAGTCAGACCAGTACAAGACCTGAAAGTCCAAACAATATGGTGCCGAGGAAAGAGGCGGGGTTTAGTCTGAAAGTTGATTCGACCACACTGGGCTCTTTTAGGCCGTCACGAGCCTTTCAAAGTTCTGTGTCGGCGTGGCGCATGGGCCAGGACCTGCTAGGGTTGGCGTTCTCCGGCCGTGACCTGCCAACTTGGTTGTACTCAATGTGCAGTCTGAGCCATGAATACTTATAAATACTTCTATACTTATATAATACCCCTCCCTGCCGTCTTGCCTTTTCCTGGTTTCACTTTCCAGTTCAGTCTGTGCAGCACAGATAGGACCAGTTTCTCAATATTGGGGCGCGGGGTGGTGGTGGGTGGGTGTGGGGGGTGCCCACAGTTCCGTCCCCCAGAGGGGGCATGACAGAAAAAAGTGCGGAGGGCTGCCCTGGGAAGTAATGACTAATAGAAATAATCCATTCCGGGATCTTCCTGTCAAAAGAGTTCCCTCGCGATACTTTTGCGTTGTTTTGCGAGGGAACTCCAAAGTTAGCCCTTTTATAGCCCGTCAAAATTTAAATAAATATAAATACATAATCAATTACATCAATAATCAAATTAGCATGTTTTCCCATTTCTGATGATTATTTCAACTACATTTTAATTCTATATTCTTATGTTATATATATTTAGACTTTATAACTTTTTCCGCAATCTAATTTTCCAAAACATAACAACTTTACTTGTTTGTTTTCATTAGATTACAAGTTTAAAGAATAAATAGAATACTTTTCTTCAATATTTGAACTTTATGCTGCTAAAATGATGTTATTTTTCTTTATAATATTATGATGTTATTTTCCTAAAATTATCGCTTTTTCACCTTAGATTACTTTTTGTATCAATATTTTGGCTTTATTCTTGTCAAATGACTGCTAATTTCTCCATTTGTGTTGTTTGTTTTTCATTTTCCTTGTTAAATTCAATTTTGGGAAAATTAAAAGAAAAAAAATCGTTTTTCATTTTTCTTGTTAAATTGAATTTTGGGAAAATTAAAAGAAAAAAAATAATAATCGTTTTTCATTTTCCTTGTTAATTGAATTTTGGGAAAATTAAAAGAAATTTTTTTCCTTGTTAAATTGTATTTTGCCACACGGTGGTCGAATGGGTAGCACCTTGGCCTCACAGTCAGGAGGTTCAGGGTTGGAATCTCCGTTGGGCATCTCTGTGTGGAGTTTGCATGTTCTCCCCGTGCGTGTGTGGGTTTTCTCCGGGTACTCCGCTTTCCTCCCACATTCCAAAAACATGCATGTTAGGTTAATTGGTGACTCTAAATTGTCCATCGGTATGAATGTTTGTTTGTCTGCCCTGCGATTGGCTGGCGACCAGTCCAGGGTGTACCCCGCCTCCCGCCCAAAGCCAGCTGGGATAGGCTCCAGCATCCCCGCCGCCCTAATGAGGATAAGCGGCATAGAAAATGGATGGAATTGTATTTTTGGAATGTGCCACTGGCCAATTCAAAAGCAGCAGCAGGGCTCACTTCGGACACCGTGCACTGAAGTCTGGAGTTTGAACTCCAAAATGTTGTCCTACTTTTTAGTTTTTTCCCGAAAATTCTCGTCAAATGCGGCGTGCACGACCTCGGAGACGGCATAAGGCACAGTGCACGACGCATAGTAATGGGAGATAAACGGGTCCGGTGTTTTTCCGCGTGTCGTCCTGAGAACGCGCCGTGCCGTGCTTAGCATTTAGCCACGCTGTGCGTACTTCTTCTTAATTTTGCCGTTTTGAGGGCCGCCTCTCTGCCGTGTGTGCTCAATGTGACTCTCGGTGACAACAAGGTCAGCGGCATCGGCCGGTAATTGTCCTAACGGTTTGTGTACCTGTTGGGTGGAGGCGAGTAATGAGAGTTTTTCATTATGTGCGGGACGGGTGAATGCGCCTGGCAGATGCTGACAGGCAGCAGATGTGGAAAGTTGGGCGGTGATTTGTACGAAGGGTCAGACCGCGCCGCATGGCCGACGGAGAGGGAGAGCTGCCGGGTGGGTAAATTTACACCGAGGGACGCCGTCAGTCATGACAAGGTAAAGGTCAGTTCGCTCGCCAGGACAGTCTGAGCGGGTCCAAACTTTTCACTGGAAAAGTAATATCTTGGTTTGCAAGGCCGCAAGTTGCACCCTGCTTTTGGTTGGCTCGGCTTTGCAGCAATCCCTCGTGTATCTGGGTCCACGCCTGAGCGCGATGAGCGAATTTCCGCAAAGCCTTTGCTTCATTTTGCATGGAATCTTTTTGTCCTTTAAGTGCAGAAAACCTGTTTACGCGTTTTAACATTGTTAGAGCCCTCAGCTCATGAAATAACACCCCTATGGTCACCTTTGCGCTCGTAGAAGAAGAACCCCTGGCGAAGGTTCCGGGGTGAGTTTTGGTTACGGTCGCAACAGTAGCCCGCGTTAGGGATTATTTCTAAGATTCTGCGTGTTAGATAATTCAAACCTCCAAAAAAGTCTGGTGCGAACAAAACAGTAACTTTGCTGACACCTTGTGGCCAGTGTACAATACTGCACCTCATCACGAGGCGCCTTCTGAATGCCTTATGTGTTTTTTATTTCGTTTTTAAGCAAATGTACTAATAATTTACCAATAATATTCAACCACAAAACAGCATGATTTATGAATTCATAGTTTTTTTAAAAACCATCTTTGGTTCCCCCGTTTTATCATCTCAATAACCAATCGTGCGGCTTCATTCCTTGTTCTCCAGTGCGGCGTCCCTCAGGGTTTTGTTTGAGGGTTCTTGCTAGTTACAGTGTACAGATTTAACATGTACATGTGACACTATTGTACTAATGTTATATATTTATGCTCCTCCCAAACCGTGTGGTAGTGGTACATTTTTGGCTTCTTATTTGATCATTTCTCCCCACTCTGTTTCAAAGAAGAAATAAATTGGAGGCTAACTAGTTAGCTCGGTAGCTTGTTATGCTAAAAGCGGCAGCCGTGTCACTTCAGAGATCCTGCAGCCTTTGCGCAGTGTGTAAAGAAAAGCAGCAGGAGTGTCGTCTGCGTTCCGGATTCATGTCAGATGGCTGCCGAGTGACAAATGTGAGGATGATGTTCATCTTTTTTGAGATACCAGGAACTTTCCCAATGCTAACCTTGTGAGTCGTTGGCCTAATATTGCTTATCATGTCCGTGATATCAGTATAAAGTGACTATAGGGGTGTTATTGCAAGTCTCTAATAATGTTAACCATACATATAAACATTTTTCTATGCTCTAACTATGAAAATATTCCATTTCTTATTCACCATGATTAAGCATCTTCCAATGTGGTGCACCTCAAGGTTGACTTTCAGGGTCCCTGCACATTTCCAGCTGCTTGTTTGTCTTGGATGAACTTCTCTTACAAATCATGCAAATGCTTTCACCGATCCTCCTACAATCTGGCGTCCCTCAAGGTTGAGTTTTAGGGCTCCTGCTGTGCTTGGCGTTCTCACTGCGTCATTTATTTGAGATGTCACGTCGATTATCGAAAAAGACAAGGAATGGCTTGAAATGTCCTTCTTCCATTTTCTCCTTCCAATCAGTCTTCTGTAAATCTGGGCAGATGGTCCCAAGACTTCTAACAAGACCCAGATCCGCCGTGTTCTTGCTAGCCAACAACGGCATCCTGTAGAATTCCCAGTAAGCTCCTCCTGATCCTTCAGGTAGCACACGGGGCGCTCTGTGACCTTGCCCCTCATTCCACTTACCAACCACGGCGCTGACCTGGCAGCTCCAATCTTCTCCATCTTTGGACGCGGTGCCTAAAAATCCAATGATAGGCTAGAAGTTCTGGTGCGGGTATTTTGCTCCTCGCCCCGCAAGAAGAAGAAGAACCGGCAAAGCTGCCCGGCTCAGGCCTGCTCGCATCGCACCGTCGGTCAACACGAGCATTGATTAGCCATCCTTCTGAGAAGGTCACATGATAACTCATTAACGGGAATTACGCCCGCGGTGCCACCTGCACTCCTCCCTCCCGGCCGCTAAATTACGAGCGCAGCGTCGGCGCCTCGCACACGGAACAATGAGGATGTAAAGCCCGGAGAGCTTTCGGTGACATTATTCAAATGGGCCCGTTTCAACCCGGGAGCTGTCTTCATGAAGGGCAATTAGGCACTAACGCTAATTGATCATTCCTGCTAATGACAATTAGCAAACATAAATAGTGGCGATAGGGTTTGTGGTCCTCGCGTGCGGGCTGGGAAGGTGGGATGGAAGGCGAAGGATGAAGCCGCGTCCATCCCCATCTGGTGCTCAAACACATTTCTGTTTCTCATCCGCGTCCTTCTCTCCTGCTCTGCCCTCGCCGGACGCCGGGTGGCGCCCGGGCGCTTAAACACGGACGCTGCTGCAGGAAGTGGTCGCCCGCCCATCCTGCTCTCAGAAGCTTCTCTGTGATCCGCCCGGGAGGGTTTCAGACGCACGTCACGAGGAAAGCCTGGACTTTTGTGCCACCCACAGATGGGCGGTGCTCCACGTGCTTTGGAAGACTTGCTAGCACGCGTACATGCTAGCATATGTACATGCTAGCCCACGTACATGCTAGCACGCGTACATGCTAGCATTCGTACATGCTAGATTATGTACATGCTAGATTATGTACATGCTAGCACGCGTACATGCTAGCACGCGTACATGCTAGCATTCGTACGTGCTAGATTATGTACATGCTAGCACGGGGACATGCTAGCATATGTACATGCTAGCCCACGTACATGCTAGCACGCGTACATGCTAGCATTCGTACATGCTAGATTATATACATGCTAGCACGGGGACATGCTAGCATATGTACATGCTAGCCCACGTACATGCTAGCACGCGTACATGCTAGCATTCGTACATGCTAGATTATATACATGCTAGCACGGGGACATGCTAGCATATGTACATGCTAGCCCACGTACATGCTAGCACGCGTACATGCTAGCATTCGTACATGCTAGATTATATACATGCTAGCACGGGGACATGCTAGCATATGTACATGCTAGCCCACGTACATGCTAGCACGCGTACATGCTAGCATTCGTACATGCTAGATTATATACATGCTAGCACGGGGACATGCTAGCATATGTACATGCTAGCCCGCGTACATGCTAGCTTATGTACATGCTAGCACGCATACATGCTAGCATATGTACATGGTAGCACGCGTACATGCTAGCATTCGTACATGCTAGATTATGTACATGCTAGCACGGGGACATGCTAGCATATGTACATGCTAGCCCACGTACATGCTAGCACGCGTACATGCTAGCATTCGTACATGCTAGATTATGTACATGCTAGCACGCGTACATGCTAGCATATGTACATGCTAGCCCGCATACATGCTAGTTTATGTACATGCTAGCACACATACATGCTAGCATTCGTACATGCTAGATTATGTACATGCTAGCACGCGTACATGCTAGCATATGTACATGCTAGCCCGCATACATGCTAGTTTATGTACATGCTAGCACGCATACATGCTAGCATATGTACATGCTAGCACACATACATGCTAGCATTCGTACATGCTAGATTATGTACATGCTAGCCCGCGTACATGCTATCTTATGTACATGCTAGCACGCATACATGCTAGCATATGTACATGCTAGCACGCGTACATGCTAGCATGTGTACATGCTAGCCCGCGTACATGCTAGCTTATGTACATGCTAGCACGCATACATGCTAGCTTATGTACATGCTAGCCCACGTACATGCTAGCATATGTACATGCTAGCCCACATACATGCTAGCATATGTACATGCTAGCCCGCGTACATGCTAGATTATGTACATGCTAGCACGCGTACATGCTAGCATATGTACATGCTAGCCCACGTACATGCTAGCATATGTACATGCTAGCCCACGTACATGCTAGCACGCGTACATGCTAGCATATGTACATGCTAGCCCATGTGCATGCTAGCATATGTACATGCTAGCATGCAGCAGCTGCCGACCCGTTACAGATACGTAGATGCTTTATTCATATTTCAAGTTTTTTAATATCGGCTTTGCTCCTTTTCCCCCGTTTTGCTGCTTTCTTTCTGCAAGCATCTCTGCGTAGTTTTGTGTTATTGACGCCAAGCATAATATTACTAGGATTTCATACTTCATAGCAGGACAGGCTATGCTGTTTTTCTGGACCCTCATCAGTTTTTGCTGTTTTTATTTATTTATTTTTGCAAATATCAATAGTTTTTTCCTCCTCATATTATGACTTCATGCTAATATTTTGTCTTTATTCTCGTAAGATGACTGCATTTTTTTTTTTTTTTTGTCATTTGTTTTTATTTGATTTTTAGAAGGTGCTGAGAAAAGAAGAAGTAAAAAGTGAAAGTATAAGAGGGCAACTTTGATGTTTTATGTGTTTGAAGAAGCTCCGTGATTATTTGTACCAACTTTGCTCTCTTTTTCCCAATTTTTGCTGTTTTTTTCAAAGTGTCCAAACAGTTTCACTTTTTTCTCAAACGATCATTTTCATCCGTAGTATCGCTTCATGCCCGTAACAGAACTTTGTCCCAGTTGCAGTATTTCTGTAGTACTACAACTTTGTCTTTAGTAGTGCAACTCTCGGCTACCAAAATGACGTTCATAAAGTTTATTCTCATTCGATTGGGACGTTTTAATTGCTAGAATGTGTTTTTTTTTCACTTCCAACTGTTTCAACTTTCTTCTCGTAATTTTTCTTCTACTAATTGTGACTAATTATTAAAATAATTGGTAATTCTAGTAGTTACGACTTTATTCCCACAGTGTTTTGACTTTATTCTTATGAAATTATCATTTTTTTCACAACCTAATTTTCAAAAAATGCAATTTTATTCGTTTGTTTTGAATATTAGGGCTTTCTTTTATTATAATCTTTCTATGTTAGTGCGTTATTTTCCCAACATCCTGACTTTTTGCTCTTAATGATTTGACTTTGTTCGTGCAAAATGACTGCTGATGTTTTCATTTGTGCAGCTTTCGGTGAAAGATATTTTTAGAACACGCCACGGCCCGATAAAAACAGCCGCTGCGCCGCTTTTTGGCCAGCCCTGCCGTGAACTGCCCAGCGTGAGAACGGTTGTTGGCGAATGGCGACCTCGCCTGTCGCCCGGAGGCAGCTGGGATGGGCTCCTCAGCTCAGGTCATTAAAGGGAATTTAACTTGACTTAGCTTCATTTTGTCTGTTTTTCAGGCTCCCTCCAGATGCTTCCCGTCCCAGCCGTGGTGGTCTTCAAACTCTGTGAGGGTGAGTGTCAGGCGGCTGCTGGTATTTGCTCCAGTGAGATGTGGACCAGTGGAGCTGCTCTAATCAATAAAGTCTTCATCAGCGATTTCCCCAGATGATTCTCTTTCATTTCTTCCTTAATTGTTCTTTTTATCCAACAAGGTCTGTGCCAAAAGCGTACGTGTTCGGATCTCCGTGGACTTACAGGCTGCTAATGGCGGGCCGGGAACTGTGACCTTCCATGGGAAGCAGGATTACTGTTGCTCTTGGCTCAGACTTCCCGGGAGACACCCGAACCACCCACGAGTCCCAGGTAGACTAAAGTCCTGTCGGCACAAACATGCGGGATACTCACTCATATTTGCTATAAGCAAATGTTCATTCATTCTTTTTCTACGCCGCTTATCCTCATTAGGGGGGCGGGTATGCTGGAGCCTATCCCAGCTGGCTTTGGGGGGGAGGCGGGGTACACCCTGGACTGGTCGCCAGCCAATCACAGGGCACATATAGACAAACAAACATTCACACTCTAACGGACAATTTAGAGCGGCCGATGAAGCTAACATGCATGTTTTTGGAATGTGGGAGGAAAGCGGAGTACCCGGAGAAAACTCCACACACAGATGCCCAACGGAGATTCGAACCCTGATCCTCCTGACTGTGAGGCCAATGTGCTACCCACTTGACCACCGTGCGGCCCAAAGCAAATGTTATCATTCAGATTTATATAAAGGCGTGGTTGTTTAGGTAACGGGGGCTTTGGAGGGACAAAAAGGGCTCTCGGTGTGATGCAGTGCAGGCGTGTCCAACCAGCGGCTCAAGGGCCTTTTTTTTTTTTTTTTTACATTTACAAATACTATTTCACCAAAAAAACAATAACAGCAAACGTTGACAAATCTGCTGTGATTTTCCAAGAGAAAGCAAAAATATTACAGAAAAAATAACGAGAAAAAGTCGTCATTTCACCAAAATAGTGTCATAAAATCAAGTAAATATCATGGGAATAAAGTCATAATTACTTGGCAAAACTTTTACAAGAAGAAAGTCAAAATATGAAAAGGAACAAAATCACATTCCTACACGAAAAAATGTTACAACTTTATGAGAATGAAGCTTTATTTCAAAAATGTCAGTCAATTTAGTAAGTTGCAGTTAACTTGATCTTTTTTAACTTTTAACTGAGAAATGAGAAACAGATCAAAGGTGTGGTTTTTGGAAAGTAGGGTTGGGGAAAACTTATATGATGAGAATAAAGTCAAAATATTGCGGCAATGAATTGATAATGTCAGCAAAAGAACTTTTACAGAGAATATTGAAGAAGAAAGCTGAGAAAAACAAATAGTATCTCAAAAGCTTAGATGCCCTGTTTTCACCAACCAGTACCAGACTGTGTGTGTGTGTGTGTGTGTGTGTGTGTGTGTGTGTTGGGGGGCATGACGCCACAGAATCGGAAATGATTGCGGTATAATTGTGTTCCTTTAGCGCTTATTGGGCTTCTGTGCCAGTAAAAGGGTGCGGGACCGCCGCTCTCCCCAGGGGGAGGGGTCGCCCTCTTTCACGGGGAACCAAACCCACCCCACCCCCCGTCCCCGACCAACCCTCCCCGCCCCACACTTGGCCGTCTGGCTCTGCAGGCATCACCGACCATGCGCAGAGTCCGGTAAAGGAGTGTGAAGAATGAAAAGTACTTTCCGTGGTTTTATGAGGCTCACCTGCACCATTCATGAGCACGTATCAAAAGTCCCGTCTCTCTAAAGACCATCTTGCTTGCTTTTGAGTGACACTGGCAGAGAACTGCTTGCTCTTCACTGTGCTTTCTCTGGTATTCTGTGGTGTTGGTGGTATTGGCATTGATCTTGGTATCGGCATTGGTATGGCTACTGGTATTGATATAGGTACTGGTATTGGCATTGGCATTGGAATTGATGTTGGTATTGGCATTAGTATGGGTATTTGTGTTGGTATTGGCATTGGCATTGCATTGATACTGGTATTGGTACTTGTGTTGGCGTTGATGTTGGTATCGGCATTGGTATGGCTACTGGTATTGATATAGGTACTGGTATTGGCATTGGCATTGGAATTGATGTTGGTATTGGCATTAGTATGGGTATTTGTGTTGGTATTGGCATTGGCATTGCATTGATACTGGTATTGGTACTTGTGTTGATGTTGGTATTCGTGTTGGCATTCATATTGGTATTGGTATTCATATTGGCATTGGCATTGTCATTGGCATTGATGTTGGTATTGGCATTAGTATTGGTATTGGTATTGATATAGGTATTGGCATTGGCATAGGCATTGATGTTGGTATTGGCATTGGTATTGATATTGGCATTGGCATTGATGTTGGTATTGGTATTCGTGTTGGCATTGGCAGAGATAAAGAAGGTGGAGGATTTTAAATACTTAGGGTCAACAGTCCAGAGCCTCCAAAGCAAAGCTATGAGTGTGAGGAGGGAATGATGCTCCTGTGCGGCTCTTTGCAGTATCACACTAAAAGATGTGGCTCTTGATCGCTGACTGGTAGGCCACCACTGTGCTAGACAGTCTTTGATCACTAGTGAAGTGCGGTCCAGAGCAATGGAGAGTGTGGAAAGGAGGTGAAGAAGCGTGTGCAGGCAGGCTGGAATGGGTGGAGAAAAGTGTCGGGTGTGATGTGTGATAGAAGAGTTTCAGCTAAAATGAAAGGAAAGGTGTACAAAACTGTGGTGAGACCAGCCATGTTGTTTGGTTTGGAGTCAGTGTCGCTAAGGAAAAGACAGGAGGCAGAGCTGGAGGTACCAGAGATGAAGATGCTGAGGTTCTCTTTGGGTGTGACCAGGATGGACAGGATCAGGAATGAGCACATCAGAGGGACAGCACATGTTAGAGGTTTTGGAGATAAAGTCAGAGAGGCCAGACTGAGATGGTTTGGACATGTCCAGAGGAGAGATAGTGAATATATTGGTAGAAGGATGCTGAGTTTTGAATTGCCAGGCAGGAGGCCTAGAGGAAGACCAAAGAGGAGGTTTATGGATGTAGTGAAAGAGGACGTGAAGGTATCATATTCAGAACTTTGCCCCAATTAGAATGAGCCACACAATACTACACAACTCTGCATCAGCTCCTCTTAAGAACTAAGTTAGTCGATCTATGAGATGAGGCGTAAGAATGATGTGTGTGGAAGTGGTACATGGAAGACGTGTGTAATTGTGTGTTTGGCCGATGTTAGTGGGTGTTTTACTGCGTAAGGACATGTGTGACGCTGTGTGTGTGTTTACGAGAGTGCATCTTTGATTGTTGTTGTTGATATAGCCTGTTGTTATTTTATCTACAGTATGGATGCAGGGGCTGCAGATGGCAAGGAGCTTACCAGCTACGCTCCGGTGCAGAACATGGTGCCTGCACGGTGCCTTCAAATTAAGACTCATCCTCATTTTAAAAAGTGATATAATATTTGATATACTATGTCAAAGATCAGAATCAGAATCAGAATCAGAAAAACTTTATTGCCATTGTCAGTGAACAATTCACAAACTAGGAACTTTCTTTGGCGACTCAGTGCAACGTAGAATTCTAAGTAAACATAGAGCATTAAATAAACATAGAACTAACTAAACATAGAACCTGAGTAAAAAGTTGAAATCACTGATAAGTAAAGGCATGAGAGTGTTTTTAGTGCAGGTAGTATAAGGTGCCAAAAATACTGGTTATAAAGTGAGCATAGTGCAAATGTTATAAAGTGTTCATGAGTTCAACAGCAGCAGGAAAGAAACTGTTCTTGTGGCGAGAGGTTCTGGTCCGAATGGACCGTAACCTTCTGCCAGAGGGGAGTGGCTCAAATAGTCCATGTCCAGGGTGGGAAGGGTCGGCAAGTATCCGGCCTGCTCGCCCCCGAGTTCTGGAGACGTACAGGTCCTGGAGAGATGGAAGGCTGCAGCCGATCACTTTCTCGGCGGAGCGCACGATGCGCTGCAGTCTGTGTTTGTCCCTGGCAGTGGCCCCAGCGAACCACACTGTGATGGAGGAGGTGAGGATGGACTCAATAATGGCCGTGTAGAATTGCACCATCGTCTGGACAGGCAGCTTGGCTTTCCTCAGCTGCCTCAGGAAGTACATCCTCTGCTGAGCCTTCTTGATGATGGAGCTGATGGTCTGCTCCCACTTGAGGTCGTGGGTGATGTTAGTGCCCAGGAAGCGGAAGGAGTCCACAGTTGTGATGGGATTATCATGACATAAATATGGATATCATTATAATCTAAGTCAAAGTATTACATTTGACAAATTCCATTGCCTAAATAGCAAGTCATGGCACCCCAATCGGAATTACACAGCATAAAAAAACATTTACAGTATGTATTTTGTGGGATGTTGCGTTACACGCGAGTTTTCCTATTTGTGCTGCCTGCTTATGGAGGCATCTTTAAAATGCATTTTTCCCATCATAACTCAAAGTGTGTGATAGCCGCCTTGCTTTATGAGTCCCGCGGGGACCATTAGGCAAATGAAGTATTGAATCGCTCGAGGAAAAGGTCTCATTCGGCCCATTCATGCGCAAAAAGTCAGAAGGTTAACCTCGCATGAAGTCTGCCGTTGCAAAGAAGTGCATGCTGATGGATAAGCCCCTCCCACTTTGGCTCTTTGTGTTCTAGATTATGATTTATAGAAGCTTTAAGGTTGTTGACTTGGCCGGGCTTTATAGCCAAAATGAGATGTGAGTTGTCTTACAGCCCGGCCACTCATCTCCCCGGTAAACGACAATAGATTGTGCGAGGGGGGTCGTTTATCCACACATCCCATTACTGAGGGCTCGGCGTTTTACGGCCATTTCCATAAATTCTGCCCCCGGGGACAATCTCCTCTCTGGGGGCGCGATGGGGAGATCACGTCGGGGCTGTGGTTTGACGCTTCAGCGCCTCGGCCTACGCACACCCAGAGGAGGACGGCCCGGGTGATGAAGTCCGGCCCTCCAAGAGTGTTGGATGAGTTTACAGATGATGAGAGTCTTAGTTCAGGTCAGATGTGTGTTTACAGCTCAGCGACTCCACTCTATCGGGGCTGACGCTTTAGAAAGCAAACAGGGCCGCCGGCGGGGAGGCGGAGGTTAACCAATCAGACCTCGGAGACACGGAGCAATCACGGGGGGTGCACCATTGTTCTCACATCAGCGCTATTAATCCATTACCAGTTACCGCTCCATTATGAAATGCAGCCAAGGTTATTGGTGAGGACGGGTGTGAGTGTTTTAAGTAGCCTACCACATCTTCTTACTTCTCTTTGCTTTGCTCGTACGATTTCCTTGCTCAAGAGTGAACGCCGTCACCCGAACCCCGGTGCGCACCGCCCAAGTGGCTGAGACACACTGAAGGTCCGGACCGTTTCGTGCATTTCACGCTTTTTGCTGTCACTTTAAGGCTGACCCGTGACTTTGGTCCGTTTAGCGTTCAGGTTTAAGCTCAAGTCAAGAAGACTAGATTTCACTCGCAAGGGGTCGGAGAGCCGACTCGCTGGGCTTGTTTGGTGCACACCAGGGTTTGGATGATGGCGTTCCACTTGGCTGGATGAACCGATCCTGCAGAAATCCTTCACATTAACGTGTTGTTTTTGTCAGCGATGACCGTGACAAATCTGTCATTGACTGGCGACCAGTCCAGTGTGTGCCCCGACTCCCGCCCCAAGTCAGCTGGGATAGGCTCCAGCAGGATGAGCGGTACAGAAGAAGCTGAACATGGATCTCCATGACTAGAACATGACAAGCCGTGTGTGAGCAAGATGAGACCGGATGAAAATGCTAGTGGGGGATCTAATCACAGGGGACCCCAATATTTTTTGGACCCACGGACCGCTCGTGTTCCCACAAAACTCCGACGGAACGTGTGTGTGTGTGTTGTAGATGATATTTATTAAACACCCATATTTACAAATGCATTTACATAAAATTCAATGTAGTTACTTGCAAGCGTATTTTTTTAGCATTGCACGTGAAGCAACCCAGTTTGCCCCCGCCAACGGATCGGTACCGGGCTGCCGCCCGCGGGTTGGGTACCAGACCTTTCCAATGACATTTCTGCCCGTTGTGCGGGTATTTTTCTTTCCAGGATTTGCTGCTCTTTCTCGCTGTGTGTGACACACCAGCTCTTTTTCAAAGTATATTTTTGTGAAATCCAGTTGCACGATACCGACATTTTCCACCAAGCAGGTGGCATTTTGGGCTCGGAATGTTTGAGTTTAAGTGCTAATTATGACACATGTCAGCTTTTATTATTACTATGTATGAACTTTATTCATTTTCATACTATTTTGACTGTCATCGTCATATTATTATGATAATATATATAATAATATATTATATTATAATTTTTAGTCTGTTATATTTCCAATTAATGCGGTTTTTCTCTAAATATTTGATATTTTGTCTTTTATTCCATTAAAAGTGACTTATTTTTACTTTTTTTTCAGTTTTTAAAATTGTATTTATTGTTTTTTTAATTGTATTTTCAGCATGTGCCAAGGGCCAATAAAACTGTATAAATGGCTGCTGGGCCGCACTTTGGACACCCTGCCTTACTTCATGCACATGTTCTGACGGAGAAAAATACCGGTGTGAACCGCACTAGAGTGTGCAGAAACTGCTTTCTTTTCATTTCAGGTTTAGCACGCCGGGCTTTGTTTACCCAAACACAGTAACACAGTAGTACAATAGCATGTATTGTTGCATTAATACCTCTTTGTTTTTCTAAAGGCAGACGCTCATCCCATTAGTGGTTTCTATAGCAACTTACACTTTTTCCTATTCAAATTGATCCTGATGATATCCACCTGACTATGCTCAATGTCTATGCACTAGGAACATTTCTGCAAAGCAACATGTTTCTTAAACTAGAACATTACTCTAAGACACCACAGATAAAGAATTACAATTCAAGCACTTTTGTTGTGTAACATGTCAATGCATCAAAAGTAACAAGGACCCAGGAGGTCTTTTAAAGAATAACAAACAAAAAACCAACGTAATGTTCACAACACTTAAATAATTGGAATTTAAATTGGTTTTGACTTATTGGGTTGAAATGGTTCTGTAATATCTCAGCTGCACAGCAAAGCCAAAACTGTTTGGAAAAATGCCTCCATCTAGAGGCCGTTTTGGGTACTGCACCTTCTGTTTTTTTCCCCTCAGTTGTGTGAGGGAGGGAGAAAGAAAGATAATTGCCAAGACCTGTTTGCAGTTGACTTGTCCAACACACACACACACACACACGCACACACACACACCTGCCGCCCGTGTTTGGTAAACATTGGCGCCATCATTGTGGGTCATTTCACCAGGAGCTTGACGGGCGGTTGGCAGCTCATCTACTGACTGATTTGCAGGGTCCACCTAATTTTGTGGGGAAGTCCCAGACAGGTTGAGGAAAGAAAAATATTTTGGTATATTAGCGTGAACTCGCACTTTCCCGCATGAGGGCTGGGAATGTTTTTCTTTCAGGCAACAAAGAAGGCTCCTTTCGTTTGTATTCCGCCCCAATAATTGCTCTTGACGCCTGACAAACTCGCTCTGCGGTTGTATCGGAGTGGCTGCTTGGTTCCTTTCCCCGGGGGGAAAAAGACACCCATGCCTTTTTGGAGCAGGGATACTCAAGTGCAGACCCGCGGGCCAGATCCGGCTCGGACCTGACATCAGACCGTCCTACGGTTCAGGCATTTTTGCACCAGAGCAATAATTCTCAACCGGTGGGTGGTGAGTCTTTGCCTGGGCAACATCAAACTTACAAAAACAATCTTGCACTTTTGTTTGTAATGCTGTTATACCCCTGAAGGTGGCGCCAACGTTCTGTAGTGGTATTGGAAACTTGCTGCGGTAGAAGCCAACCATGTTACTTTATTGTGGCACATGGGAAAGGTCAAAATAATGCTTACAAACACTACCAACCGCAAAGCATGCTGGGTAACCTGGTGGCTTTGGTCCTCCGTAATCATAATCTTCCGCCTCGCTATTTTCTTTCCGCTAAAGGTGTGACGTCAGCGCCAAGCCTCCTTCTTATTTTGACATCGAGGTGCCCATTTTCCCCTCAACAGTCCTGCAGGCAAGAGGCACTGCAGACCTTGCCTGAAGCAAACCAACCCCCGTCCTCCTTCCCTTGGAGGCCACCCAAAGTGAGGAAGGCAGACACCCCTGCCCCCACATCTAGTCGCCATTGACCCTCCAAGACCACAACAGGAACCGCATTCTTTCCTTTGTGGCCCGGCTTTCATCCTTGGCCGCCAGCGGGCCACTAGAAAGAACCTGCGAGGAACGTTGTGTGGTTGCTTTTGTCCGGGCCGTGCCACGACGCGCTGATAAACTAAACACGACGTCCTTCTTGAGTCCAGATGTGATTGCTTTGTTTGCTGTCCTTCAGTATGTCCTCTTTTGCGTCACAAAGCCAAGACTGGCACCTAGCGGGTACAGCGTGCTGCAATGTGGAACACTACACAACGCAACACTCACACTTCTTTGCACTCATTCAGGCGTCACCGGAACACACCGGAACCTTGGTTAGTGTCATTCATTCCTACCAGAAACGCCGACTCTAACCAAAACGGATGCTAACCAAATCAGCTTTTCCCATAAGAAATCATGTAAATTCCACAAATGCCAAAATGTTCTAGTTTGACATGCAGAAAAAAAGTGCATATACAGTGAAAGCCATGAACTGACCAATGAAAGGCATACATCAACACTTCACTGATTTTTGACACGACAGCAGCGAGATAAACCATCACCACCTTCCTGTTTTGACATTCAAGTGTGAAAATTTTTGAAAGTTGGGGGTGAATGTGCCCCCTTTCAAAGTACTGCTCTAATGTGATATGCACATATTTTGCCCCATTGGATGCATCTAATACCGACCAATCAGCTTTAAGAACATACAAATGTCTACTTGAGACTTGGAATACACCGACCACCTCTGCAAGTTTTTTTATGTACTGGTGTGTTTATTCATTGAACACTGTAGCGAATGTTTACGAGCACCAGACATGAGACAAATCATATTTTAGTCCCACTTTGGAGAGAAGAGCCACTCAAACACAAAAAGCAGGCTTCGCTACACATCGTAAAGTTAAGCACGGAGCTTTCCGTCATTCAATCGTAGACGTGGGAGCTGTAAGTGTAACCGTTTGCTTTTTCCTTAGGGTATAGTGCTAACACAGCATGATTTTGTTGTTAAAATGCAAGTGTAATGTTAGCACTGTGCTAGTCTTGCTAATGTTTGCATCCTCCTGTCCCACTCCTTCCTGGTACTTTGTTGCATGTGATATACGGCGTCTATGATGTTGGCGTTACCGTGAAAAGGGGGTAGAGTTCACAGTGCCACTTGTTGGAGCCTCGCATGCATAGACAAACGCAGCTCATACAATCGCCAGCGTGTGTACATAATGTGTAGTGTGCAGCGGCACTGTCCAAAGTGCAGCTTGTTTTTATTGTAGGCCCACAGCACTGGGTAAAAATAGAACTTAACGACAGCAGTTCAAACACACACAGCACCAAAAATGGAAAAAGCTGCAGTCATTCTCTAAAAAGAAAATGAATATATTAAGCGGAAAGAAATCTTTCAGTCGAAAATGTAAATGGGTCTGCCTTGCAATCATCCCGGTACGGCGTTGAATCCTTGCTGGTCACTATGTTATCATGACCTTGACACCGACACGGTATCGTTAATATCGACACCGGGACCTTTCCACCCCCCTCTTTCTATGGTTTGAAACTCCTCTTTGCAGGAAGCAATATTTGACGCGGCACTCCTCGCTGTTTACTCTATCCAAGTCCCTTTTGGAAGACAGCATTACTGTAGCACCCTGCCAATTTTACTTCATTGTCTACGTTATAAAGACATTTCATAAATATTGCACTATGTAATATGCGGGAAATTCCTGTTGCAGTCCTTGGATGTCAACTAATAAGAAAGAATAATGGAATAGCGAGATGGGCTGCTGCACTTTGCTTGCAGGCCCATAAAAACGACATTGTGATATAATGAGAAAAACGTATTGGCATAAAGTTGAAATATTAAAGAGAAATCACTTTATTTTTTAAAGTAATATCACGAGAACCAAACATGACAAAATAAAGTTGTATTTTTTGGAAAATGAAGTTAATTGTTATGGGAATAAAGTCCTAGTATTACAAGGAGAAAGTTGAAATATTTTAAAAATGTAAAAAAAAACGACAACAACAATGGCAACAAAAATTGATGTCATTTTATGAGAATAATATACATACAATAATATCAAGTGAAAAAATGTGACTTCTCACAAACAAAATGGGTGCAATTTTAAGAGAATAATCGCATAATATTATGAGGAAAAATGGAAATAAAGCCAAAGTATTCTGACAAGAAAATTGATGAATATTATTTAAGGAGAAGAAGAGCAGAGTTCATACTAATAATAAACATTTTCACCTCACTTTGTTCTTGAAATATAAATTAGGGGTGTAACGATTCATTATTATTATTATTATTATTATTAGATTCATTATGGATTCATGCTCCAAGGATCCGACTGCATCCATCAGGTGTCCACCAATCCAGACGACATGTATAGACTGGCATGGTTTTAAAGGTAATCAATTGATTGAATCAGTACGAGGAAATAAAGCTTTATATAGATGTGAGGTTTTTTAGCACATCCTGGAGCGGACGTCACTTCCGCATTCTGCTACAAAATACGGGAAAAGTGTGTCTTGAGTGACACAACCTTGACAAAAGTCAACATCTGAGCACGCATCTAATGCTCTCTATGTCATTTTTTACTCCTGACTGACAGGAGGCAGCAGCTCCTGGTCTATCAGCATTGGCATCCCCCACAGGTGCGCCCTCTGCCCTCTGCTTTTTTCTTTATACACAAACCACTGTTCCTCAGGCGACCCAGCCGTGAAGGTTCTGAAATTTGCAGATGAAACCACTGCCCTTGTGCTCAGCGTTCGCAGTGAAGAAATTGCTAATAGACGTGAGGTGGGTCAGCTGGTGTGGACAACAACCTAAATCTAAACCCACTTAAAACTCTGGAGATAATAGTGGATCCAAAGTCCTCAACAACACTGTATCTACGGTGGACTCTTCCAAGTTCCTGGGCTCCACCATCTCCACATAGAGACGATCCAGAAGAAGGCACAGTAAAGGATGCGGTCCTCGACACTGCTCAAGAAGTTCAACCTGCACGAAGAACCGCTAACAACCTTCTACAACGCAATAATACGGTCGGTTCTCTGAACCTCCGTCACAGTTCGCTTTGGCTCTGCTACCAAACTGGACCGGAGCAGACAGCAGCGGACAACCCGGTCCGCAGAGAAAAGCATCGACCGTTCCAATTCCTCCCCTCCGGTAGGCGATACAGAGCGCCAAAACTAGCTTTCCTCCCCCAGGCTGTCAAAATATTGACTTCTTAGCGACCAACTGATTCTGATTCTGATGACCATCAGTTTGGGTGCCACGAGCAAGCAATGAGAACCAAAGGCTATGAAATACTTGTGGTAGAGAAATTGAAAGTTCTGTCAGACTTGATTGAGTTCAACCCAAAGTGTTGGGTAGGGGTTGAGGTCTGGTTAATAAAGCCAAAGGATTTGTGGCTTGTGCAGCGCCAGAAGCAAACTGCAGCCAGACAAGAGTGAGACAGGATCTGACAGGACAGGACGGTACGAGGTGTGGCGTGTTTATCTTTTTCGTTGGGCTTCCTTCATGACACACGCACTTCCGCAAACGCAGATAACCCCTTTGGAATTGCGGTAAACGCCGTACTCTTTTTCTGTGTTCATGAGAAGGTATGTCTCTAGGGAAGGATTGCAGAGTAACTCGTGAACAGGAGCTGGTTCTAAAATTTCCACCATCATATGGAGCCAAAAACGGGGACACGCTGCCGGAGCCCCTCAGAATCGTTCATATCGTATGTGGAAATGCTCCTGCTGATCAATAAGCAATGATTGTGAAAGACACTAAGCTCCTCCACTACTCAACAGAAGCATCCGTCTTTTCACGCCCCACATCCCGCCTGCTTTCCCGTCTGACAGCTCGTGTTGGACTCGCGCCCAACGGCCCTCCGAGTCAAATAGCGAAAAGACCCGAAAGATAAAACAATCAATGAAAAAGTGACCGAGATTTAGCCCTTTTTTCTACTCTATGCTTCTTATCTGTTGGATTGACGGTTGGAACGGATCATCTTTCCTTCGCAGTTAAAAAAGCGACATTTTGCTGCCGGTTTGGATCCACAAAAGTGATTGTTTCTTTTGTTTTTACTTTTTGCACTTCAAGTCCGCTCTCAGCAAAGCCAAGTGGGGGACTGACCCACCAGATCTGGCAGACGGAGGTGCAGAGGGGCAGGTACTGCCACCTACAGGACTGGAGTGGAGTAGCGTTGCATTTTTGTCAAATCAAAAGCCTTGGTGGAGGTCTAGTTTTGTGATTGGTTCACGGCAGCAAATGGACCTCACTACATCGTCAAACGTCTGCTTGGCTACTTCCTATTATTGGTCGAAAAATATGCATACTTAGCAAATTGGACACATTTTTACCCAAATGAAGCCTTGAAGCATAACGATGCCAAACCAACTAAAGTGGAAACACAAGCCCTTAGAACCGCCAGTACTTGTTCAGTGAGCCCACCGCTCAAGCACCAGACTTTTCAATGGTCCAGCAACAGGAAAAACCATCATAATAACCATAAACCGATACGATTGCATATCCGGTTTAATAAGCCAGAGATGCGGCTGCATCGCCAGCAGCGTCCTGGATCGGTACCAATGGGCCATAAATCGATTGATTGAATCTAGAGACTTGCACCGACCATTGCAAGACTAGCACCAGCTCTTAAAACAACGCTCCCTGGTATACTAGTATTAGTATAGTAGAGTATTACGATGTGGTCCTTATGGCCTCAGCAAGCTGTGACCTTCAGCGTTTACTGGAGCGGCTTGCAGCCGAGTGTGAAGCTTCTGGGATGAGACTCAGCACCTCCAAATCCGAGGCCACGGTTCTCAGTCGGAAACGGGTGGACTGTACCCTCCGGGTTGGGAGTGAGGTCTTGCCTCAGGTGGAGGAGTTCAAGTATCTCGGGTTCTTGTTCACGAGTGAGGGAAGGTTGGAGCGTGAGATAGACAGACGGATCGGTGCAGCATCCGCAGTAATGTGTGAAACGAAGACAGGAGCACCATCAAATGAAAAGCGTTGAAGGAATACAGAACCAGCATCTACCAGTACCAGCACTCCTCAGATCTTAGCTTTATGCATTCCCACGCAGGATCAGCATTAGGGAGCAAACGTGAGGAGAGAAATACGGCACCGTAGTCTCGCCGCGCTGTGTGGGAGAAAAAAAATCATGGTGCGTTCAAGGACCATCAAACAAAGTGGGATGCTTGCAACAAACTTGAACATGCAAAAAGTGTGGGATTTCCAACTATATCATTTTTGAATAAAACTATGGCCCATATTTCCAAAATTGCTATCGTTTTACATTCAATTTGATGGAGTAGTTTACAAATGATTTGATTTTTTTATCATTGCACCGGAACATTTCCCATGGCCCGGTGGGTTGCGGCTGGATCATTTGTACACTGTATCAAATTTTCTGTTTTTAAAACACAGTGGACCCTGGACGTACGAAAACCCTAAAAATTCATAATAGGAATTGGGCATCAAAGATATTTCCATCCCATTTTACAAGAAAATATTCAAAATATGAAAAAAATGGAAAGTGTGGCTCAGAATTTTGAATGTACTGCACCGCCATACAAGCTGCCCTCCCCCTGGGGCGGCAATGCACCAAGTCATGGATGGCAACCACCGTAAAACCCACAAAGAAGAAGAAGCTGCCCTCCCATTAGTTATCTAGGTTATCTTCCATCATCCTCTTCCTCCCAGAATCCCTGATGAAGCTACGTCACGGCGTCCCTTTGCTCAGCGTACCAAAAAGTTCCCGTGCATCGCTAAAAGTAAAACATACAAAAGTAAGGTATTTCTTTTGGGTGGGTACAATATTTACACCGTACACGAGGGGGGCTGCAATGAATTACGCCATTTATATGTCAATCTTGTCTCATAATACAAAAATTCCAACACACGAAAGCCCATCCGGAACAAATTCATTTTTATGCCGAGGTTCCACCGTATGTGGTTTTTAATTCCATTCCATTCCATTTTCTTCCGCTTATCCGGGTCGCGGGGGCAGCAGTTTCAGTAGGGAAGTCCAGACTTCCCGGTCTCCGGCGACCTCTTCCAGCTCCATCGGGAGGACACCGAGGCGTTCCCAGGCCAGCTGTGAGACATAGTCCCTCCAGCGTGTCCTAGGTCTTCCCGGGGGCCTTCTCCCGACCGGGCATGCCCGAAACACCTCACCGGGGAGGCGCCCGGGAGGCATCCGGACTAGATGCCCGAGCCACCTCAACTGGCTCCTCTCGATGTGAAGGAGCAGCGGCTCTACTCTGAGCTCCTCCCGGATGGCCGAGCTCCTCACCCTATCTCTTAGGGTGAGTCCAGCCACCCTACGAAGGAAACTCATTTCCGCCGCTTGTATCCGCGATCTCATTCTTTCGGTCATGACCCATAACTCATGACCATAGGTGAGGGTGGGAACGTAGATCGATCGGTAAACAGAGAGCTTTGCCTTCCGGCTCAGCTCTCTCTTCACCACGACGGTCCGGTACAGCGACCGCATTACTGCAGATGCTGCACCGATCCGTCTGTCGATCTCACGCTCCAACCTTCCCTCACTCGTGAACAAGAACCCGAGATACTTGAACTCCTCCACCTGAGGCAAGACCTCACTCCCAACCCGGAGGGTACAGTCCACCCGTTTCCGACTGAGAACCATGGCCTCGGATTTGGAGGTGCTGAGTCTCATCCCAGAAGCTTCACACTCAGCTGCAAACCGCTCCAGTAAACGCTGAAGGTCACAGCCTGATGAGGCCATAAGGACCACATCGTCTGCAAATAGCAGAGACGAGATCCTAAGGTCACCAAGCTGGACTCCCTCAACACCTTGACTGCGCCTAGAAATTCTGTCCATGAAGATTATGAACAGAATCGGTGACAAAGGGCAGCCTTGGCGGAGGCCAACGTTCACCGGAAACAAGCTCGACTTACTGCTGGCAATGCGAACCAGGCTCCTGCTTCGATTGTACAAGGACCGAATGGCACGTAGAAGCGGACCATCAATCCCGTACTCCCGGAGCACCCCCCACAGGACACCACGAGGGACACGGTCGAATGCCTTTTCCAGGTCCACAAAGCACATGTAGACTGGTTGGGCAAACTCCCACATACCCTCGAGTACCCTTGCAAGGGTGTAGAGCTGGTCCAGTGTTCCGCGACCGGGACGAAAACCACATTGCAGCTCCTCTAACCGAGGTTCGACTAACGGTCGTACCCTTCTCTCCAGCACCCTGGAGTAGACTTTCCCAGGAAGGCTGAGGAGTGTGATCCCCCTATAGTTGGAACACACCCTCCGGTCACCCTTTTTAAAAATGGGGACCACCACCCCGGTCTGCCAGTCCAGAGGTACTGTTCCTGACTTCCATGCAATGTTGTAGAGGCGTGTCAACCAACACAGTCCTCCAACATCCAGAGCCTTGAGAAATTCTGAGCGGAACTCGTCTACCCCCGGAGCCTTGCCACTGGGGAGTGATTTGACTACCCCAATTACCTCAGCCACGGTGATAGAACTGTCCACGTACGTATCCTCAGACTCTGCTTCCTCTATGGAAGGCATGTCAGTGGGATTGAGAA
>QODF01000165.1:764780-787961 GCA_024372805.1 Oostethus manadensis
TCCCTGGAGAGCAACCCCGCCAAAGTGGCCGGGTGGGGTGGCTGGCGTGCACATGGGGGGGGGGCTGGGGAAGCAAAATGAATAGCGAGCTTTGGGGCTTTCCAAACGACGCTGCGTTAAATTTAAACGTGGAGAAACGGCGGCCAAGTGTGATGCCGCTTGAAGAAAGCTTGTTGCGGCTGACGGTGTCGGAAGTTTTTTTCTATCGTACATTTAAAAACAACTTCAGTTGAGCAAAGTGCTCAACACAAAATCGAACAAACAGAAAGAAGAAGAAATATACAAATACAAAATACAAAACCCAGATAACCTGTCTGGCTAGGATTGAAGGCCAGGGAGAAAAAATGAGTCTGGAGCCGTGACTTCAACTGTGCCGGAGACTCCGAGGCTCTGACAGCTAAAGGGAGACTGTTCCATAGTTTGGGCGCAGCCACAGCGAAGGCTCTGTCACCTTCGCTCTCGAGCCGTGTTTTAGGCACTGCCAGAAGGAGCTGACCTCAGGGTTCTGGTCGGAGCGTAAGGCTGCAAGCGTTTCCTCAAGTAGGGTGGACCCATGAAGTGAAGAAACTAGAATTTGGCTGGAAATGGAGCAGGGAGCCAACGGAGATCACACAGAACACGTGAGATGTGCTCCCGTCTCTTAGTTGTAGTCAGCAGGCGAGCTGCAGCACTCGGAGCACTTTGCAAGCGCTGCATAGAGCTCTGGTCCAGGCCTGTTACAAAGAGTTACAAAAGTCCAAACGCGATGTTAAGAAAGCATGTATAGCTTTTTCCAAATCTGCCAGAGGCCGCTATGGCTTTCTTTTAGCAAAGAGCCTCAGATGAAAAAAGCTGGACTTAACAACAGAGTTGATGTGCTTGTTGAGTTTGAGCATAGAGTCCACAATCACTCCAAGATCTTTTTCTGAAGAGCACCAGAAGAACGACAATGGACCAATCACACTGTTGTGTCCAAGCAGCAGGTCGTTTGGACCAAAAACCACCATCTCTGTTTTATTTGGATTTAGGTTAAGGAAGTTGTTTCTCATCCAAGACTGAACATCACTGAGGCTGTCCTGCAGTCTTTTGATTGCGGTCTGGGTGTCATTGGCTGTCAGTGGCAGGTAAATCTGAATGTCATCTGCGAAACAGTGGAACGAGACTTGGTGCTTTTTGAAAACATCTCCCAGGGGTAACATACAGAGAGCAAACATTGCTGGTGCTAGTGCAGATCCCTGGGGTACGCCATAGTTCAAGGGAGACACAGAGGAAGACTAAATGCACAGAAAAGCTCCTGTTAGACAAGAATGATTGGAACCACCCGAGTGTTGTGGCCTTTATGCCCGCGTAGATCTCCAGGCGGTGTAAGAGGATGCTCTGATCCATGGTATCAAAACCAGAAGATAAATCTAAAAGCAACAGAACTGCCCATTTCCCGGAGTCAGTGGTTAAAAGCAGGTCATTAAAAACTTTTAAAGTGGCGGATTCGGTACTATGCCGGGATTTAAAACCAGACTGAAATTTCTCACCAATTTTGTTGAAACGGAGGTAGGCCTGCAGTTGATCCTAAACGAGCTTCCCTAAAACCTCGGACAAAAAAGGCAACTTTGAAATAGGTCTATAATTTGACAAAGTGTTTGGGTCAAGGTTAGGTTTTTTTGATCAGAGGCTGGACAACAGCAGGTTTCGGAGAAGATGGGAACAAAGGGTTAGGGTTGGAAGACACAAAACCGCATTTAGCAGATTGAACTGCTCCCTGGTATTCGGCGAGAGCGTCTTTCAATATTTGCCGGGAAACCTGCAATCCATCTTTCTTCCATTTCCATCTACATCCATCTACAGGCGCACCTGAGCTCCGAATCCCAATCCCAAAAACTTTATTGCCATTGTAAGTGAACAATTCACGAACTAGGAACTCGCGCGTATCATCACCGAGCCGCGGCTGGGTTTTGGCCGTTTGAGCCTCAGAGGAGCCGCAGAGTCCAGGATTTCCGCGCAGGTGTTGTGGACCCATGAGAGCAAACAGTCCGGTGTGACATTTTGCCATTGATTGGAACACGGTGCTTCATGAGCACTGAAAGCGGCAGGAAACGACACGGCGGTAGAAAAGTTCGGCGCGCGCACGGACTGGACAAACTTTTCGAAAAGGTTACAGAAAAAACTGCAGCAAAGTGCGCTTCACGGATCTCAATAACACTTACATCGGGACCAAAGGACAACACCAAGTCCGGTGTGTGCCGTTTCATGCGCAGGGCCGGACACCCGTCCATTTGAGTCGTGGGTATGCTGGAGCCTATCCCAGCTGACTCACACTGCACTAAATTAAAGGGATCGATCACATTTACAAACTCTTTGGCCAGAGGTCTAGATTCACAGCAGACATGAGCATTGAGGTCTGCGACTATTAAAAACTGCTCATAGTTTAAAGATAGATCCGGAAGTCGGTCAAGTCCTGGATGAAGTCTTTGTTGAACTTTGGCGCACCAGGGCGCACAGAACCGGAGTGACAAGGCTTATAGTAAAAGTCTGAAGCTCCAACCTGGAGAAAGATCTTACAACTCGGTGTCGCTGCATTTACACACTTTCTCGCCCCCCGCCTCTGCCGGAAGTCCGAGGAGAGTTCAGGTAAAGACGTTTCGGTGGTAAAAGTTCATTTTCAGCCATGTCTCTGTGAGCAGCATAAAATCCAGTGCAGTGCTGAGGAGCTCGTTTCGAACAAAAGTTTTGTTAGCCAAAGATCTAGCGGTCACATCCTCGGGACTCCGCGAAGCGCAGCGGGGCAGCGACCTGAGACCTTCCGGATCCACACCACGGCGCCAGGTCGGGCGCACACGCATCGGCGCTGCCCGCGGCAGATGACGCAAGCTGGTCTCTTGGCGCGCGGGTACCGCCGGCTGAATCCACCGCAGTCCAGTAGAGAAAGTAGGTGGCACTGTCCCAGATTTGGCTTTCCAATATGCCAGGACTCGTGCCCAGACGCCCCCACCTTTACCACGCTTTCTCCGTGCAGAGATAGGTCGGGATTGATGCCAAGTGAGGATGTTGGCTCCTCAAAGTTTCGACCCAGAAACAGATCATGAGATCGCCTTAGGTCTGGGACTGGCTGACGATCGTACACTAGCAGTCCCGATATATCTTGGTACTGTAAACAAAGCAATGCGATGATAATCCACAGTTGGGTCAGAGACGACGCCGATACACGCTGGCGCCATCTGGGCTCACGTCGCAAAGTGATGCTGCGTTTCTTTGACTCGTCTTTGACTCGTCTCGCTTCTTTAGTTGTAACTTCTTCAATTCCTCTTTGCACACGCAGAAACGTGCGCCGGCGTCATGGTGGTGGTTTACCACAGCGGGGTCCAAAGTGCGGCCCGCGACTGTTTTGATGTTGTCCAGACAAAAAATTCACAAGAAAACTAAAAACAACAACAGCAAAAATGAGTCATTTTGCAGTCAAAATATTTCTTTAAAAAAAAAGCTGCAACCCGAGAGGTGTCATTTTACACAAATTATTTGTATGAGGAAAAATAACCTCATTTTAGTAGAAAAATAAAAATAATGAAGAAAATAGACAATTTTTTGTCATACTTTTAAGAGAAACAAACAAAACCACAAATAAAGGAAAATGTTAGAATAAGGACACAATATTATGAAAATAAAGACTAATTATGTGTGCAAAGGTCAAATGTGTTTATGTAAGCACAGCCTACGCCAAACACACCTGATTTAAAAAAAAGTAAAAAATTCAAAAATAAAACGGTATAACAATACACAAAAAATATTGACACTAATAAAACCTTTTAAAAGCTGAGTTTTAAAATGTTTGTACACATCTAATGAAGTTGAAAAAAACAACAATAACTGTAAGCTGTACCAACCGGCCTGTCAAAGCCTGATCCCGTCAGATCTCAGAAGCTAAGCGGGGCAGGGCCTGCTCAGTACTTGGATGGGAGACACCGGGTGCCACAGTCGGAGGAAACCAAATAAGCTTTCCTTGTGCCCTTAGGCAAGGCACTTCACCCACATTGCCTAGTATGAAAGTGGTGTGAGGGAGGTGGTCGGAGGGTTTGATGGCGCACACTGGCAGCCTCACCTTCCGCCAGTCTGCCGCTGTGGCTACATAGTGGCTTACCATCACCACGCGTGGCGTGAAAGAACAATGATGACCTCCGTGTAAGCGCTTTGATAAATATATTATTAATATTCTTAAGTTATTAGATAAAAGAAAAAAGTGGGATTCATTCATTCATTCATTTTCTATACCGCTTCTCCTCATTAGGGTCGCGGGTATGCTGGAGCCTATCCCAGCTGACTTCGGGGAGAAAGTTGTGATTTTACCAGAATAAAGTTGTAATATTAGAAATATTATGAGGACAAATAAGGTCATAATGTTTAAATATTGAAGAATTTTTTGTTGTCATTTTTGGAAAATGAGTTTAAATATTAAACGTTTAATATTATGGGAATAAAGTCAAAATATTGTGGGAATAAAGTTGTAATGTTATGATAAGAACATTTCTAAAGATTATTTGGGAAGAAAGTTGACAAATTTTGAAAATGTTCATAAAAAACAAGAAAAATGGAGGAACCTACGTATGACAAAGCGGAGATGGACTTTCTTCTTGAAATGTTTATCATTTTTACAAAATATATATTTACAAAATATCACAGTGGCAAAGTTTTGTCCTTCCGTTTTCCACTACGTGGAAACACACACACATACAGTACACACACATTTTCACTTTATCCTCGTAACATTAGAACTTTTTCTGCAACCTCGTGTTGGGTTTATTTTAATATTCGGACTTGAAAACAATACCAACTTTTTTTCTTCAATATCGGAATATTTTATTAATTAATGCTACCAAAACGCTACTTTCTGTTTGTGTCCAAAATGTCAGACGGGCATGATGTGCATCAACAGACCAAAACCGTTTGATCTGCGTAGGGCACACAAACAGATCTCTGTGGTTCTGTCCCACGGAACCATGCTCTGTACACCCCCGCAGTCTTTGCTTACCTATTGTCCCTCCCTGGTCCTTCACAGGCCGCCGGTGTCCCCTCGGTGTTGCACAAGCGGGCCGTGTTTGACATTGAAGCGTAGGATGTAAAGGCGAAAGAAAACATGAGAGGGCAGACACAACAGTGCAAGCCTGCAGACCAGGAAGAAAGGTCCTCAGTGTCACCTCGCCCTTCTTTCTATAGGGGAGGATTTGCTTTTCAAGGCCACTCCACCTCCAAGGCCCGGCCGGGAAAAGGTTGGCGCTTGAAAAGCCAAAGGAGCCCGACGCGCGATAGCCGAGCCGTTTTATCAACTTGAATTGTCCTCCTTCCCAGCCAGTTCAAACACACTATCCGGACCTCCCCTGCCCCGAGAGCACCACACCGAAGCCTGAGCACTTCACACAGATCAGAAACCCATCCCAGATTAGCACTCAGTGGGAGCTCTTGTCGGGATTCTGTTGGTTCATCCTGCCCTTCTGGGAGATGAAAAATCCATTTGTTCCGCCCGCGCACCCCAGAATCCCGTCTTAAGCTGGGTTCACGTGTAAACCGTGCTTTGTGGCGCAAATGTGAGCGTGAACGCACCACGAACGCACCGCCTGCGTATCAGAGCGTGCCTGGTTCACATCAGTGGCTCCACCTTCTCAAGTCATTTCTGTTGCCTCTCCTTGACAATTCCTCTTAATCAGACCCCCCGATGGCCAAAAACATGTCTTCCTGCCAGCCTCCTTTTTTCTGGTTTATGCCTCCTCCCTGCTCTTTCCACATTCTCTAAGCTGCAAGATGATGTATCAGTTTGCTCCTAATTTGCAAGTAGTGACGCTAGGAGTGGCGTCATGCGGGACAAAGCCGGACTAAATCATGTTTTACGGATGCGGGAAGTGGAGGTGACAAAGCGTAGCCATGCGAAGGATATTATTGGATGCACGAGAAAATTGCACGGCAGTTGCGTAATGCATGCAGGCGCGGAACGCTTTTAGTCTTCACACTTTCCTTTTTCACCAAAAGTGTGCATTCAAACCTGCTTACATGGTTTAGCCTTGATCAAGTCTGAAAAACGTGCAGGTAGACTGGGTTTAGTACTTTTTCAAAGTTCTGGTTTCGAAGTTGTGGTTCTGTTGCCGTTCACGCTGGTATTTTTCTCATGGGACCAAAGGCTGCACGGTACAGAAGACACGCATACAGTAAGGACAAATTAGCGTATGTGACTTTTTCTAGTCAAATGCCGGCTTAGATTTCATGAAAAGCTTCTAAAAGATACTCCGAGGGAGCGCCGAGACATGCAGTATTTTCTCTTGCACCTTTGTCATTTTTCAGGCTTTTTGCTGTCATTTTGAAACTGAAGTGAATTTCTTTCAGACCTGAGCAAACACCGTCCCAGCAGAGAAAGCCCAAAGGCCGAAGACCCGATGAAGACAGAACATTTCAGGATAATTCACATCCCCCATGTTCATACAAACTACAGGGAGAAGAATTACTTAATATCGCTGTGGCTGCTTGCGTACGATGAACCTCGGACGGCAAACACCTTTTTTTTCCGGAGAAAAATGCAACTTTGCCACTTGGATATTTCGTAGTTGAAATATTTGGAAAATTTCAATTCAAAAGCAGAAAAGATTGGAAAAAAGAGTAGTAATAATAATAATAATAATTTAGACGACAAAACATTAGGGCCACATTAAAAAACTCTATGATTTTGAGATTAAAAGTCCTAATTTTGCGAGAAAACGTTGTAATTTTACAAGAATGAAAGTCGTAATATCACAAAATCATACATGAATCACACACGGTCACAAAAGTCCCCTGTCTTCGTAGCTGTCTCAGGCAATGCCTGTAATGCCTGAGTATTAAAATAATCTGGGATTTGGAGAGTAAAGTGCTACATTTACGACAATAAAGATGTCATTTTATTACATCTTTACGTAATAAAGACGACCACCGCACACTGTGGAGGTTTTTAAAAGCCCATAAAAAGCCCATCGTTTCAAAATAACCAGTATATAACTATACTTTCTTTTGCTTTGTTTACAAACCACTTTGTGTAGGTCTTGTATGAACTGATGCTGCGTTTCAGGGTTTTATGCGGAGTGGGAATCCATCAGGTGCGTGGTTCCGGGGGAGCTCTGTGATGACGGAAAAAATGAATAATCATAATATTAAAGAAATTATAACGGTATTGTAAATGAATTATGAGCGCACAGAAAATCAATTGCATTTAATAGATTTTTACGGGTTTGACGGCCGAGATGGAGGATCCTGTACCCAAACTCACCAGGAGGTGATCGGACTTTTACAACAAAGTATCAGATCCTTTCCTTGCATGTACAGTACTTAGTACTTAGAATTATTGGGTCTTATAAATATTTGAAAACATTTTTGAACCAAAGTCTTCTTTGGTTGTCTTCTTAATGAGCAACCTACATTACCACTTTTTTTTATTCAAAGAAGCCAGTGCCTCACCAGCCATGAACCTCACCGTCACAAGCACTGTTTACCAAATAAAAAACCATCACCCTTCAATTTGCTATTGCTAATTCTGTTTTGGGTATCATCTCGGCGCTGACACAAATGTAAGCCACACCCTCGTTGTTTGTTCTACTCCCTGATTGGTTGGGAAATGACAAATGAATACTTTGAACGGGGAAACAGTTTACTCAACACGCATACCAAAAACCTCAAGTACTTTCAAGTCATCAGACTAGAGTTCCAGTCAGGTCCCGTCAAGTCACCGATGTCAAAAACCAAGGCGGGTTGATGATATTGTCCGGGTCGAGTCCAAAGTCATCAAAATTGTGAATCGAGTCCAAGGTGCATGACTGGAGTGCACACTTCCAGAAAAGATGGGATTTTGATCTTTTAAGTAGTCGTAGGCATGGATGACGACTTCCTATCCTGTCGTCCTCCATCATCGCCTGCAGAGTTCTAGGCAGCACTCTAGCCCCTAACCGAGGGCAAAGTTGAAGGTGGACCCTCCACTGACAAGGTGCCGATTGGTAGTTTTTTAGAGTGAGGGACAGCTACAGTCGGTCAGCTACAGAGGTCGTGAGTGAAAGGTAAGTCGGGAAACTCGTGTGCCCGGCAGCTTTCACAGAAAACAGAAGCGTCTGGCGGCCCACCAACACAGAAAATATACAAGGGCATGTGGGAAAGAACAATATTCGTATTTCTCACTCTGCCCATCTTTTTCTGCTTTTGTGGTGATGTGTAATGTCTTACGTGTTTCGGAGATTCGGTCCTACTCGGGAAAAGGCCGTGAGCAGACAACCGGGTCAAAGGGCGCATGAGGACGGCTGTCTGGGTTCTTCACATTGATTACATCTCAGGAGCCCCGACTCGCCCACGTTGGCTGATGTGCTCGTTAAAAGTGATGAAATCTGTAAATGTCAGACAACAGGGTGTCCAAACTCTTCCCAGTGAGGGCCACGTACTGGGAAAGGACGCAAGGGCTTTCAGAACTCAGCATCGTGAAAGGACAAAGCATACGATTCCTATCAGCTTTGGCCTTTGCTCTTTTTGTCCCAATTTTTGCATTTTCCCCCCAAACATTTCTTCTTGTAAATTTTCTTGCAACTTAATTTTGTTTGTTTGTCATTCCAACTTTATATTCCAACAAAAGTATTTCAGCTCTGTTACAAAAATGTCAAAATCTTCTAAAATTGTGATTATTTCTCATTTTTTCTCCTGATTTTGTAAAAATAACTGCCATTTTTGCAATTTTAAAAAAATGTTCCAACTCTTGCAGCTTTCTTCTTGTTGTATTTTGACCTTATTCCCACAGTATTATAACTTTTTCCAGAAAATTACAACTTCATTTCATTTTCTCATAATATTACGAACGAAAAAACAAAACCATATTTTTCCTTTAGTTTTTCAATGCTATGCTAGCAAAAAGACATGACTTTTTGTCATAATATTACAATGATATACTCGTAAAATGACAACTTGTTAAATCAATTATTTTGACCCGCGGGCCGCATTGACATAACAAAGTTGGCTGGGAGGCCAGACTACATATTTGATAAATGCACACAATTTGTTCTTACCATTCTAAGAATCCACCTGGAATTATTTTCTTATTTTATTCATAAAAGCATCATACAATCTGCTTTATGTTCTTGTGCACCTTTTTTCAGGAGCACTTTAAACATTAGACCACATCGAATAACGAAAAAGAAGCAAAGTCATGTTGCCAGCTTGCAAAAAAGTTGATATAACAATTTTAGAAACATCTGGCGGGCCGCATTTAAATACCTGGCGGGCAGCACACAGTTTTACTTGGAGTGCATGAGAACTTTTGGCATGAACTTTGATGACATCTTGACCTTTTAAGTGTCACGTATACGGCATTGTGACGCCCGGGGCTTGTTCCTATTGCCGCGGGATTTGAAAAGTGCAACAATGTTTGCCTGCGACATGCCGAGGGCTAAAGCCATCTGTGATTTTGATTGACAACAGGACGACCAGACCTTTACCCCCGTTGAAGATACTGGTGCAAACACCCTGCGGCCACCTTCTGTGTTTCTCAGTAGCCTTTTTTTACATTTTGTAGGTAATAGTTAGAGGGGTCATATTTAGTTGGGATAAATCTATGGGTACAGTTTGACCTCCAAGAATGCACAAAAATATAATAGATCTAAAAAGTGAATCTAAAAAGGGGCAGGACGTTATCGGTACCGGCTTGAAAAAAAAATAGTGTGCATCCTTATTAAAACCAAATAATAATAACACCAATTATGATTACAATGCAAAAACAATGACAATACCGATTTTGTTTTGATCTCCGCCTAATTCTGTGTTGCTCAACTGCCAGAGAAAGGCTCCCATCTTTTGACAAAACCAATCTTTTTGTTTGTCATCGTCATTCTTGGAATGAACCGCATAAACGCCGGTTCCGGTACAGCCGGTGTTTTGGTAGCTACTCGGATGCGAGGGCGTCGCCAGCACAGGCAGCACCGGTCGACCCAGATCTCTCTGAAGTGATGGATGAACATGAAGCAGAAACGAGACGTCTATTTCAGTCCTGCATTGTGTGTCACTCACTACCAGTGTGTGTGCGTGTGTGTGTGTGTGTGTGTGTTTCCTCTCAACACGTGTCTGTCCCTGTGAAACTCACTTTCGTAACACACACACACACACAGACAGACTGGGAAATGTTTGGAAGGCATGGCAACCCATTTCCAAAATGGAATGAAAGCTTGGCAGCAGATGCACCGTGGACGAGTCTGTGGGCCAGTGGCGCTCCTTTTTCCTGTAATTGGAGAGCACTTTGTGGGCCTTTGGCAGAAAGAAAAACACTCCATTTGGATGAGCAGCGCATCGACAGCAAACAAGCTCGCCATCTGCTCCTCATAAACCTGATTTACGACACGGAAGGGATTATCTCGCGCACATTAACAACATGCTGCGTTCAGGTGAAGCCCATCAGCTGCCCGGCGCTGTAAACACTTTGGGCGGGGGAGATACGCTCCCTGGGAACGCCAGCATGCAGAAAATGTTCATTCCTGGATATCAAGACTGTTGTTTGTTTATGTTGCATAATTAGTAGGGGAGCTTAAACCCACACCACTGGCTCATGTCAGGAACCAAAAACGTTGTGGAGCATACAAATGCAAACTTTTGAAAAATGTTTTTTGTCTTTTTTGCCCTTTTTTCTACTTCCTTTTTTCGTGATGTGAGAATACAATGATACCGATAGAAAGCTGGGGGATTCCAAGATTGCATATCACCCGATATTGATATCAATCCGATGTCAGCGCAGATCATACAGGAGTGTGGGAAAGAAGAGCAGTGCGATGCGACCAACCAGACGAAGTACTGTTATTAGTATCTTTTTACAGTATTGCTACAAGGCAAACAAGTTACCACTCGGTGCAGTAGATTCTCAGAAAACAAACAGGACTCAGCCATTCTGGTTGTTCTTCCATCCATTTTGAAAGTTGTCTTCCCTTTTCTGCCACCTGTTTCTGGTTTTGCTCTCCATTTTAAGGCATTGGAGATCATTTTAGCTGAACAGACACAACTTTTTTGCACCTCTAATGAATAATTGCCCAATTGCACATCATGAATGCTGGGTCTTTCGGAGAATCTACTGCACCTACCGGTAACTTGTTTGCCATGTAGAAATAAAAATATACTAATAACCGCACCACGCACTTACTCAGCACCATCCATGCATTTTCTATGTCGCTTATCCTCACTAGGGTGGGTGGGGGGGTATGCTGGTGCCTGTCCCAGTTGATTTTGGGCAAGAGGCCCGGTACAACCTGGCATAGGAGGTTTTAGGCACGGGCAAATCGGGCAGGCTCCCGGGTGGCATTTATTCGTGTCATATGGGGTCGGCACGAGCACTGAAAAAAAAGGAAAGAAATCTGCGGGGTCGCTCGGAAGTGGTCTCGCCCGGGGAGTAATCCAATGTAGAGGTGCTACCGCACCCCAGATCTTCCAGATCTTCTGACTGCGTGGCCAACATGCTAACCACTCAGCCCATTTTTATCTTTGGGACACACGTTCACTGAAAATCTCAAGTATTTGCAAGTCACGAGACCGACTTCCGAGTCAAGTCTCGAGTGCCAGTGATGATATTGTCAAGTTGAGTCCAAAGTCATCAAAACTGTGACTTGAGTCTACGCCTCTGGGAAAGTGCAACCTAAAAGACCGCCTGTACAGTTAAAAAAGCTATTGCAATGGTGATAGCTTTTAATCACTTGACATTATTTTCTATGGGACAAATTGCTGTTTGCGTCCCATGACTTTAATTACATTTTCATTTAAAACGGACACACGCCCTTCGTTCTTTTTCCAGGTACCGTAGGTGGCACTAAACGGGGCAACATGACCGCTTCAACTCGGTTGCTGTCATGGGAACGTATCCTCCGATTGGGTGAATCTGACGAATCCTCAGAGACCTTCCACCCCCGGCTGGATGACAATGGAACAAAAGCAGCCATTAGGGCACATTTACAGCATAAGGATGTAAATGGCACTGCCAGCCGGGAGGGATTGGCATTCATGGGGCACCATGGTGACAAAGTGTTGGGTTGCACTCTGTCAACTTGGAGTGGGGAATAGTCAATCAGTGACGGCCACCTGTCCGACTGCGCTGCGTGTCCAAGCACACATAAGCACCTACATGCGGCATGTGTGTCTCTAAGCCGGGACGGGCCAGCTGTCCCAGACGGGGACTATGTGCTCTGCATGCCTCCTTCGAGAAGTGGGGCGATTTGCTGGGGTTCTCAGCAGTTTATGGTACTATTCTCCTTTAGGGTCAAGTTCCCAAAGCCCTTTAGGCAAAGTGACGACAGAAGTAACTGCTCTTTTATGCAGTCCTTGTCACAGTTAAAAGTAACATTCCTGTCGCTTCCGCTGTTGGGTGAGCAGATTCCTCGCAATCTCAAGCCATTTTGACCTGGCTACAGCCAGAAACTAGTTGTTTTTTTTTGTTAACATTACTACATAAGTGACTAAAGTACAATGGAAATGCGGTCAGCATGTTTTTCGGTTACTTTGGAAAGTTTCTGCCACATTTTTCCCCGGTTTGCATGCACTTTCCGGTTAGTGTACAACATGCCGTGCGTCTGGTTGTGTTTTTAATACTCTGTCTTCCTAATGTATTTTCTTAACAAATACATTTAAGTGAATTAACCATGACTATAGGGGTGTTATTTCATGTCTACAGGGCTCTAATGATGGTAAAACCCTGTTTCGGTTCAAACTGTGAAAATATTCCATTTATTAATATTGAATTTTATAATGCTACAGTCTGCATGGCTGGCCAGACTAACGCAGCATTTGCACAAAAGTGTTTTTTCCAACTCAGCTGACGTATATAGTTCTTCATAGACGCATAAAAGAAGAATTGTCGTGATTCTGTCCATTCTAATTCATAACTAAAGCATTTCGGAGCCTGGAAAAGACAATCTTTGTAAGAAGCATCTAAATGCTGAAAACATCTACGATAATGAGAGACATTCACGTTTGTGTGAAGCGCTGGCTTGTGTTAGTGTGCGGGACAACCGGGTCTGTTTGTATCGCGTCTGAGGATGTTTGCTGCACTTCTAGTGCATGCAGAGCAGATGCATTGCTCGCGTTTTTTAACTCAGTCATGCTCCAGGGGAAGATACGTGTATGGATATGGACATGTTTGGATAAAACCCAAAAGGACAAGCAGTGCATGTGTGAAGTGTCATCGCCAAGTAGCAGTGATGGGGGGTGAGTTAGACGGCCTCCCACAAGTGTAAGCGCGGAGGTTACATTTTTGATGGCGTTTATCTGTTTGTTTGTTTGTTTGTGTTCAAAATAACTTGAAATTTTGAGGAGTTTTCAAAAATGGGATATGGAAGAACAGACTACATTTTGGGGGTGATTCTGGATTCTGGATTCTGTAACATTGCCAGATGGGAATGAACATTTCTGCACATAAGCTCACAAAAAAATGGTCAGAGCACTTGGAAAACAAACACAGGATAAGTTTTCAACAGGTTCTACAATATACATATATATAATATTATATAATAAAAACAAAATATGATTTTTGCTCATTAGGAGCAAAACAAGAAAAGAAGAGCAAAAGTCACTTTTGTTCAAAAAGTTGGACTTCTTAGTGCCATTGAAGTTCCCCTAAAAACATTCTTGGTCTTAACTGTTCGTATACATGTACGTATTTGAAGTACAGTAATCTCTTGCCACTTTGCACTTTGAATTTTGCAGCTTTTTAAAAAATATAACAATTAATAGATCATGCTTTTTCATGGTTGAATGAGGCCTATCAAATAAAATCAAATATGCATATTTAAGCAAATGTCATGTATTTTGCCTAAAATAAGCCTTTTGAAGCATAGAAATGCCATAACGAAAAGACTTATTTTATGTTATTATGTTGACTGTATTGGGTAACACACGTGTAAAGATGACTCTAGGGGTGTTATTTCATGTCTAAAGGACTCGAAGAATTGTTATGTCTTTGGGTCAAATGTGGGTTCATGTAATTTCTGTGTTGGTTTAAATCATGTAAATACTTTCACAATTATTAAATAAAGGCATTTAAATTGTATGGGTAAAAAAAAATGTAAAAAGCTACAGTTGAAAAGTAACCAAGTGATATAAAACTGAACTGTTAAATTGTTATTTGCTCCTTTTCATTCATTTATTGTGTTGAGTTTATTGTACTGCGATTGACTGGCGACCAGTCCAGGGTGTACCCCGCCTCCCGCCCAAAGTCAGCTGGGATAGGCTCCAGCATACCCGCGACCCTAATGAGGATAAGCGGCATGGAAAATGAATGAATGAATGAATGAGTTCATTGTAGTTGTTAGGAATGACTTGTTTTGATTTTGAATGAAATAAATTCAATAAAAAAAAAAAAAAGAATCGCTTCAGTTACCAGCAGAGTGAGGGCTCTTCTCGGCATTAGACAATCTTTGATGTTTTCCTCCGGGTGGGAAGCACGAGCTAGCAACGGCAGAAAGGAAGTAAGAAAAAGCTGATAAACGTACAAGACTTGGCCAACTTTAGCCATTGTGAGTACATTTGTGTCCAACGCGCGTACAATAGCAACCTCCAATATCCTGGAGTTGTTGCTGGTAATGTGCTTGTAAACTTGATGGTGTGCTGCTAGCTAACACGGGTGGTGTTAGCATTCCGTCGGCCTATTCAAGTAACGGCCTACGCCACTTTTAAAAGGACTTTTTGGCCTAATCATCTCTTGATAAATCCTGTGTGGATGGGATCATGCTCTTTACGACACAAAATGTTTCCACAAACATCTTTTTGGAGACATGCTGACAAACACAAAGCTTTTGCTGGTTTTATTATATTGACGTGACGTAAACTTGCACCCGGAAAGCTGTCATGCTAGCTGCGTATCAGTCGACAACAAACATTCGCTAGTTTGCCAAGACGCTGCGACTCGTCACGTCTCCATTGCGATATCCGTCCATCCATCCATTTTCTTCCGCTTATCCGAGGTCGGGTCGCGGGGGCAGCAGCCTAAGCAGGGAAGCCCAGAGGTCCCTCTCCCCGGCCACTTCGTCCAGCTCTTCCCGGTGGATGCCGAGGCGTTCCCAGGCCAGCCGAGAGACATAGTCTCTCCAAGGTGTCCTGGATCTTCCCTGAGGCCTCCTACCGGTTGGACGTGCCCTGAACACCTCCCCAGGAAGGCGTCCGGGAGGCATCCTAACCAGATGCCCGAGCCACCTCATCTGGCTCCTCTCAATGCGGAGGAGCAGCGGTTCTACTCCGAGTCTCTCCCAAATGACAGTGCTCCTCACCCTATCTCTAAGGGAGAGCCCAGCCACCCTGAGGAGAAAACTCATTTTGGCCGCTTGTACCCGCCATCTTGTCCTTTTGGTCACTACCCAAAGCTCATGACCATAGGTGAGGGTAAGAACGTAGATCGACCGGTAAATCGAGAGCCTTGCCTTTTGGCTCAGCTGTCTTTTCACCACGACAGACCGGTGCAGAGTCCGCATCACTGCAGACACCACACCAATCCGCCTGTCCATCTCGCGTTCCATCCTTGCCTCACTCGTGAACAAGCCATTGCAATATTGCGCTAGATAAAACCAGAAGATAAAACCAAGTGTAAACAATCAACAGCGGCTCTTCACCCCGGGTATAAAAACTTTTTTCTGCTTCTGCTATTGGTTGGCTCTCAGCTGGACACGAACGCCACGTAGCGCCTTAAAAGGCAAACAAAAAGAAAATGACGTCACTCTTTTGACCTCGTCTGAAGTCCTTGAAGGAAAGTTCAAGCGCCTTTCGCTGACAAAGTAAAACAGAGTTTGCTTTGAAAACACAGACTATGTTTTCTCACATGTAATCGAGGCCGTCCAGGGTGCTGTTGATTTGTGTAACGCAGTCTTTCCTGTCCCCCCTCCCCTCCTCGCCCCGCCGTCTACATTGGCCTACTACAATGCTGCCTATTTATAGTAGTTTTGCCTCAGTTATTAGTGCTCTCCCTGGCTTTGCGTGTCATTTCCTGCCAGCGGGGAAACGCGTGTGTTTATTTGCGTGTGTGTGGTTTACTGACCTTTGGGATAAGCTGGCGACTACACAGCTATTGATGGCTGCTGCGTTTGCTTTCCAGGCCTTCCAGTTTAACAAAACTGTAGGCTGTCTGAATTTCACAGCAAGTCCCTAACAATTTTCCTGGGCCGGGTGACGGTATTTTGTTCATGTAAGCCAACACCACTGCTCGGAGATGTCAGAGTTCACCTTCCTTCAAGGCAGCCATCGAAGGAAAGGCCGCCACTGACGGGGGCATCCTGTTTTTGGACATAAACACTGTTCTGCGGCTGGGGTTTTCCTCCCCCATGTCGGAAAAACAATCTGTCCTATCGTCTGGATGGCTTTGGAGCAAACCGCCTCCCCCGGCGCCTTTTGATAAGGGCGATAGAAGTCTTTAATGCAACTTAAAAAGAAGTCTGATAGAAGGTAGTCTTGGACAAGGTGGAAGCCTCCTTGGAGGGACATTACAAAGATGTGATAAGACCGGTTCTGGTATGGTTACTGTGTACTGTGTACGTGATGCAGAGTGCGTTTGCTGGTCGGTTTTCCCTGCTAGTTTGCTCGTGTGAAGGTGATCAGAACAATTGGTCTCAGTCCACTTGCAATCTTGAGCTCAAACGTGAACGCTGCACGGACAACAGGCTGTGACCTTCAGCGTTTACTGGGGCGGTTTGCAGCTGAGTGTGAAGCTTCTGGGATGAGACTCAGCACCTCCAAATCTGAGGCCATGGTTCTGAGTCGGAAAAGGTGGATTGGAGTTTGGAGCGTGAGATGTACAGGAGGATCGGCGCAACGTCTGCAGTAATGCAGTCGCTATACTGGACCGTTGTGGTGAAGAAGAGGCAAAGGCAAATTTACCACTCGGTCTATTCTTCCACCCTCACCTGCGGTCATGAGCTTTGGGTCGTGACCGAAATAATGAAGTCACAGATACAAGAGGCCAAAAGGTTTTTTGGAGTTTCCTCCTTGGGTGGCTGGATTCACCCTAAGATAGGGTGAGGAGCTCAAAGTTCACATCGAGAGGAAGTCATTTAGTCCGGATACCTCCCGGACACCTCCCAGGTGAGGTGTTCTGAACATGCCCATACGGGAGAAAACCCCGGGACAGACCTAGGACAGATTATGACTCACAGCTGGCCTGGGAACACCTTGGTGTCCTCCCAGTGGAACTGGAAGAGGTGGCCGGAAACCCGGACATCTGGGCTTCCATACTGAGACTGTTGGCCCCTGACCCGGACAAGCAGAAGAATATGCGTGGCATGGACCGATGTTAAAATTGACAGCGAAAAGGATGTCGACGTGACATATGAAGGGGCATTGCAAGTGCTGTCTCTCCGTGTATGAGACAGTGTTCTTTAAAAGTCTATTTTAGAAGCTTTTTGTTAAATCTAAACTGGTAAGTATGAAAGAAGTTTGAAATAACCCATCAGATATCATTTTGGTTTGGAATATTTGAGTTACATCGCATAAAAAGTCAAAGAAGTAGGCCTTTTTCTAAATGACTTTATTCAAATGTTCTGTCATGCATAGCCTTTGGTCCCATGACAAAAACACCAGCGTCAACACGGAGCTAACTGCACCAAGCATCCATTTTCTATACTGCTCGTCCTCATTAGGGTCCTAGCTGATTTTGGGCAAGAAGCAGGGTACACCCTCACACCTACATACCTACCATTTAGAGTCTCTATTTAACCTAAATGCATGTTTTTGGAATGTGGGATCAAGCCGGAGTACCTGAAGACAAGAAAATAAGCTTTCACTAAGTGTGTGTGTGTGTGTGTGTGTGTGTGTGTGTGTGTGTGTGTGTGTGTGTGTGTGTACACAGCTGACGTGTCTTCATTTAATGGGGAAATGAAACAAGACGCAAGGTAGTGAATGGGGATTTATTTCCATGTCCATTCTGTGAGAACAAAGTCCTTGTGCTCTCGCTCCACAAACAGCTCCATTACAAAAAAGTCACTTAGAAAAATAAACATCATCATATCAGAACTAATAATTGGAGAGATTCTGTGTTTAATTCAAATATACAATTTGCATATGAAGAAACTACAAAAAACAGGGCGGCGGCGTGTGAGGAGAATTTGCCAATGTTTACATGGACAGCAATAATCCAGCCATCTATCTTATGTTGATTATGGAATATTTCTTTCATTTTCTCATGGTGTCCTTCCTATTTCTCTATACTGTAACAGTATGTCACAGCAGGGATTACACCCCCCAACCGCACATGTCAGCAAGCATGATCTTGTCATGCTGCAACGCCATACAGTACTACTGTGGGCAACACAAGTGAGTAACACGATAATTGGGTTTTGCCTCGAGTCAAGCATGGTGGTGGTCATGGTCTGGGGCTGCAGGAGTGCTGCCAATGCCAGGGAGCTGTGGTTCGTTGAGGGAAAATTCTAACATGACACATTCTATCGCAACGCATCACCTCCCTTTGGAAATTGAGGAAGCTCCTCCAGACTTAAAGCCAACTGAATATTCTTTTATACAAGTTCTATTACTTTAGGATTGCCCCTTAAGAAGATACATTGTCTGCAGAAATGTGAGGTTTGTGCTCACTGTTATCAAACGTCTCCATATCCACTTCAGAAGTACATGCTATGACTATGACTTTGTCCAAGTTAAGGCCATTGGGCTGAATGTGGTGTATTTTTCCAAGTATTGCCATAACAGGTCAGTTGACACGAGAAAACTGATGTCCATGTAAAGCCAGACAATGTCTTAAAGCTTATGGAGTCTACATTCAGAAAAGTCACAGAGTAAGGTCGATGGTCGGTCTATGACAACATAGTTGCTGGTCCCTTACAGCGACAAGCTAAGCTGACTCTGGAATGGGTGACCAGGTCGGAAGACAGCAGGGAATTCGTTTTTTTTTTTAAGACTAACCCTCACGTTTACACTCCTGCGCAAACTCCAATAAAAACAACTAAGGTTTGTTGATTTAGACAGTCAGAATGTTCAAGGCACATACTTGATCCTTTGTAATAGTCGCTTTTCATCGTCTTTCCGTCTTTCCCTTTCAAATTCTTCTCTTCTTCATCGTCAATGTCCAATCCAGACATAGTCTTTGCTAGAGCTCCGATAACATGTTCAATTTCTCTCAATCTGCTCAAGATCCAGCTCTCCCCCAAGCTGAAAAATGTCCCTGTTTGAGCTGCAGTCGCCCTTACAGAGAGCGAGTTTACCCTGCACAGTGCCCACGGGCGACCCGGATGGCGAGCCCACGCTACAAGCCGAGTCGCTGTCCAGTTCCTCGTCTGAAGAATCCTCATTGTCTCCCATAGCTTCCTGTCGGGGCTCCCGACCCAACTCCGACACGGCGGTGAACTCCGAGTCAAGGCGGTCGGTGAGCGGGTTTGATACGGGCAGGCTTGATTGGCTGTCAAAGATTGAAAAGCCGGGGCAACTCAAGCTCTGAAAAGTCTGAAGTTGCTGTAAAAGAGAGAAGAGAGACACCAAAGAAAACTGTTAGCTAGTCAAAGATCCTCTACACGGCACAAGTGCTTGGCGGTTACTAAAGATGCACAAATATGACAGAAATATTCTGCTGTTTTTAGGAAGCTACTGCAAAACCACTAGTCAAAGATCCTATATTTAGGACAAGAGCATTTCACTATTTTTACGAAGCTAGTCATCTAAACAGTCATCAAAAATCCTCTACATGACAGAGGTGTTCAGTTTTTTACAAAGCTACAGCAAAAACACCAAGTCAAAGACCGATACAGTATATCAGACCCCGAGGGTTTCATGGCCTCGCAGTCGCACCAATTCACGCAAATTCAACCATTCATTCATTCATATTCTATATCACTTATCCTTGTCAATCCACGTGAATTATGAACTCGGTCCAATCTCCGTAACAGCCCCACCCATTTTGGCCAGTCATCATCATTCTCGCCAGTCGAGTAGAGCTTCAATGCGCACGTCAACTGTCTAACCAATCAAATGTGTCCGTGCATAGCCCACCCACGTTTACATTGACAGATGTGGACGTGTGCTGGTAATCTCCCATCGCCTCTTATTTACCAACTAAAACAGCCGCTATGGATGGCGCTAAACAGTTCCCCAATGTTCTCATCAAAAGCAGGGCTAAGCTACTGCGTGTGTTGGAATGTAAACAAAAGCACTTTTCAAGGATAAAATCATAACCGACAGAGCGGGCCGCGGAAAATAAGGGAGCCTTTGCTGGTGTTTGTTTTCCAAACTATGCACACATTTGTGCAAACTGTCACATGTAAAAATGGCAGCAGATGGAGCACACCGTAGGTAACTAGGAGTTAAGAGATGTAGATAAATACACTAAGCCAAAAGATACACTTAAAAAATAAACACTGTATGCTGGGATAGGCTCCAGCACACCCCGCGACCCTAATGAGGATAAGCGGCAAAGGAAATGGATGGATGGATTGAAAATGGCCTTAACAGGCATATGTGCATATCTGTACCCTAATAAAGTGAGCACACCCTTCAATTTGTTATTGGAAAAGTACTTCTTTGCAAAGGAGACGATTAGAAATGACGCTTAGATGTACTTTACAGTAGTCAGTGTACAGCTGGTATAAGTGTCATGTCCCTGGAGAGTATTTGCATTGTTTAGTCGTCTTCAGCATTTTACTCAGTATGGTCTTTTTTTCCGCTCGTGTTGTTTTTTTTTAATTTTCCAAATATTTCAACATTCTTTTTTTCCCCCGGTTATTATGTGGTTATTTTTTGTCTTTTCGTGATATAAAGATTTTATTGTCATGATATTTTGACTTTATTGCTATAATATTTTCACTTTTTCCCTAACCAAAGTTTCTAAAAAGTACAACTTTATTTTGTTTTCTCATAATATTACCACCTTTAAAAAATCTTTGATTCTTGTAAATTGACAACAGCTTTTTCCATTTCTGTTGTTTGTTGAAAAGAGTTTACGTATTATGATTCCCATAATTCTATAGGATTATTGTGCGGCAAGTCTGTGCTGAGGGGCAAAAACCGTGTGACCTCCCGTAACCTCACCCGTGCCGCGTCACTTCCGCACTTGAAGTGTGACTCCATACCACCACCAGTGGTCACACAATTCTTTGCTCCAACATAACTAAAACACCAGCACCAATATAAGACAAACTACAAGGTAACAGAACATAAATGGCTCCTACAAAGCATACTGTAAGGTTTCAAATGTCAACCAGAAGCAATTTAATTGAAAAAAGCAAGCATTAAATGATCGCAAACTGGCCAGAAAAAACTTGCAAAATTCTGGAGTGACTGAGCTATGTTCTGATGTGGATCTCAACACTATTGTTTTAAAGGAGCTACCGTAAAAGTCAAAGATCTACTTGACAGGAGCCTTCTGCCTTCTTCTGTGCTCCAAGGCAAAAACGCTTTTCAAAACAATGTGCTGCAAAAACATAGCGTTTTGAATCGGACATGCAGCTCGGTCTTGATGGCCCTGATTTAGCCCAGGTGGGGCTGGTTGAATAGTCAGTCAGTGTTCCGATGTGAGAAAAAGTAGGGCCAGGGGTGGCATTTGAGCCTGAAGTTTTCCTGTAATTGTCAGGTTTTTGTGCTATTAGGTTTCTCTCGAAGCTGCCAAAAAGCTGCTTGGCTCTTGTGTTTTGTTCACATGCTCATTGCACATGCAGGGAACACGTGCAAAGCCGCCGGAGTAAAAACAAAACTGTGTGAAGTCGCAAAAACCACAAACTGTATCTTGTTTCTGGTTTTGTCAAGGCTTTGTCAAGTAGGAGGATCTGCAAGTACCGCTACCGACCCAGGAGCTCGTCTTTCCTTTCATTCAAACACTTGACCTCGAGGCGATTCAAGGCAAAGAGAAGCAGCATTGCCTGCATACTGTGTGCACACTGAGCTCCTCTTGTGACAAAAAGCAAGGCAGCCCATGCACTGGGGTGTAATGCTGTGCAGTGCCGTGAAGGGGTTAATGGTCTCCAGAGTGGCCCAGCAGCAGATGTTGGAGGCATGGAGGTGAATAGAGATGAGGTTTTTGCACTAAAAAGTTTCCTTTCATGACAGATCGCGTGAATGTTCATTAGCATGTGTCAGGACATGGACTTTCTGCTTGCACTGGACTGACAAAGTGGAGGTTGGGGCGCTTCAGGTGATAATGAGAGTAGAGGGAGGCCCTCGCTGTCTGTCAATGGAATGGAAAAGGGGATTTCTACGCTCGCTCTGTTCAGTCCCCCTGGTATTACTTGACTACTAATTATCACAGCAGAGAAGGAGGAGACCAAAGGACAGAAAGGTTTGCGAGTGGGGGGAGGTTGAGAGCTGCTTCATCACAATGTGCTTTCCATAAAACCCACTGGGACTGCCTGGGATTTGGGTGGGTCTGCTGGAAGTTTGAGAGCGAGAGAAAAAGGGGGAGCAGGGTTAGATTTCTGCCCAGCTTTTCATACCCGCCACCCCCACCCGCACCCGCGCAGATGGAGTGCACTCATAAATGCACGGAAAAACAACAGCACACATGTGCAGGCAGTCGTTACCCCACGTTGCACTCTGTTAACCGACTCGTCATTTACACACCAAACGATCAACTGTTTACTGAGCGGCTTTATGATAAGCAGACATGTTGATTAGGGATGTTAAAAAGTCAGACTCTAATGTGGATCGATCTCATAAAGCACAAGGCATGAAGTCATCATGCGGTTGCTCCTCCCGTAATGACAACTGCCACTTTGCACGACACGTTTAAATGGTACGATTAGCGATAGGCCCCGTTGCACATGCACATAAAGTAGACGTGTCGTATAATAACACCATCGCTCCTCCGTCCTGTTATGAGCAATAACCTTCAACTTGCAGAGCAGAAATAGAAACACCAGAAATAATCCACCTGTCTGTGGCAATGGCAACGTACGCTTCACACACATGCAGCCGCTCTTCTTGCCAGTTATTAATGACTGTGACCTTGCATAAAATAATTGAGTAGAAAGACTAGATATAATCCACAAAGGCTACAGTACAGGGAACATGTACGCCCATGATGTATGCCTCATACAAACAATACACTTCATCCTCGCCAGTTATTAATGACTCTCAACTTACTTAAAACAAAGACTAGATATAATGCACAAAGTCAAAGCCGACTGTGTGCTTTCTCATGTAGGCCCATAGTACACACGTCAAACCCATAATGCACCATGAGCACAAAACGTAAACATGAAATGAATGTTATAGCTCCTCCCACCG
>QODF01000165.1:791459-814056 GCA_024372805.1 Oostethus manadensis
GGGGGGGGGGGAGTACGTCGGCCAGCTTCCTTGCATAAATAACAAGCTCTCCTAACCTTTTCATGAACGCAACTCAAGCCCAAGACAACCTGCACTCTTGCATTCAGGTCTGCAGTCTTAAATCATTCTGGAAGGATCCTTTTCCTCAAAAGCAAAGCCAGAGCTCCGTCAACAGTCATTCTGAGGCTGGCCTAGAAATGTGAGATAAGGCTCTCTTGTCTGACAGCTTTCCACAGCCATGATGGGGAGGAAAAAACACAATGGCGGGCCAAGGCGCAGGGGATACAAACACCAGCGCGGACAGGGGAGTGAGCCTCGGCGATTATTCGAGGAATGCGATGGATGAGCTACCACTGACGAGCATCTTACCCACATCTCAGCAAAATTAAAGTAGAGCAGTGGTTCGTAATATGTCATATGTATGTCGTGTCATGTCCGCCTTATTTTGAAGTAACTTCCTTCTTGGTATATGTCCATTAAGAGGAACACCTGCTGTTCTGGTCTTTTTGAGATTTGTGTCATGTTCTTCTTTATTTCCTTGACCAAACGCTTTCAGAAATTCCTGTAAAATGCACTTTGGACTTGTAACTATATGCACTAATGTTTCAGAAGATGACAGGTGATTTGAATGACGTGAGGTCCGGGAATGTACCTTGTGATCGTGTCTGTGCTATTTGCGTGCTACGTCGTTACTGGGTGCTTTTGAGAAGATACGGCGTAATGAAAACGGTTGCTGAAATGTCAGGGCTGTTTTACTGCACTAACTGTGCAGCCTCGGATTCCACCATCACCTTCACTGAGGTGGTAGAGGAAGCCAGCAGCCAACTTCCCAAATGCCACCAATGTGATATCGGGCAAGTGCAATACCGTAACTGCCAGTTTCATATGACACAGCTCCTTTTAGCACTTCTAAGTTCTCACATGTCAAAAGACTTTTGGAGAACCAACACCTCCGTCTGCCAATCCCAGAGAAATCTACGAAAGAATGGCCTAGTAGTGTGTGATGCAGAGGAGCATTCCTGCGAGCAGAGGTAACGTTAAACTGACGACTGGATGTGTTGACTGTTTCGCCCGCCCAGCAGCTGGCATGATTATTGGGGGGGAACACGGAAGGATAAGCCTTGTTTATCCAACTCCTGCTGGCTAGCTTGGTCCTGAGGGTGACACACATTTTTGGGAAAAAAGGAAAGGGGAGGGTGATGGAATAAGCCGATACTACTTTCTATTAAGAGACCAGGAAATGGACGCATTGCCAGCAGTAGGTCTAGCTTATTTCCCGGTGAACGTTGGCCTCCGCCAAGGCTGCCCTTTGTCACCGATTCAGTTCATAATCTTCACGGACAGAATTTCTAGGCGCAGTCAAGGTGTTGAGGGAGTCCAGCTTGGTGACCTTAGGATCTCGTCTCTGCTATTTGCAGACAATGTGGTCCTTATGGCCTCATCAGGCTGTGACCTTCAGCCTTTACTGGAGCGGTTTGCAGCCGAGTGATAAGCTTCTGGGATGAGACTCAGCACCTCCAAATCCGAGGCCATGGTTCTCAGTCGGAAACGGGTGGACTGTACCCTCCGGGTTGGGAGTGAGGTCTTGCCCCAAGTGGAGGAGTTCAAGTATCTCGGGTTCTTGTTCACGAGTGGGGGAAGGTTGGAGTGTGAGGTCAACAGACGGATCGGTGCAGCGTCAGCAGTAAGGCGGTCGCCGTACCGGACCGTCGTGGTGAAGAGAGAGCTGAGCCGGAAGGCAAAGCTCTCTGTTTACCGATCGATCTACGTTCCCACCCTCACCTATGGTCATGAGTTATGGGTCATGACCGAAAGAATGAGATCGCGGATACAAGCGGCGGAAATGAGTTTCCTCCGTAGGGTGGCTGGACTCACCCTAAGAGATAGGGTGAGGAGCTCGGCCATCCGGGAGGAGCTCAGAGTAGAGCCGCTGCTCCTTCACATCGAGAGGAGCCAGTTGAGGTGGCTCGGGAATCTAGTCCGGATGCCTCCCGCGCCTCCCTGGTGAGGTGTTTCGGGCACGCCCAGTCGGGAGAAGGCCCCCGGGAAGACCTAGGACACGCTGGAGGGACTATGTCTCACAGCTGGCCTGGGAACGCTTTGGCATCCTCCCGATGGAGCTGGAAAAGGTCGCTGGGGACCGGGAAGTCTGGACTTCCCTACTGAAACTGCTGCCCCCACGACCCGGATAAGCGGAGGAAAATGGAAATGGACAATATATCTGGAGTATGAGAGACTACAATGAAACTACCAATCCATTGTGCAGCTTTAATCTCACGGGCTGTCCGCCATGCAGTCCAGCTTCTTTCAAGAGTAGTTCAAGATCAAGATCTCTCTGGCCATTACAGTAGAGATGAAAGCAACTCAGAGTACATACTAGGAAAATACTGCCGGAGCTCTATTTGTGTAGTCTCGGGCTGTTCCACTGATTGCCAAGGATTCATTTAACATATGCTGTGTTTTTCGGCTTTCTGATAAAAGCCAGATCGGTGCAGGAAATGACAAGCGGGGTGGAAATCGCAGTCAATAAGCAAACCAAGAGGCCCAACCTTTGGGATTGGCCACTTACCCAACGTCATTTCAGTGGGTGAAATGTTAACCCGAGCCTGGCTCTTAATGGAGTGTGGCACTAAGCGGCATGACTGAACATGAGGCATTTTTCCTGAGCAAGCAACACTCCCTCAGCTTTCACGTCTCAAGATTTGGTCAGAAGACTGGATTCAAAAGATCCTCAATATGACAGGAACAGAGCCAGAAGGTGTTAAAAGGTCCCCGATTTATACAAAAGTGACTTTTCAATGATGTTCCAAGAATAGTATTGGTCCCTTCAGCCTGCTAAGGAGCGCCAAACAAATCGCTCATCCCTTGTTTACTTCACAGTTTAGAGAAGAGGGACGTGATACCGCCTTTGGCCCGGCCTTAGCATGTCCCCGGTACTTTATATGCCTCCACTACGTGGAGAGGAAAACAAGCAGGCTTCACTGTGCATCTTGAAACAAAGCCTGGCAGTCTGCTACACACGTGGAAGCTGCACATGTGATCGATTTGTTTTTCTTCAGCTAACAGGCTAACCTTGGATGATGGAGCTCTTAATGTTAGCACTGGCGCTTTTTTTTAGTGTTAAGTATAGTGTTACGTATTCTATGTTATCGGGAATGTGCCTGTTCCTACATGCTCACAGCATGGATAGAAAACCTTGTTGGAGCTTTCTGAAGGTGTTCCAATTGCGGCCTTCGTAGGTGGAGTAGGTGTGTCCCATCACAAGTAGTAATGAGCTGTCTCTTTTTACCTATCGTATCTTTAGAATGCACGTGTGTTCGTGTCTCACCTGAGGATTGTGGATATTGGGCAAAATTCCAAAAACATGCACTTTTCCTTTCATGTTCCATTGTTGTATGTGATATATGCAGTCAGGCTGGACAAGGGCAGACTAAAGATCACAAGATCGCTTTTTGGAGCAATTCCACTCTTGTGTGTCACCTAAGAGTAAAAATAGCTTCCTCTCCACCTGTGTTTGCAGGTGGGCATTTGCCTCTGCATGTTCCACAATTCCACCTCACCTGAGTCATCTTTGCCAAGTCCAAAGAGGGCCGCTGCTCCTGGACGTCCTCTGGTCTCCTTCGCTTCATCCCAATCTTTTTGTCATTCAGCACACAAGGCTGAGACCTGCTCCGAGACAGACACCCCTTCCTGTCGCCTCTCAGGCCGGACCGCCGCCCCAGTTCTGGTGTGGAGTCTGGAGAGCTTGCCTCTGAAACCTCTTCCCTCTGGAGTTCGGGAAGGCTGATCCCTTCATGGGAGAGGGAGAGAGGTCTAAGGAAGGGGGAGGACTGCGGGAGATGCGAGGGCGGAGAGATGGGGGACACCGGGGAGCCAGTGAAGTGAGGGTGGACAGGCAGTTTCTGGCTGAAGAAGGGCAGTTCCAAAGGTCCATCTGTGGGGATGCCAGTGTGTGAAGGAAAAGTGAAGCTGGAGCTACGCTGCATGGCGGGGAAATGACTGCTGGAGAACCCTCCTCCAGCACGGACGCTCCCACCGCTGTGGCACCTCCGTTTCTCCACCGCTGTCCACACTCTAGAGCCCTGAGGTCGCCATGATGAGCGAAAGCCACCAAATTCATCTGAGAAGGACAACGAGCGACACTGGCGCTTGCTGGGGGGCGCCACGGGGGCTTGGCTGGCGGCAGTAGTGGCATAGTGGGAAGTGGCGGAAGAGGTGGCATGGGCTTTGGTCATGGAGGCATCGCCCAGGGTGAGATCTCTTATCAGGCTGGTGATGGCGGTGGGAGGGCCTGGCTCCTTGGCCCAGGGACGGCTGCCCGGTTCGGGCATCACATTCCACAGGCTCTCAAGGCTGGTGCCAGACTGGAAGCTTCGACCCGGGTACAGCCATCTGTCTGCCTCTGCAAAAAAAAACAATAACAAAAAGTTGTGAAAATAGTCCCTGTTCAAGGTCACGTTCAAAAACGCTGTAATGTGCATGCCAGGCCACTAGTTGGCGATGGCGTTCCTGGTTTCATTTTCTTAAGTGCCATAGTGGAGGTCTGTGTGAATGTTGACCGTAGTCATCCTTTAAGGACACAACCTGTCATACGGGCTCCTACAGTCGGTCTACATGCAGGAAATGCGCGGAGGGCGCATGTGTGACGTGCTGACCGGCTGCAGAGGTTTTTTTGTCACGCTAAACAACTCCGCGAGCACCTACCGTTTCAGATTACACACTCCATATGTGTCTGTCAGGTGCGTAACGATTTGATCCGTACCACGATTTTTGTTGCCGATACGCAATAGGCATCATCAAATGTTTGATGCATTTGTGATACTCTCCCTCATCTCTGATTTTTACCGAACACGGGGAGGCAAAGCATCGGCTCCGAAATCTGTTGCTTTACGGAATGTTATGGCAAGCGGACTCGCTGCCGCCAGCAGCCATGAAACTCATTAAACTCCTAAACTTTGCATACAATCGATGGAGTTACCCATTGAACTATGTCACGTCCGTAAACGTCGTCCAGAATGGCAACTTGCCGAACACAGACTGATGTACTGCAGTTGCGTAATAGGAACATAAATCGATACATCTTTACACCCATAGTCTTTGTGCGTCGTGTGTTTGGCAAAATGTCCCTTTTTTTCTACATGACACTTGCGGACTCCTATGTGTGTCACGCATGCGCCACACGCGTGTCCCACGTACAGAGTCAGTGCGGCGGCCGACGCATGTTCAGCTATTCCATGCGTCCTCCATGCGTGTCAAGCTCTTACTCCTTCATGGTCACCACGACTACATTCTGCACGACTAAAAAAAAAAAAACAACGCAGCGATATGGAGAAGACCAAAAATTGGATGGCCAAAAAAAGTCTTATGTCTGGCAGTGGACAGGAAACTCGTTGATTCTCAACAGCGCCTCTGCTGGTTGCAGCAAAGTAGTACACCCCATTTTGCCCGAGCTGCTTCAAGGCACCATTCATCAACTATTCATCCTCACAATCGTCGTTTAGTTCATCAAACGCGTTGTTTACTTTGTCAATTCCTAGCATTGACTGCACATTTCTACGTAACATTCCAAAGCATCCACTTTTTCAAGTTTGGCCTGTCAGGCTCCACAAACAAGCTTGTAATAACATCAAGCCTTCTTAATTTCAATGTTCCACCAGAGTCAAATATGGGGAAAAGGCTGGAATGCACATGTACTTGACAAATAATATATATCACTGTTACGCACAAAAGTCAGGGCAAGCTTTAACAAACCACTTATCTTGTCTTGTAATAAAGGATGAAGCCCGGGGTGACAACGCTACAAAACCACCACCGACTTGTGAGTCACTGATTAGAGGTGGGGGAAAACAATGAAATCCGCTTGAAAAGGCGCGTTAAAATAACTCCAGGAAGGTTTAAGGTTACAATCTTCTTCAAAACAGTTTCTCTGCAAGAATCTGATCCCAGGAACGAAATCTCCGGTAATGAGAGAGTGCATCGTCGTATTGATCAGGCATTTCTTGACATGGTTCAGTGAGCGGAATGATCTGCCACCTGTCGCGACTTCTGCATACCCTTTTTCCACCCCCTGTATCGAGTTCTCCAACGTCGGCGCCCTCGCCTACACACCAGTTGCTCTGGGCGGGCGTGTACTGCACGCACGGGTGCTACAGTAATGACCTGGCAGGAATGCCAGGAAAACAACTCGACAAAAGGCATGAGTTCAAAAACGGGTGTCTATGGAAAAGCAGAAGAAAGGAAGACAGTAAGAGGGCTGAATGAAGGAGACGTGTACTGCACACACTCCTCCCCTTCATGTCAACAAGCGGCGCTTGAAAAAAAGACGACAATGGAGGGGGGGCGGAGGGGGGTTATTTGACGCCAGCGTATTTACCGGTGACCTCCCTTGGGGAGCCTTGTGCAACGTAACGTGGAACCAGGTGCACCCTTCATCACGATTAAAGTAGGAGAAGTGAGAGACAAAAGTGCGACAGTGCGGACAAACCAGACGTGGGAGGAAGTGTAATACAACGGAACACAATCTGTTCCGGAGAGCCAAAACTTGGACTAACGGGACAGGCAATGTTTTAAGTAGGATTCTTAGTCTTTTATAGGGCAGTCATGGGAAGTTTAACACCAGAACCTTGTAGGAGACCAGTTCTACGATCATCTAAAGCTTGTGGTTTCAATTAATGGATAATCAGTCACGACCCAGACGGAGCAAATCAAAATGAACCAAACACAAACAGTGGTCTGGTCTGCGACATAGCCAAAGAGAGGCAAAAATGTCAATCGCTGTTTTCCAGAGGCATGTGTGTGAGCATCTTGCTTTGCCTAAAACACAATGAGAACATGTCTGCGCTCATGGATGACTAAGGAAATATTTACATTTGAGAAGCTGAAAGAAGGGCATATTTTCATTTTAAAATAAAAAAATTAATCGAATACCAAAATAGTTGATCAGAAAGTTGATTAATCAGCGATTAATTGATTAACTGTTGCAGCTCTTGTGATACACATATTCTTACTAAGTCTGGAAGTTCCGTAAGAACCCTGCTATTACCATTCGATGTCTCTTTTGAAATGTTGAAACACTAAGTACAATGTTTTATCTTCAAAGGGAAATTTGGTTTTCAATCTAGAAATGATTTAAAATATTAATACTGAACAGTCATACGGAAAAACCGAGAACAGGTTAAACCACAACGTTTGACCCTCATTAGTCGGACCGACTTGAAATTTGTCACACAGCTCAAGGTACTCTGCAAACAACACCCGCTGTCACTTGCGGGTGGTTAGCAGAACCACCACAAAACGGCTTTAGGAGACTGGAACCATACATGTGTAAAATTTGAGCATGTTTATTGTTTTGACTGACATGTTTAGATGTGATACAACGTTGAGGACAACTGCACAACCTCATGCACTGTCTCTGGATCTGACCCAAAGCAACCCATATCCCAGGCAAACATTACAAAAAATAGGCTTCAGCCATGCTAACTGGAGTTTTTCCGGTGATTACGCAATGTCTGTTCCTTCATGTGTAATTTTGTAAATGTTATTGTATGCTGGTACTCATTCCTAAATGGACATTTATGTCACTCATAGAACACACAAAAGACATAAAACATGTTTTGTTTTTGCAGCAAAGGGATTGTTGATTGACCACCTCAGGGGGTGTCCAAGCTTTATCCACCAACGGAAGCACACTGAAAAATCCAAAGGCCACTTTTTTTTAAAGCAACCCATTAGAAATGTTTTGAATATTCAAAAATACAAACAGCTTTATTTTCTCTGACGAGCATATTATTAGTACGAATAACGTTACGCGTGTTTTTCCATGTTTGCCATGCTATTTGAATTTTTTTTCAATTATAATTTCTCTGTCTTATTCCCATAATATTTTTTGTTATGACGTTTTTGTTGTATTATAGCTTTCACCCAACCTAAATCTTGGAAAATTATTCTCCGTGTAGTTTGTTTTTCATTATATTACAACACACGACATTTTTTGTCTTTAATATTTAAACATTATGCAATTTAATACTAGTAAATAAATGTAATATTATTTACTAGTATTTTCTTTATTCTCCTTATGTTTTGTCTTAATTTTTGTAAAGTTACTACTCTTTTTACCATTTTTTGCATTTTAGTTTCAAGTCTAAAGTCTCTTCTTTAAAAAAAAAAAAAAAACAGTCACATGGCCCCCAAGTGGCCCCCAGGCTGCACTTTGGCCCCCCTTGGACCACTTCCTCCTCATGTTGACAACGGGTAGAGTGCGTTCATAACCACACAACGCCACAACAGGGAACACTGTCAGCCAAGGACCACCTGCATTGCTGGTATCATTTGTGTGATTATCGTTGCCTTTCTTCGTTGATGGGCTGAGAGAAAGTTTACATGACCCGATATGCTCTCCTGCTCCTCCTATAAAGGGCTGCCTTTCATTCAAGTGAAAAAATAAGTTAAGCGCTATCAATAATACGACTTAAAACAAAGAGTTGTTTCAAAGTTAATGACAGCTGCGTGACACAAGATGTCTGATGCCAAGCCCAACACACGCAGCACAGGAATATTCCATGATGTTTGCAGAACTGGCGTCTCTCCTGCATGACCGCGGCCAAAAGGTGAACAGCAATACAATAAGAGCATAAAAATGAAGTGACTCACCAGCAGTTCCACAAGAGAAGAGGGTCGTCCCTCTGCTCATGGTGTGGAGCTCACGCTGAAAAGAAATGACAAACATTGACTTAACGAGAATGAAAAACAAAATCCAATGGCGTTACGAGGGATGAAGTTTGTTTTCATGCAAAACATTCACAGTCATGTACAGTACAAATGCGCTGTATCTACCTTGATCTACATTTACCTGGGAATCTTACAGAAAAGTCAAGCATCACAGCGGATCGGAACAAAGCATTTCTATTCCATTCCATTCCAAACTGACAGCACCTAACACACCCCGCAGACAAGCCGCACCACAATGGGCGTAAAATGCTACATCATACCAGAATATCATATTGTCTTAAAATACATCATTTCCGCTCTCCCACGGAAAGCATGTTTAAATGTTTCTTCTATCTAACAATATATTTGTATAAAAACTGTTATGCACATTCCAGTGAATTGCTTTACTAAATGAATGCGAGGCCAACAACGTCAGTCTAATCATGTACTGTATATACTGTAATTATACATAATTGCTTTGTGATATCAGCGAAAAAGCCTAATATTAGTATTTTCCTAAAATTTCTGTTTTGCAATATAGTAATATTACAGCTTTTTTCCTCCATAAATTGTAACTTCTTTGTTTTGTTTGTTTCTCATAATAATGTGACGTAAAAAAAAACATTTTTTCTTTAATATTTCCACTCTGTGCTACTAAAACGAGATTATTTTTTCTTATACTATTATAAGTTTACTTTTGTTTTTTTACTTTTTTGTTATTAGAATATTATTTTTTTGCTCTTACTATTTTGACTATTGTTTTAATTTTTGATGTTTTCAACTTTCTAACAATTGTAAACCTTGTTTGTAAATGTCTGGACTTTTTTCTTGCATTATTTCCCAGAACGTAATTTCCCAAAAATTGCAGCTTTGTTTTGTTTTTCATAATTTCACGACTTTACAAAAACATCTACTGAAATGATGTTACTTTTCCTCCTACCGTGACATTATTTTTGTAAAAATTGTAACTTTTTTTCTTGATAGATTACAACATTTTTCTGTCAATATTTTGACTTTGTTTTTGCTGATTTTTCCTTTTTTCCCCCAGTTAAATGATAATTTTAGAATGTTGGACGGTTGGACACCCCCTGATGTATATACTATAAGGATATCATAATTTTTTCATATCAACAAAGATGGGCATATATTTTTTACATATAGAACAATGGCTGACACAGCGGTCAAGAGACTTGAGGTGTATTTGTTGTGCATGCCCAGCGCCAAACTGGCCAGTGCAATGCATTGTTGCTGCATGCATCAGGAGCATGTTTTTCCTGCAGGTTCAATTGAGTTCGTCCTCTCCCCCGTACGGAATTGTTTGTCTGCACACTCCTGTCTTGTGATCAAACTTCAGGGTGGTGGCTCTTCTTCGCACACGAGGGACAAAGAGGAAAATGTGGCGGAAAAATACAGTGACTCACAGCACCAGAATAACAACAACAAAAGTACAAGCAAGTAGTGTACCGTGTACTCCATTGAAACCATACCGTATGTTTTAGATAGCAGATGATATAAGCATCGGAGGCTATGCTTAACAGGCACATGCAGTACATGGGTGGGGAAGGAACCACATTCGCACACCATCTTGTTGCGGCATGCAGCAGCCACTGGACCACTTCGGGTGCCGATACGCATCTCACAGCTACGTTGCAGCCAAGAGTAAGGATGAGAAACACACGCTGCCCGTCTGAGTATGTGCATTGCGTTGATATGTCACACGTGGCCTAATGCTGTCATAGCCCAAAAAGCAGGGCGCGCATTCCATCATTTCACAGCCACACAAGCATCACAGTTTTTTGAAACCAAGAAATACAAGAACAGCACCGCCGGCTTGTCTTTAGTGTTTCCGTACTGGTTTAGAAGGCAAGCCATTCATGAGGAATCCAATTGCATGAAAATTGTCCCGCATTTTCTTTACCAAAAACCTTCCATGTAAGTCGCTGACCTGTGTATTAACCAAGCTACAGCGCCATTATTATTGTAGGGGCTGCAAACAACACCGAAGTACTGCCGCTCACAACAGGTGACGGTTGCTACCGGATCGGCGTTTGTTAGTGCCAGCTTAGAAATCCTCCCGAACAGTGGCGCTCTCGGAGTGTTCAACTTTCTAGGTTAGCTTCGCGTCTCCTACCGGCCGTCTTCCGCCGCCCTTGGGCCTGACATCATTGACACCCTTCTTCTTTTCCAGGCTTTTGGAGAAAATGATCACCATGGTAACACGGCGCTCTGCTCAGGTCTCGTCAGGTGGCGGAGAAGAAGAAGATAACCCCGGGCAGCCATCTTGGATGAGGGTCGGAAGTTGGGTGGACTTGAGCTTCCCCTGCCGCCGCCTCTGCCGCCGCCGCCTCCCATCAGGCAGAAGAGTGGAGCCGATCTCTGTGAGCAGAAAAGAGACTATTAGCCCTCATGATTTCTTATCTAATCTCACGAAGGGATCTCCATGCAGGCGTTCTGCACCGGAGGAGGAACAATTCCACCACCGTGCTGGCGTGTGCGATAACAGACAACACGGAGCTTGGCTCGACACGGCCGCCATTTCCCGAAACACTGCCAACGAGGTAAAATGTGACGAAAGTGTGCTGAATATGATCTTGTGCTGACTATGCAAACCGGTAGCGTGAGAAAGGAGCTCACGCTACGCCTCATTGAACGAGACACGCCAGCAAACGAGCCGGGAGAACGACTGGACTGGACTTACTTCTTGATCACCTTTATGGGCCACAGGAAACCCGAGGTATGCAGTAAAGTGGAGACTAGCCATCCTAGGGTCTACGTGCAAAAAACCTTCTCCAGCCGTGGACTGGACCGCAGACTGGCTGCGCAGGACTTTGTAAGTCCGATGCGTCGTCCGCACTGGCAGCGTGGCTCTTTCGTACGTTTTGCTGCTGAATGTTTGGGCAAAACTATCTCCTACGAGTGTCACGCACAGACAATTGCGTTATTACGAGATTGCGTTTGTCAACCATGCGTGTGGAGATGGTCACTACTTGCTCTCCGAACAGAAAAATACACAGCAATTTGGGAGGGACACCAACAATCGCAATGCCAAAAGAAATTGTAAGTGAAGTATAATCCTGCATCCCTGGCGTGGGGGTAGGCGATGGCCCGCGGCAGCTGTGTCTGGGGCGGCCTGGGGCTCCTGGGGTGTTGAATGTGGCCCCTGCTTTGGGGGGTGGGTGGCTTCTGGGCCCGGGGGCGGATGCCCTGCTTGCCCGTAGCTGGACGGCCCCCGGCGGTTGGTGTCCGGGCCCCCGTGTGGCCCTTGCTCGGCTGCTGAGTGGCGTCTGGCCGGGTCTACCTTGTACCTCTTGGGAGTGGACTCGCGGTTGCCTCTTGGGGGGGCTTTGTCGGGCCGTCCCTTCTGTGGGGAGCCTGCTGGGGGGCCGGACTCCGGCGTCTTCCTAGTTCGGACCCTCACTTTTGGAGGGAGTGTGGTTTGGGATGCATGGCTGTTTTCACCACGGACCTCTCCTCATTCTCTGTTTCACTCTGATGCAGTTATCCTGTCACTGCAGAGTAATGTAGATTTATTGTAGATCTGTTGCACGTGTCATCTGGATGGTCATTGTTCATGAGGTTCTGTTTTTCTCCTTGTTCTTCTTTTATGTCTATTATTATTAGTATATATGTATGTACTGCATGGATATGTGTATGTATACAGTATATGTGAGTGTATATGAGTGAGGAGCAGGGTGAGGAGCTCGGCCATCCGGGAGGAGCTCAGAGTAGAGCCGCTGCTCCTTCACATCGAGAGGAGCCAGTTGAGGTGGCTCGGGCATCTAGTCCGGATGCCTCCCGGGCGCCTCCCTGGTGAGGTGTTTCGGGCATGCCTAGCCAGGAGAAGGCCCCGGGGAAGACCTAGGACACGCTGGAGGGACTATGTCTCACAGCTGGCCTGGGAACGCCTTGGCGTCCTCCCGATGGAGCTGGAAGAGGTTGCTGGGGACCGGGAAGTCTGGACATCCCTACTGAAGCTTCTGCCCCCGCGACCCGGACCCGGATAGGCGGAGGAAAATGGATGGATGGGTTGTTTATAATATGGTTGAAATATGTTTGTGAGGTTCTTCTGCACCCTTTCTTATATCCTCCACCCCACCCCCAACCCGTCCCTATTCAGGTCGGGTCTGGCATCGAAATGTGGCGCAACCAAATAAACACAGTCAAACGTCAAGGGAGACTCATTTGGATTATGAAGTCTGCCTTGGCAAAGCAATTTTGCTCAGCATTTAAAGGCAGCTTGACTCCCAAGCTGCTGGACAAGACAAAAAAACAACAACAGTCGCGGTGCATGTTTGCCGAAATGTTCACCCTTTTGTGTGCGGCAGTTCAGGAGTGGAAGACTTTTTTTCCCCAATCTTATTAAACTCCATTCTCGTCAGCTGCGGTTATTTCCACTTCAAACTGGTTCCCTAAGCCCAGCAAATGAAGACATTTGCAATCTCCTGTGTATTAACTAACTAATCCTCACCCTTCCATAAATCGTAATGTTTATTTTTGGTCGTGTTGTTGAAATCCTGCAAGCAAACATCGCAACGCCAGCGAAAACATGACCTACTTGGCAGGAGGAATGAGGCACATGAAGTAACCATAAAGTAAACAACGCAACCGCCGCACTTCCAGCTGTGTGGACTTTTTTCCCCGGTCCAATTGCATGTCTCGTACGGCGGCGAGCGCAGCGCATATTCCCGTGCAGACAGGTGACAAATGAAGAGGAAAAGGAAACGAGGTGTGTTTTAGCATGGCTCTGCTGGCGCTATAAACACTATTCCTCCTCGCGTCATGTTTTCAGGATGCCGGTAGAGCGACAGCTGCCTCATCCTTTTCCACAAGTTTTCCCCCATTAATTAAAACGTTTTTATGGCCCAAATGAGTACGTTCTAAGCTGACTGAATTGCTTCCCGGTCGGAACATGTGGCGACCCAAACATGGCAGAATCATTTGGCTCGCCGGGGAAAAGGAGGCCTGGCTGAAGATGTGGTCGCTGGAGCGGTAAAAGGAGCATATACAGAAGTGTGGTTGTTGGATGCACATGGCGTGGAATTGAGGTCCGCGCCCCTCAGACTGGCGTCCACATAAGCAGTTGTGGACTGAAATGGAAAGCAGCCCTCGCTTGCACATTAGGAACACCAGGAGAATGGGTGATAGGAAAGAAGCCTCACTTATTTTTACTTAGCAAATCTTTCTCCCGTGGCTAAGAGTCTAAAAGAATTATGTCAAAGGTGTGCATTTTGTTCCAAGTTCAGATAGAGTATGTCATCTTTCACTGAGTAAAGCTGTGGAATTGCCGTTGGTGACGTGTATTTTCTCACAGGCCATCGGAAGTGTCTGTCAAACGTTTGCGGCATTTCTTGAAACGCCGGCTTTTCGGCTGTATTGTGCAATGAGCAGCATTTCTTCGGCCATGACTTTCTGTGACCGCAAACCATTTGGTGCTTTTCCGTTTGTATTGACTTTGCCGACCACACGTCTCAGAGAGCGAGGACTGTCAGAACGAAGCCTCCGCATCTCGATGAGATTTCTCCCAGACGGGAAGACCGGGTCGGGTGAATATGTTTGCGGTGGGCAAGTTTGTTTTGTTGTCTTCTATGTTTCCACCACTTTCAAATAAACTGGTATGTGTTGATGGGCTCACCTTGCTCATTAATATTCCCACAGGGGGGTTGTTGCATTTGGCTTTGTGAGCATCTTTTTCCCTCCTTATTTCCATTACGTTACCTTGCATTGCTCCTCACCAGATCTCATGACTCTTTTTTGTTTTGTAATAAGAAAAACACGGGGGACTGGGATGAGGGATGAGGGTGTCCACTTCAGTGGACAGACCATTTGCCACGCCCCCAACAATTTGATCATAAGTTCAGTTTTTTTGGGGGGGAGGCATGTTTTTCATGCCAATGTATCATCTTTTGCACACATATTCTTTTGAGAAGCAGAATGCTTTACGTATGTGAGCTCAGCAACTAACCCAATCTACGCTCTTCATCACCGAGATCCGACAGGAACTGGACTCACGGAACGAATTGAGGGCAACTCTCTGTTGCTGTGCCATACTAATGATGGGGATGTCATACAACTTCATATAAAAAATGCAAATTATCACTTTACTGTAGTATTGTGAATCTGCTGATATTAATTTATTCATTGGTACAAAGCACTGTATGAGTCGCTGGCACGAGCATGAAAGCCACTGGCACTAATGGCCCCCCACACCTCACCCATGTGCCTCCCTGTCCCCCAGTCGACTGAATTATCGCTTATTGCTGCTGCAAAAGTACCGTTCCTAGTTTTTCATGTTCAGGTATGCCACCTTTAGCCTTTAGCTGCAGGAATAGCTGCGGCCACCTCAGACTTAAAGAGCATGCTTCCGACCCCCCCAAATCAAATGAACACAAGGCGAATGGCTCTTCCAGGCCTGGGTGTGATTAGACACGTGCTTACATGTTGCGTGAAGGACTTTCCTGTACTCTACAGAAGACGCTGTGTGCATCGGGGGAACCAGTGAGGAAAAGTGAGGATTTCTGGTACTATAAATGTTTGACTTTGGCGAGTCCCGAAGCAGCTGCCGGCATATGACTCCCATTATCTCCATTTATCCTGGAGAGTCAGTGGAGCACAACGGGGCCTCTTGCAGGAAAAGACGGGCTGGTGCGCTTTCTTGTTTGGAGTTAAGATGGGAATGTTCTTGATGATCAGTGTGAGATTACTTCTGCTGATCAGCACTGAAGAGAGTAGGGGAGCGTGGCCGTTCCATGCAAGGAGTTACTCCTTTTGTGCGCAACTGGACATGCACGCAGTGTTTATGCTAGCAGGGGGGGTCATGGGAGAGGGCACGGCACGAATTAGACCAAGCCCCGAGCCATGCTTACTTAATGAAGCGGCACCTCGGGATGGAGAACCCAGAAGCCTGCTGGTGCAAGCAGGGGGTGCAGTGTTGACGGATCAACAGCCAAAGCCATATCCGAGTCCAAAGACATCGACACTGGCGAGACAATGCACAATTCAAAGGGGGCGCCACAAACGTCAATTACGGTCATGGGGTGTCGTCATTTTACGTCACTATAGGTCAGCGGTGTCCACATTTTTTCCAGTGAGATCCACATAGTGAAAAAGGAAAGGGCCAGTTTGTAAAGCGACATGTAGATATGCGGAGAACGGCTTTGCGTTGGGATGTAGGTGAAAAAGCATCTTATTACCAGAGTTTCTGGTGTGCGAGCCGCTACTTTTGTCCCATTGTACAGCGATGCTGCTAATTTATGGCTAAAAACTACATTTCCCATGATGAGTGAGGTGGAACCTAATGTCACATTTGGAAGTCTTGGACAGAAATCTCAAGACACATCTTAAGTAAGTTTGATCAAGTGTAGAATTACCACAGCTTTTGTTTGGACTACCTGGACCGCCAACCATCCACCATCACCAACTGGTTTCGAAATGCAGACTGAATGAAGATGACGGCTCAAGTTAAATGGCTAATTTGCTCTGAGAGGGGCCGAGAGACTGACAAAGTGTGTGATGAAGGAATTATCAGGCCGTTCAATTGTGATGGTTCTCAAGACGACTTGAGAGCTTTTAGATCTTTCTTCTTAAATAATCACAAATAGATACTTTACTCATCTCTAAGAGAAATTGATGCCTTATGACTTTATTTCCAGAATATTTGGACTTTATTCCCATAGTATAACTTTTTCCTCAACCTATTTATGTTTTGTTTGTTTCTCATAATATTACAACCTTTTCTGTTTTATTTCAACTATCTCCTCCTTATTTTTCTTCATAGTATTATAAGTTTATTTTCACAAAACAGACATTTTCCACTTAATATTTTGACTTTAGTTTTGTAAAATTCCAGCATTTTTCCCCCCATTTCTGCTGTTTTTTTCCCCTCCAATTTCCAACTCTTTTACTTCCTTCTTGTAAATGGCTTTATTTCCATAACACTTTTAACTTATATTACTTTGAACATATCACATTATAACTTTTCCCCCAACCTAATTTTCAAGAGACTTTGTTGTTTTTTTTGTCATAAAATTAATATTATTTAATATTTTCACCTTCATGCAGCTAAAACATATTTTAGTTTATATATATATATATATATTCATTTATTCTCATAAAATCATGACTTTTTCCTTCATTAGATTACGACTTTTTTCTCGTTAGATTATATTTTTAGAATGTGCCGCCAATGACCCAATAACAAAAAAAAACTAACAAAAAAAAAATCAGCCACAGGCCGTATATGACCCCCAGGCTGGACTTTGGACACCTCGATATGAAAACTGCAAGATCATTCCACACTCAGTATGGCCCCCAATCTGATTCATTATCATTCCAGTCAGATTTGTGTGCACCAGGCCAGGGGGTGCAGACAGCAGCGCTCGGCTCATGAGAGCCAGTGCCTAGGAAGGGCACTAGAAAAGGGCAGCTAAGATAATGCGGCCCCTTGCCCAAGTTGTGATTTGTGTGAATAGAAGCCTATTTGGGGCCCCTGAAAGCTCTCTGATGGCGTGTTTAGTGTCCATCACCGATTGGCCCGGCCTACTGCATATTTGCGCCAAGCGCGTCTGGTGTCAAGACTTTGATCGGTGGCAGCGGCCAGGAGAATTTTTTTTTTTTAAAAAGACCATTAAACAGCAACAAAGCACTCAGGAGAATTCAAAGACGTTGGAACCGAGGTCCAATACCCCTGAGGTTGTGCAATGTGTAACCAAATCCGGCCCTATTATTTTTAATTAGGCGGGAGATAGGAAGAATCTGTCTCTGAATGTTATGAACTCCTGTTTTCATGGCAGGTCTGCGTGGATGCAGCTCTGCATGGATGTAGCTCTTCATCCCACAGCTGACCAACCTCATGTTACAGCAGCCCAGTAGTGGCCTCCATTTTGGCTCCATTACTTACAAGAAAACACGATTAATTAGCAGTCAATTCCATGCATGTCAATTACGATTAATCATTTATTATCTCCATTCCTACTTGTAACCGCCATCACATCAAAGGATTGGTTGCATGTTTTGCTTTTCTGCTGACCTCTTCTTCTAAAAAGGGAGTGAAAAGTGAAGAGAAGAACATCAGAAGAGGAAAAAAGATTTTCAATAGCAATTCCGGGAAGAGGGTTGTCTCTTCTAATCAAAGTTGAAGTTCCAGGTTTTGTTATTTTTACATGTAAATATTAACTTTGGTTAACATATTTTTACACTTTTTTAAAGAGCGGGAAATTGAAAATGTTTCAAAGTGAGATGCGTCGGGTCTCCGAGCACGCAGGTCAGTGAGCAACCAATGCATGGAGATGTGCTAAAAACTTTTTTTAGGCAGCTTCCATCTGAAACTTTTTGTTACTAGAACTTTTTCCCCTTAGAATACAATTTTGTCTTCATTTTTGTATTTTTAACCAATATTTCAACTTTATTATTGTGAACCGTTTTTATGTAATTTTACGACTTTATTTATTACGACTTTTGAAAAAATAACACCCTTTTTTTATATAGGTTTTAACTTTTATGCTTCCCAAATAACATTTTTCCCCACAATATTACGACTTTACTCTTAAAATAAAAAAGGGAAAATAAAATAATAATATAAAAATACTGAAGTTCATACTAGTAAAGCACTTTTTTCACCAATATCACAAATCTAAGATGCAGTTATTTTTTCTCCAACTATCCATCCGTTTTCCATGCCGCTTATCCTCATCAGGGTTGCGGAGTAATGCTGGAGCCTATCCCAGCTGACTTCGGGTGGGAGGCGGGGTGCACCCTGGACTGGTCGCCAATCGATTGCAGATTATCTTGAAATATATACAATACATCCATATCTACAGTCAAACGTGGCCATACTTTCCTTTTTGAGTATGTGGCCCTTGGTAGAAATAGTTTGGAGAGCCCGGCCAGAGGTTCTACTCCTGTGTGCTATATGAAAGTGAGACTTCTATGGCAACATTCTGGTTGTAGCCATCATGGAACAAAAGTAAGGCCAAAGTGCTGCTTCTTTGGAGGCATTCACTTCAAACTCTGCATGGTGGATCGTCCATTCATGCTGAACTCCCAGCAGCGAGGCCGAGGTCATAGAAATGGTCCAAGAGAGGTCAAGACATACCATTGAAGGCTCGGCCCATCACCCCTAGCATCGCTGGCCTGGGCTTGGGGGGATGACAGTGAGCAGAAGCGCCATCACTTGACTCCTTGTACACAAGCGCACCGACGATGCGGTCTGAAGCATCTTTACTCGTCTAATCCGCTTGCTCAGTGGCTGGACTTCAGAACCTCGCCTTAAAAAGCCCCACTTCCCCCTGTGCTCATCCAGTCCAGCACACTGGCTCATTTCTTTAACGACATTAAAATACCAGGATACTGTACTGGAAACCCCTCTCAGGCCTTGTCGTTTCTCCCTCTGCGTCCATGAAAGTAATGGTGTCCTCTCGCAACCGCACAGATGCATTGGGAACCACAGTCTGCTACCTGTTGGCGGCAACAGGTACTCAAATTCTATCCAATCAGAGTCATCCCGTCTCTTCCGCAAAACATAGAACACGGCGCCCGGCTCGTGGACTGACGAGGAGGTCGGGTTACTTGTCTTGGAATACAAAGGGAAGAAGGGCGTCCATGCGGTTTGTGACGTCGCAGGCAGTGAGTGACGTTTGGAAACGCAGAACTCCGGTTAGTTTTCCCCAAATCCACACTTTGGCCGGAGGTTTTTTCAGCTCCGTGTGGACGATAGGCCGAATGGTAGAAAAATAACTTTGTTTTAAGGGATACCCGCCTACGTGCGCACCCTATGATTTCTGCAGAATCACATGATGAGGTCAATGTGAATGAAACGCTGTCATCGTGAGGAGAGGCAAGGTGTGCTGGATTTTCACCATCTTGCATTTTACCGCCTCACGTGCGACTCTGAGTGACTCGTCTTAGGCATTAGGGGACATTCTCAGACACGGAACATCCTCCCGGCGTTCCCAATAAGAGGGCCGTTTGACACATGTCTAACTGTGTTCAACATAAGCGTGTCATAAACGATATCTTGGACGTGCATGAGCGACTGCATCTCGCCTAATCACAAGCCCTTTTGTAGCAATGCGTGCATCCCATTTGAAAAGTTAGCCAAGCTACTTAGCAATTACTGACCATTGATGGATTGCGGCAGTAAATGTAAAGCTTTTTTGCGCTTAATTGACAGACTTTTTGTTCACTAAACCAAAAATCACACACACCAAGCTGGTCAAAATTTCAAACGGAATTTGCAAAAAATCTCAAACTGATTTGCTACTGATGAGGTTTGCTCTAATCTCACCCCGTCTAACAGTTGCTACGTGTCACCAGTCTGCAGAAGGCTGCGTGCCTCGCCATGGCAACCAAACAAAACACAACAGTGGACAACAATGAAAACGTGTGGTGTGATTAATGTAAGTCCCCCCCCCCCTCCAAAAAAGAAACAATCTATGCTCCGTTGGGGTTTCTTGCAAGAAACTGGGCCGTGCTGCGGGTCTGGTTATTGTGACTAGACACAAGCCCCTCTATGTGGTGTGTTATGTATTTTGGGTCACGACCCCTGTCTCGGACCGGGACGCGTTCAGCTGAAATGCTGACATGCTTGACAGGCGCAAGATCAGGTGTTTCACTTTGAGCACAAAAAGGTATATGAGGGGCCCCCTCGCCTCCGACGCAGTGCCCCTCGCATGCCTCCACACAGCAGGTATACCCCCGCTAATTACACTCCTTCCATTCCCGGCTAGGAGTCTCTGCCTTTCCGCCTGTGGTTTCCATCGTTATCCATGAGTGGCTGTTCTGTGGCGTGCACACACACCAGAGCCCCTAAATCCGTCGGGGGTACGCTTCCATGGGAGCTCCTGCGTGGGCCAGCGACTGCCTGCAATGTCCCAGCTCTAAAAGTGACAGCGCGTCTACACACTGCCGCCGGCGACACAATCAACCACGGAAGGTTCCAAAAAATCCTCGGGCAGAGGTTACATACGGCGACGTTGAGGCCGTGCTTGTGTGTTATGCCAAGTGAGAACGCGTTTGGGGGAAACCGTAAGCTCGGCTGTGGCCCCCTCTGACTGCACGCCATTGTGAGCGGAACAAGACAGATGTGTTTATGGAGGCTGGGAACTTTCGCTGTGCAGTTTGCATGTTCCTTCTGTCTTGCTGGCTTCCTCCCACCGGCCAATAAATTCCAGTAACACGTTACAGTGGAACCCATTTACATCAACACCCACCTTGGCGGTTGTTGACATAACAGACGCTTGCCGTTGCGTGCACATTTCCTGGTGACCTACGGAGAAGGGGCTCAAATAAAGGACGTCTTAACCCGTTCGTTATAAGTGACACGCAGTCTCGGTTTTTAGCGTTGGTCGTCGACGAGATTTCCCATTCCGACAAAACCAAGTCTCGCCATGATACATTCAAACGCACGATGAATGGAAATCAAATACGGAATTTCGCCGGCCATGTGCATGCGTGTCTGTGAAGAAAATGCATTGTGCGCTTGCTGTGTGAGTGAGCCCTCTTGTCAGTCATACAGTCTCTTTACCTCTGTGGGGGGGAGGCGGGACTTCTAGCATGCACACAGCAGAACAGCGTTGTCTCATGAGGAGCAATGCAAGGTAACAGACTTGGACGACCAGCATGCCGAACGCGCAGCGACTGAAAAGAGGACCAGCACCGCCGGAGCATTCAAGAAGGCAGAAATGCACAGAATGCTTGCAGGCTGATGTAAGAAGTAGATGTCCGTGTATGAAACGAGGCCGCATGTGCAGGAAAATGTGTTATTGTAGATTTGTCTGTATACTAGCTCGTTTTCCAGTTGTCAGCGTTTCCTTGACTAATCTCCCACTCGTGCACTTTCTTTGCTGTGGGGGCGGCAGTAGGACAGAACGTACCACGTTGCGTTTCTCGCGGAGAAGTTACAAACTGAAATGTTTTGGTTGTATAACCACCGGCAACGACCTTCCTGATCCTGTACTTTGTTGATCCCTGATTTACTGATCTGATCTCCTTTTGGCAAGACCAGCACTTCCCAATCTCCTTGCCGCAGCTGCTTTTCACTTTTTATTTTGCTACAGCACCCGCAGGTGTATGTAAAACTTGCCGACATGCAAATCCAAACCAAACTGCCACGAGTCCCAGAGACAGACGCATGCGGTCTGCTGTTTGTGCACACGCAAACTCTTCCCTCAGGTTTGGGCGTGCAAAGGAAAACAGGCCACCGTTTGGAGGCAGGATCCTGCATATACAATGTCAAATGCTTTGCTGAGAAGCAGAAAAACAATTGCATAACCAGTGGAGAACAGGTTTCCAAGATGCTGCAATTAGCTTGCCTGTGCCTCACATAGCCGCTTTAATTTGTAGGGGTGCAAACAAGGGCTTTGCTCAAACACGCTCAGATGCTGTACACACAACACGCGAGTCCAACTCGTGCCGCGCGATGGCTGGAAAGCCCAAACCATGCAGGCTAATTAACTGAGAACCGGCACCGTGGGGCAGTTATGATAGCACATTAGCTCATTTCCACTCGTGCAGGTTCTACCAGGAGTGTCCACAGAGTTGCCATTTCAAGCCCGCAGCTTGTTTATATTCCTTGTGTAGACCTCTTTATGCAAACAACGTCACCAAAGCGGATAAGTCCACACTCAAATGAGAAACAAAGTCTGCACTGCATGCTTGTGTTGACCTACAGTGGACTGGCTGTAGCGTTTTAGGAACAAAGGGTCAACTACTTCATTGGACTTGAGAACAATCTTTTAAAAAATTCATATTTTGGAACGCGTGTCAAATTGATGCTCGTTTACAGGCACCTGAAACAAAATGACCCAGGAAATGCTGTAGTATGCTTGTTGGGCCGGAAGTTGGCCCAAAAGTCCGATCATTTCCTGAACTGATTAACTACCAAGTCACTGTTTTG
>QODF01000165.1:815043-860802 GCA_024372805.1 Oostethus manadensis
AGAGAGAGAGAGAGAGAGAGAGAGAGAGTATGGTTTTTTGGCAGTGATGCACAGATGGAGGAGTGTGTTTCCAGGCTCCAAAAACACAATCAACTAATGACTACAGTAGAATGCTACTTTTAAAAATAAAGGCATATGGAGCAAAGACACAAGAAGAAGAGTCAGGCCGGTGTTTGTTTTAAGTGTCGCTGCAGCCGACCGGTTCCAGTTTCACCCTTTCTAGTCAAAGTTATGACTGAAAGGAAGTTTAAAAAAAAAAAAAAGTCAAATGAAGCAAGAGTAGCATGAGGACACACACACACACACACTACATAGACACACAAAGCATGACAAATAAACTCTTTTCTGGCGGCTTGGCCTCGGGGCCGGAGGAAGCATGAAAGAGGCTCAGTGTGAGAGGAACAGAAAGCTAAATGACACACTAACTGTGAAAAACAGGAAAATAGTCAGACAGAGAAAGACAAAAAGAAACTGAGAGGGGGGGGGGATTGTGTGTGTGTGTGTGTGTGTATTGAGCGAGTTGTAAAGTAGATCAGCGCCTCGCTTGGCATGCAGCTGCCCCTACACAGAATGGGGCACGCTCGCTCGCTCGCTCGCTCACTCACTCACTCAGGGAATGCTGAGGCTCCGGCCGAGTGTCCAACTTTGATTGGACGTTTGTCTTTCGTTAGAAAGCATGCTAGTTGAGATTGACTCAAGAGCGCCTCCGCTGGCTGCAGCCAGGCAGTGCAGTGTTGATGTCAATCGCATCCACAGTCAAGAGCCTCAGCCTGGAAAAACTTCAGTGACGTCAGTCTGCACCGAAAGTTCGGCCCGGGGGCCATTTGTGGCACACGAGTGTTTTAGTTTGTGGCCCGGTCGCGGCAAATCCCGAACGTGACGGTAAGCACTCGTTTTAATTTCACATCCAGACAATTGATATTTGCCGAGTCTGTAACACAAAAAGGTGAAGAATGTGACATCATCATTCTATTTTAGGACCAACTTGTCTTTTGTTTTTGGGCCCCAGTGGTGGCGAAGAGGAAAATTTGACGGCTGCTACCAAAACCGGAGCAACAACTTACTGAATGTACACAACAGAGTTGGCGACCGAGGTGAAGAGACGCTCCTCCTGGGCATCCGAGGTATTAGGGTAAGCGCTCTACTTCTTTGTTTTACTGTACTGCATTTCGCTGAGTACTTTTGACCTAATCCCAGCTTTTTTTGTACCTTTGAATGTCTTTTTACACATACAACCGTTACCAATGTTAACGGGGACAGTTTGACCCTGGAACAGACTGATGAGGTTTGCATCAGTTTGTGTTTTTGGACCAGCGGTCGTGAATGGATGTGTTTAACGTGTTCCAAGGTCAAATCAAGCACTTTGGCAGCTCGCAGCCATGACAAACCACCCGGTAGTCAAAGTGTACTTTATCTTCATTGTACTTCCGTATTCAAGCCTTCTCAATACGTGGGAACCTTTGCAGTCAAAGCCTCTCGAAGCAGCACTCTTGCAACATCGGTTTGCGGGATGGTGTGAAGGCAGGAAATGCAAAAGCGGGCCTTACTGTGTAATGTTCTCATCTTCTAAGCTGTCGAAGTGCACGACCAGATTAGTCTGGGCAGGTTCCTTACCAGTTTTGCTCTCGTCTGACATGATCCGAGGAGGACACTTCCGGAGCCGTCAACCCAACTGTGACACACACACACCCGGGCATTCCCCTTTAGGGTGCCCCGCTGGTGCTAAACCAGTTTTTTGGCTTAAGGTGTCCACAGAGATCAAGCAAGCCGCCATGCCACAGCAGAGAAAGGCAAAACAGGCAACTTCCTGGCCCGCAGGAGAAAAGGAACCGGCAATCATCATCATCATCATCATTAGTTGCTTACGCGCTGGCAGAAAGTATGAAACGTTTAACGTTTGCAATTATCAGTGTACGCGAGGACGCTTTCAAAGCGGGCCCGGATGCTACCTGCCGAGCTTGGGGGGAAAAAAGGCTCGGTCAACGATGCGCCTCCATTTTGTCAGTGCTGTGCTGCTGACACAGAACCAGAAGTGCTGGCTTTTAAGTCCAGCGTGTAGGCCCGGGTTTCACGTTAGAATAAACAAAGAAGCCATTTTCCCGTCTGCCGTTCAGTCACAGAATGAAGTCAACCCAGCGATTTCCCGGAAGTGTAACAGAGGCGGGATGACGTCTGCACGGAAGCATATTCCCAGGGCGCACTCACTCGGTTCTCCTACGGTTCTTCTCATTTGTAGAAGGAATGACATGATGTGGCTGCAACATGCTGTCCTCTGACGTGTTGGGTTTCTAGCCATTTTCTATGCCGCTTATCCTCATCAGGGTATGCTGGAGCCCATCCCAGCTGACTCTGGGCGGGAGGCGGGGTGCCCCCTGGCCCACGGGACAGTTAGGAATACTAAAATACTGCGCATTCCGTACCAGTTGGACCCTGGAAGGGATGAATTTCCAGTCCTTCCGAGAGGAACATTCGTCCTCAGCGCTGTGCGTCTTGAAAGTTTATATGCGCGCGTTTTAGGGTGCAGCTTATGCCCGACCATAACCAATGCTTGACCTCAGGCCTCATGAAACAAAACACTGCGGTGGGCTTTTGTTTCATGCTACCAGCGCTGACTTGGAGCACTCCTGAGGAGGAGTGACCAGAGGAAGCGCTTGCAGATTGGAGGGCATCTCATCAGCCTCTTCCACACTTTGGTTTTGTCTTGAGAAACTGCGTGCGTGCGTGCGACCACGCAGATGGTGAATGGTGGGGGGTTTGGAGCTGGGGGGGGGGCAGGCGAACACGCAGCAACAGGTTAGCCATCCTCGCAAGCACGCAAAAACACTTTCTTCCGCTACTTTGGGTCATGCATGCGGCGTGGGAAGGGCCGCGTATCCGACCCTCAAACACGCAAGGACGGCCTAAAATAAACCAGCCTTGAGGTCACGTTGCGGGGGAAAGCCCGGCTGCGCATGAGAAGAGCATGTACTACCTGGCCGGCAGATCCTCTTCCCGGGCTAGGGCATCTTCATGGAGGGTAGCGTGCCAGGAAAGTGCCAGGAAAGGCGCGCCGCCGTCCGCGCCGCCCGTGGAGCGAAGCAAGACTGCGCGCAGCCGAAAGCTCGGAGCTGCTTTCTGCTCTCCGCTGTCAGGCCGACCTCGCCGGAGGGGGGGGGGTGGCGACAAACCAGTTTCCCAACCGTCAACAATTACGTGCGCTCAACGGAAGTCAAGCACGCACGCGGTTTGGGTTCCTAAACGAGATTTAGGAACCACGCAAAACAGCAGCGAAGTGTTTCTGAGCAGGTAGGTAAAATCGACACAAAAAGATGCCACCCCCGTCGACTTGGTACGTTCCGCTGTGGTCCTCCCTCAGGCATTTCCAGTACCCGAGTGCTACTTTTGACTCTCCGCCTCCCCGAATCGGGCTTATTCTCATCTTGCCCACCATCTCCACATGGGAGGAAACTCATCTGGCTTCCCCATCAATTAGCATTCCATATCACGCCAATACTGCTCCCTTCTTCGGCTGCAAAAAGTACTACATAGCCAATGAATACACTTTTTGGAAACTTCACTCACTCGCAAGTCAAATTACAGGTTTATAAACCCTAAAAGAAATAACACCCATTTTTTTGTACCCTTATTGCCTCAACTTGGGGCCCAGTGTCAAAAACCCCCGTTTCCTTTTTTTGTTCACACTTTTAAGTCATTGTGATTTTTATATTGATCTATTTTTTACTTTTAAGTCAAACCAAAGGTATTTTCTTTATTCGCCTCGTCTTTAATCAAACATCAGTACACGCAATTACATTCAAGTGCATTTGGCAAGAATGCATGAAGGCCTTTAATCAAGGAAATAAGGAAACGACGGCATGCACACATTAAAGCGTAACTGCGATGAACACACAGGAAGAAGATGGCTGAACCATTGCTCAGATTTCCTTCAAAATAAGACAGACATCAGCTGCGTATTATTTATTGCATGTTTTACTGTCTACGGCCCACCCAGAATGGATCCGCGACCCACTTTTGGGTCCCGAACAAGCAGTTGGGAACCACCGCCCTTCAGCACACATTGGATATACTTGTACTTTCTTTCTGTACATACAGAGAGGTGGAAAGAGTACCTAAATACTATCGCATGAAACTGTACTCAGTTACAAGTATAAGTACAGTTTTAAAGTCTATCAGGGACAAAAGGAAGACCCAATGAATTTACTCTTACTAGCTAGAGAACACATTGTACTTTCTTTCTTCTTGTATATGTAGTATACACAGAGGTGGGAAGAGTACTAAAATACTACACATACAAAAAACAAAGAGCAACTTATTTAAATACAAAAATAAAATAAATGGTAATACTTAAAATGACCTAAAAGGCATAAATACTATAACAACTTTCTGGGTATATGCAAATGTTTTGGGGTTTTTTTTGCTATTTAAAATGCTAAAAATGCTAAATAAGTTCAGTTAAATGAAATGTTTCTAATTAACCTTTTCATCCAGCTGGTTGTTACACGTATTTACTGTAACGTGTGCAAATGTTTTCCCTGCCTACAACTAAAAATGATCACGCTGGATTGACTTTGGCATCTTTAATGCACAAAACGGATCAGAACCGCCCCCTCCACGTCCGTTCATCTTTCTGTACGCAGCCCGCTCTGGAAAAAGTTTGGACACCCCCGCTGTAACGTATCCGTCGTCATCCCCGAGGGCCTCTTCCAAAATCATCTCCTTTTCCACCTCCGCACTGGCACCCCTGCAACATGTTAGACGACCCCCCCAAAGAAATCCTATTAAGACATCTTTGGACCCGGAGGAGCGAAAAGAAGAAAAAAAACGCACAAATATTTACGTCAAATGAAAGCGTAGCATTCATGCCGACCGAGTCCACACGCCTACAGGTTAACATTACAAGCGGAATAAAGTTGTCGCCAACCCCCAAGTGCTGACTGCGTGCTTTTGTGCAGGACACGGCGGGTGCCAAACGGCATATTGTGGTCTTTCAATGTAAATGATTTACGGCGGGATGCAGCCAGAACGTGGTAAATAACAGTCTGCAATAAAATCGCAATGAAAAGTGTAAAGGGTGATGTAATCGACTGAGCTTGAGATCAGCGTTTCCCCTTCATGGGAACGTTTCTGAGAAAGCTGGAAAGCATCTTCTAGTGCACATCTGAGCAGGATACGGAGAAGCTTGTTAAAAAATGAGCCAGTTCTTGTAAAACTCGCACGTGTTTGCACGACAGCATGGCCCGCTGATTCCCATTGGAACGCTGGCGTCCAATTAGGAGTGCAGAGTAGTTGTTCATGATGGCCTCCTGTTTATTCATTATGTCAGCAGCTCTTAATCACAACTCTCAGACCCCAAAGCCTCCTGATTAGCTCATTAGCTTGCTTTCCGTTTGGACTTGACAGATGGTTGCAGTTAACTACCTCAAGAACTGGTCAGGCACTTGGGGCAGGACGAGAATGATAGAAGCCTCTTTTACGCAGGAACCGCATAACGGGGCTGACAGTAAGCCGCCGTTGCCTTTTACACAGAACCCGCTGAATGTCGCTGCCAGTTTTACGCGGCGAGACTGAAGACTGTGCTGCTTGATGACTTGTTGGACTACAGAACCTCGGCTCCACAAGGCTCTCTTGGCATTTCCCAATGTGGAATATTGGCGGATTGACCCACAGATAGCGAAAGTGGGCGGATTGATCCCACTGCACGAACAAGACGTGTAAAAGGGGCAAAGCAAAACCATGAAAACCCATCTCAAAGTGAGACCAGCGACACATAAAAAAGCTTTTAAGAGCTGTATGAAAGTGGCCGCCCAGCATTTGTGGACTTTTTAGACGACAGGATACAATTCACTTTGTCTTTTTTCCCATCTGGGGGGACTAAAGCTGACCTGGCAGTCTTGGGGCCAGGACAGCACCTGTGTGTAGTGAGTATCCCACAAAGACGTGAATTAAGACCAGGGACACATTTCTCCTGCTCCTGCTCTGTTGTGTTAGTTTTTAAGTCTCCAAAACTGTTGCTTGTAAACAGCCAAAGGGACACCGTGCGTCCCCGTTTTAGCTGAAAACATCCCCTAAAACACGGTCTGTCAGGGTGGATTTACAGAAAGTGGTTTATGCAAAACATCCCATTTTCTCATTCAGCTCCTTTTAACAGGAAACACGTTTCTCCTTCTGGCGTAGCAGTCGCCACAAATGCACTTGGATGAGTACTTAAGCAGTAAAAAAAGGGTGTGTAGAAAGTGGGTGGGTCCACATGGACTATGTTCTTAATGCCGCATGACGTGGGAATGGTCTCCTGATTCCAAACCAACATTTCTTCATACCGAGGCCAAGCGCTCATCAGAGCTAAAAGCTTCCATGTGAAAACCTTTGGACATGATCAAAGATCCGCAGCGGGCGCACGCATTACTCAGCTCGTTCTTCGTCAATCCGCTTGAATAGCTTTCCCCCGGGGGCGCATTCATGTCTGTCAGGGAACATGGCTTCTTTTGGTTACTACACGGAAGACAAACGTTGCCAGAGAATCCCAGCAGTTGCCTTAAACAGCTCGATGCGGCATGACAACACCTTGAGGTTGTAGTGCGCATTAATGACTGGATTGGATCGTTTCCTGTTTTTGACATCCGCTTGTTGCACAAATGATCACTGAAAGTTGCACCATCACATTTTTTTTTGGGGGGGGGCTTTTGGCCACAGCGACTTAATCACACAAGTGACTTGTCTTAGTTGGTACGCCAGATTCACTTCCAGACTGGCCCTGGACCTCTCCAATGGCCGGGTGGAATGTACCACCAAGGGCACCCAAGGTGACACCGTTAATGATTCATTTATTTAACAAATTGTACCCCACTCAGAAACAGACAAATACATGTAAGGAAAAAAGGGGGGTGGGGCAAATTAATGTACTCGTTTAAATATTAATGCAGTCACACTGTTGCCCTTCTTGCCTCCAAACTGGAAAGTGGGTGTGGGTAACTCTTGCACAAGTTCAAATCCTGTGAGACACCAGAGAGGGGAAAAAAACAATGAATTTGTTACGGGTGTGTAGCATCGCCAAAAGGCATCAATATAACATCCTCCCATTGCGGCCCCCTGCAGGCATTCTCGCTCCACACTGACAGGCGGGTGATGGCTAACGGGCCATTTGCCAAAACACAAAAACTGCCTGCAGCTCAACAGCCCGGCAGGTAACCGTTACCTCTAAGCTGCATGCAGACTGATGGTCAGACAACAAAAGGGCCCGGATGTGAATGCTTGTGCTTCAATCCCAGAAGCCCCAAAATGTTTAAATGTAACTTGCGCTTTTGAACATTGACACGGCTACGACGACCACAGCGTAAGCCTCCTGACATCAGCAAAGCACACAAAGTGTAGTTGCTTTACCCGCGTGGATTTCTCTGCTAAAAGCAAAACAACAATTCTGCAAACACATAAGTAACTTCTGACTGGGTGTAGACAGAAATAAATAGAGCAGAATCAAAGATATCAAAAATGGGTCGACTGATCACTGTGATGTCAACAACGTGGCAAAGCAATAACAATAAAACCTCCGCTCACCTTCACTGAATCGCTCAAGCAGCTGCTCTTTAGTCCAGTTACAGGACGTGATGGAGAAGAGTCCTTGGTCCTTCAGAGCGTCTTTTAAAGCTTGCACGTAAAGTTTCTTCCCCTCACTGGTGTGCTCGGGGTTTAGGCTTATCGCGTCAAACGTTCCTTTGTCGATGCAGACGTCAAAACCCTTCAGCTGCCCTCGACAGAAGTCCACCTCCTAAGACAAAATGTGAAAACCTTTTTTCAGAACAAATAAAACATGTACTTTTATTGCATTCATCATTTCTGATTGGACAAAAACAATACTTCATGAGAACACAAATCATATTTAGCGTCCTAATTTTCAGGGATAGTCATGATAAAGTCATCATAAAGATGCCTTACAACTGAATGAGGTTGTAATTTTATGAGAAAGAAAAATCAATATTCAAAGTCAATATTTTGCAATCATTTATTCAGTTCAAGAATAAAGCCAAATGTATTTTAATTATTGTATTTTTTTTACAAGACTTGAAAATATAATATTGCATCTACATTCTATGAGTAAAGTTGTATTATTACAAAATAAGAATAAAGTTTGCTATATAATCTACATAAATCCTAATTTTGCAAGAACAGCATCATTTTATAAGATGAAATATTATTAGGATGTAATATTACGGATGTAATATTAAGCTGCAATATTACAGTAAAAGCAGTATAAGTCCATACTTGACAAGAAAAAAGTGCTGAGTTTTACAAGAATTAAGTTTAGGATATACATTTATGACAATGACTTTCTCATATTCTCATGGCTCTTGGTATGACATTGATGACCAGAACATCCTTCACCTTGACCTTCCACTCTCAGACTTCACATGTACACAAAACACCAGTACATGCAAATACCAATAAAATAACTGGGGCGGGAGGCATGGAGAATGTCAGTATTCTCTCCCTCTCACGCACACACACACACGCAATGCGCTCTGCAGGTCCACCTAATGTCAATATTGACATCAATGGCTTGATCTTTCTGTCCAAGGAAAGCACACAGTCAAAGGTGTGATGCGCGACACATGTACAAGTCTGCATTTTCTTTGTGTGTGTGTCATATATATATATATATAAATATATATATAAATTTAAAAAAGAGGAAAAGACTTCCAGCAGATGCGGTTTCATCCATGCAGATAAATGGGTGGGCACACGTCCATCCCTTTCAGGGCCATCTTCCTAGCTGCTCATGCTCAACACAGCACAGGCCCAGGCAAGGATCCACTGGACTGTGGAAACTGTTATGCACCACTCATATTGACGGATGGATGTTGTTTCAATCACGGCAATAAAACAAAACAAAAAACCCACCTTAACATTGACGTGTGTTAGGTCCTCTTCTTGCAGAACATTTTTTGCCAACTCTACAGAAGCTGTGGAATAATCTATTCCTGTTAAATTCCTGAATCCATGTTTAGCCTTTTGGAAAAAAGGAAGGGGGGAAAACAGACAAGATTAATACGCTTAAACAAAATCTTAAACCATAGTCACGTCTAGCTACACTGACCAAGGACAACGGCACTTTTGTTCTTTTCCACTAACTTTTTGCCCTTCATTGTGTCTCCCAGTGGTAAGGTGTACGCTGCTGGTCCCAGTGCGTCAAAGAAAATGAAAGCCATCACCATGAAAGTGAAATGAGACATGAAAAACCGAGCTACAGTAGTGTTCTAGTAGCAGTCCAATGTGACTAACCACATGAATCACTATTATTAGTTTATTTCACTACTACTTGTATATTGTATACTAGTATATTAGTATATATTTTATGTTCCAAAAAATAGCAGTGTGGCATTCAATCAGTGATCAATTTTGGTCACAGGTTCCCCACACAGGTGTGAATCAGGTGCCCCCATTTAAAGATGAAACCAGCACTTGTTGAACATGCCCTTTGAAAGCCCAAAATAGATTGAAGAATAACCAGAATTCAGGCTCAGCCAGTGATCAGCTCCAAGGTTATCAAAGACAGTCTGGAGTTACCTGCAAGTACTGTGACAGTTAGAGGACGTCTGTGTGAAGCTAATCTATTTACAGGAATCCCCAGCAATTCCCTCTGTTAAAAAAAAGGCACGTGCAAAAGAAGTTAAAATTTGCCAAAGAACACATTAACTGGCCTAAAGAGAAATGGAGGAACATTTTTCTTTTTGGGTCCAAGGGCCGCAGACAGTTTGTGAGACGAACCCCAAACTCTGAATTGAAGCCACAGTACACAGTGAAGACAGCGAAGCATCATGATACGGGCATGTTTCTCCTACTATTTATCCCATAGCAGGGATCATGGATCAGTTTGTATATGTCAAAATACTTGAAGGAGGTCATGTTGCCTTGTCCTGAAGATGACATGCATCTTTCAGCAAGTCAATGACCCCAAACACAGTAGTAAACAGCAAAATCATGTCATGTTCTTATGTTCTGGAGGGGCCAGCCCAATCCCCGGACCTTCATCCAATGGAGAACTTGTGGGCTGACATCAGAAATGCTGTTTGTGAAGCAAAAGCAAGAAATGTTGATGAATTGTGGAATGTTGTTAAAGAATGTTGGAGGGGAATAACAGCTGAAAGATGCCACAAGTTGGTTGAGTCCATGCCACACAGATGTGGACCACTTATAAAAAACTAAATATTAGTTCAGTCATTCACAGGACTGACAAATCCTTCAAACAAAAAAGTTTGTACAGAATAGTTTTGAATTTGTAAAGTCAACGGCAGACAACGCTATTTTTTTAAACACCCACCCCTTTCAACTAATTGGCCAATCGCACAGCCTTAAGAGCGTGCCTTTCATGAATGCTGGGTCTTGTTTGTTTTCGGAGAATCTACTGCACCTACTGGTAACTTGTTTGCCGTGTAGCAATAAAAATAGTAACAGTACTTCATCTGGTTAGTCGTATTGGACTGCTATTATTTTAAACACTACTGTCCATTGTACTGCCGCGATCGTCGTCGTGGATTAAGTTGGTATCTTTGAACATGTGAAAGGCTCCTATGCAATGGACGATGAGGACCATGCAGTGTAGTGGTCTCATTAGTGAGACTTCCTCCTCCCAAAAAGCCTGTCTCTCACTCTTGCAAATCCCTTTCCTGTCCCTCGTGTGTTGAAACTCATTTGTAGACAGAGGAATCCTGTGTGGGTCTATTTGTTCATACCAGTTCCACCAAAAAGGCTCCATTTCCTGTGCCAATGTCAAGAATGGCAGCATCTTCTGGAATATTAGTGGTGCCCATCCATTTTAGCACACGGCTCACGCTTTCTTCACCGAACCTTTCATTGGAAGACAAACAACAGATCAAGCCAAGTGGTTAGCATGTTGGCCACACGGACAGGACATCGGGAAGATGTTGGTTCAAATCTCCGTTCGAGCATCACTGTGTGGAGCTTGCATGTTCTCTGGGCACTCCGGCGTCCCCTCACGTGCCAAAAACACGCATGTTAGCTTCATTGGTGACGTGGGAAAGTTTCTCTATATGTGCCTGCGATTGGCTGGTGTACCAAAGTCAGCTGGGATAGGCTCCAGCATACCCCTGCGATTCTAGAGGGCAAGCGGCATGGAAAACGGATGGATGGGGTCGAGACATGGCTTCGGGTGGATGGAATCTGTTGCCAAGGTGACGCCAACAACAGGCATGCGTGCATACTGCGGTAGTTTTGCTTACCATATCTCACCAACGTCACCGACGTCTTTAAATGTTTCCAGTTCCCTTTGGTATACATCTTCCCAACTGGAGATAACATTAAGGCCACAAACAAGTTTCATTACAATGGTAAATAAAGCAATTAATAAAATGAAGTTTCTAGATAGCGCTAGCTTAGTTGTTACTTCCTGTACCTATCTAAACGAAATGCAATAATATGCTGTGCCCTTGACATACACGGTGAAAAATCCAAGTCAAAACTCTTACTATTCCTTCGTTCCGAGTTGTGAAGTGTCAAAGTCCTTGTCGGAGCCGCTGTCCTCTTCTGAGTCTGAGACATGCGTGCTTCCCGTAGAGGCTTCCATGTTGTAGTTTAGTATCTGGCAAATAAAACACTACGTGTCCCACAAGGCATTGCGGCCGCCTTGACGCGCGTGTCCAACCGCAGGGGGCGGTGGGATTGATGGGGATGTTTCCATCATGGCGGCATCCATTTCAGGTTATACTTTTAGTTCTGTGTGTTACCACAGCGCCAATAGCAACTCGGATCATGTGAGTATTCCGTTTAATATCGCTAAAGACAAAGAGAGATCGTCAAGTGTGCTTTGCTGCGGGGTTGTTTATTAGTTTGTGTTGTTGGCCTGTGCCATTATCCTGTTGCTGGCTGGCCGGCTAGCTAGCTAGTCATGGTGTCGTCTATTTACCGGTGGCTGTTTGAATTTAGCTGTTACACCAAACACAGCGTCAATGCAGAACGTGGTATTTAGGCGATAGTTACGGCTTCACGCCACTTAAATGACAAAACATGAGCAATACCCACGGCTGCCTGTTCATGTTGTTTTAGAACAGGAAGTGCGCGAAGTTCCAGGAAATACTCAGCTGTTAGCTACTTTGCTTGCCAGCAGTTGTTCCGGGTATTGTGACTTCTATTCGAACGTCACATGAACCCCGATCTGCTGTCTTGTACAAACGGAGCATATCTTCCGAGCAAATCTTCATTGGTTAGAATAAGAAGCTAAAGCTCTGTTTTTCTGTTTCTCGTTTCCGCATGGACAGCAGAGCTTGTCACCGACTTGACGCCTGTTAGCGTGACGTCACCATCACTCGACTTTAGCCGTTCTAATATCATCCATCCATCCATTTTCTTCCGCTTATCCGAGGTCGGGTCGCGGGGGCAGCAACCTAAGCAGGGAAGCCCAGAGGTCCCTTTCCCCGGCCACTTCGTCTAGCTCTTCCCGGCGGATGCAGAGGCGTTCCCAGGCCAGCTGAGAGACATAGTCTCTCCAACCTGTCCTGGGTCTTCCCCGAGGCCTCCTACCGGTTGGACGTGCCCTGAACACCTCCCCAGGAAGGCGTTCGGGAGGCATCCTAACCAGATGCCCCAGCCACCTCATCTGGCTGCTCTCAATGCGGAGGAGCAGCGGTTCTACTCCGATCACCAAAAACAAAATTGGAAATAAATGATTTGTTACAGTAAAGGTAAAGCTCCAGCCAACGCTGTCCACAGACAAACAGCACCAACTGGCGTCAATCTAAAGATAGATGTGTGTGCTGCCTGTCAACATTGGCAACATTCCTGAAACAACTACATGTTGTGCCTATTTATTACTTCATAATTCATAACAAAAGAAGTAAACTGCCAATGAAGGGTGCATGATTTCCCATAAAGTTTCTGAATAATACAATGTCCTAATGGAATGTTTCGCTGTAGTGGTGTAACCGTCTGAGTGGAAGCTCTGTTTGTATGTACAGGAGGGCTTCCTGTTAGGAGACGTAAGGCAAGAGGAGACTATCAGCATCAGTGACACACAGATTAGCAATGCAGAACTGCTCCAGGTTGTAGGTAAGGCCTTCGCTATGGTAGAGTGCCATGACATTATAAGACTATGTTTAGCCATTCTTTATTTATACATTTAACAGGGATGTCCCGATCCACATTTTTTGGCATCCAGTCTGGTCCGAAATTTTATAATTAGCTGTTCAAAGCATTACAAATACTGTAATTCAACAAAAGCATTGCTGAGTTTTCTTTTGTATATTACACAGGATGACCAACAATATTGTTGGCTTTTGTAACAAACCTTTGTGAGTCAGGTCCTTAATGGAAAAAAAAAGGAATCCAATAAACGATAAACATGGAGGAAAAAAATGGTGTGCAAAATAGCCGTCGTTACAATACTTGGGGTCGGACTATTCATGTTACTTGGTTATAAATCCATTTGTGGTGTGATTTACAACAACCAGCAGTTTAGAGCGTCACTTCCCGTCTGGGAACAGCAAGGTAGCTGCAGAGGTACGGTGCCAAATTACCAGTGTCCAACGTCAAAGTAACCCAACTACGGTGCCCCGCGGAAGCCGATTTTTTTCCGACCGTAAAAATACAGCTGACCGGCAACCAATACCGATCCTAAAGCTTGGATCGGGACAACCCTAGTATCTTACAGTTCTACGCTGTGTGTGAGGTGATTACTCGGTAACAAAAAATGTATATAATGTATTAGTGTATACACAGTGATATACAAATATGTCAATCTAATGTAAATTACAGTGAGGACAATAAGTATTTGAACATCCTGCTGTTTTGCAAGTTCTGCCAATTAGAAATCATGTAGGGGTCTGAATTTGTCAGCGTAGGTGCATGTCCACTGTGAGAGACATGATCTAAAAAGAAAAATCCAGAAATCACAATGTATGATTTTTTTTAAAACTTATTATTTGTATGATACAGTGGCAAATAAGTATTTGAACACCTGTCTATCAGCTACAAGTCTGACTCTCAAAGACCTGTTAGTCCACCCTTAAAAAAATCCACCTCCACTCCCATTTATTGTCCTTAATTAGATGCACCTGTTTGAAATTGTTAGCTGCATAAACACTCCTGCCCACCCCATACAATCACTAAGACTCCAACTACTACCATGGCCAAGACCAAAGAGCTGTCCAAAGACATCAGAGACAAAATTGTTCACCTACAGGGAAATTGCCAAGCAGCTTGGTGGAAAAAAAGGTCCGTTGTTGGAGCAGTCATTAGAAAATGGACAAAGCTAAACATAACTGTCATTATCCCTCGGACTGGGGCTCCACGCAAGATCTCACCTCGTGGGGTCTTAATGATCCTAAGAAAGGTGAGGATTCAGCCCAGAACTACACAGGAGGAGCTGGTCAATGACTTGAAAAGAGCAGGGACCATGCAGGGTCAATGTTGGTAATACACTAAGACGCCATGGTTTGAAATCATGCATGGCACGGAAGGTTTCCCTGCTTAAACCAGCACATGTCCAGGTCCGTCTTAAGTTGGCCATCGACTATTTGGATGATCCAGAGGAGCCATGAGAGAAAGTCATGTGGTCAGATGAGACCAAAATAAAACTCATTTCTCATAATTCCACTAAGCGTGTTTGGATGAAGAAGCATGGGGGAGGTAGCATCATGCTTTTGGGGTGTTTCTCTGCACATGGGACAGGGCGACTGCACTGTGTTAAGGAGAGAATGACCGGGGCCATGTATTGCACGATTTTGGGGAACAACCTCCTTTCTTCAGTTAAATCACTGAAGATGGGTCGAGGCTGGGTCTTCCAACATGACAATGACCCGAAGCACACAGCCAGGATAACAAAGGAGTGGCTTCCTAAGAAGCATATCAAGGTTCTGGCGTGGCCTAGCCAGTCTCCAGACCTAAACCCAATTGAAAACTTTTGGAGGGAGCTCAAAGTCTGTGTGTCTCAACGACAGCCCAGAAACCTCAATAATCTCGAGAAGATCTGTGTGGAGGAGTGGGCCAAAATCCCTCCTGCAGTGTGTGCAAACCTGGTGGAAAAGCTACAGGAAGCGTTTGACCTCTGTAATCACAAACACAGGCTACTGTACTGAGTATTAACATTGATTTTCTCAGGTGTTCAAATACTTATTTGCAGCTGCATCATACAAATAAAAATCATACATTGTGATTTCTGGATTTTTATTTTTAGATCATGTCTCACAGTGGACATGCACCTACCCTGAAAGTTTCAGACACCTCCATGTTTTCTAAGTGGGAGAACTTGCAAAATAGCAGGGTGTTCAAATACGTACTTATTTTCCTCACTGTATTAAAAAAAACCATTTGTCTCTATTTGCTTCCAACAGAAATCCATAAACATGACCCTTGTGCACGATTGTTTAGGTAAGCTCCAGGCAGTTGTAATTACTATGCATGCTTCCATTGTGCACGTAAAACACACACTATAAGCTTTGTTCTGTAGTGTAGGAGGGAACATGACGTAAGTAAGATAAAGCATTGTTTAGATTCTCTAGGTGGATTCACCTATAATCAAAATGTTAATTACAAAGATTTGTAAAATCTGCTAAATAAAAAGGGAAATGTTGTAGTTTTCTTTATATTAAGCCATCCACTTTAAGGACTGTAGATGGCCCTATTTGACCAGATTGTGTAAGCGCTGGGCATTTAAACTTTTTTTCTTTTTTGTCTCCCTCTCACCAGCTTTTATGACTATGCAGGGAAAGTCAATGAAGAAAGTCTCAACAGCATTCTAAAAGATAGGCAAAAAGTGAGTGATGATGTTTTGTTTTTTTGCAGTTGTGTTTCTCTCTTTGTTGTAGTTAACACTTCCTCGTGCCAAAAGTCACTTGAATTAGTGGCTTGACGGATGTTATGTTTTCTCCACAAAGAATGTGATCGGTTGGTACCGCTTTCGGCGAAACACCCAACAGCAGATGTCGTTCAGGGAACAGATCATCCACAAACAGCTGACTCAGCTGCTCGGCGTGCATGACCTCGTCTTCCTCCTGTTCAGCTTCATCTCCACAGCCAACAGTTCCACGCACCAGCTGGAGTATGTGCTCTTCCGACCAAACCGCAGGTACTGATTTTTGATAATAATTTATAGTATGTTGTAGTTGTCTATTTCGTGGGTTATGTGTGGAAGTGCTACCTGGTCATGTTTCCTCAGTAGGTACAACCAGAGGATCACCCTCACCATCCCAAACTTGGGCAATACAAGCCAGCAGGAGTACAAGGTCTCCTCCGTGCCCAACACCTCGCTCAACTACGCCAAGGTCATCAAAGAACACGGGTAATATTTGGACTGCAGGGTCACACCAGGCTCTCTGCATAAAGTTCCATAACAGCAGCGTGACAACTGTGTTGTGCCTGTGATGTACCATTGATTCGGCGGAGTTAATACCTCTGCTGCAGGCTGTGCAATTTACAGAGCGGGGCAAGGCACGGCATTACTGTTCCTCCCCAAAGCACAATATTCCCCCCGTGAACTGACCTTGACTAATTTGAGTAATGGACAGTGGAATTGGTGACACTTCAATCACAGCCTGTAAGCCAGTAAGATTTGAACACTACCTTGTTCTATTCAACTTCACTGCAGGGCAGAGTTCTTTGACAAAGACGGCGTGATGAAGGATATCCGAACAATATTTCAAGTCTACAGTGCTCTACAAGATAAAGTGCAGGTGAGCAGACTCGCAGTACAGATGTACTGTCTTCGTGTCATCGTTTTGTTGTTTATCTCCTCCTATGTTCTCAGGCTGTGTGCGGGGAGGTAGAACAAAGTGAACGAGTGAAAGAGAAAATTCAAGAAGATGTGATCAAACTGAAACAGCAAATTGTCCTCAGGAAACGCAAGGTGGCGGAAGAAGAGAAGCGTACGTGGCTCTCTATGCATTTTATCTACACCCTGAATCATTTAAATACATCTCATCTTCTCAATAAACAATCCAATAAAAAGGAAACAAGGCTACTTAGAGTAGTCTGTGTAAACCCGGCCTGTCACAATAATCAATAAATCAATTACCAGCACGATGAATGAACAACAAACTTTTTTTTTTTTTTTTTACACATTTCTTGACATTTATTTACATTGGGTTTGTTGCCTTAATCATGTTCAGCTACATTTTTAGTGTGACATGCCTAGTGTGCCATTTGTATACCAGTATCAATTTTCAACATACATCCATTATTGTCTAAATAGCTGAAACACAAGGGAGAAGCAAGATCACACGCCATCACTTACCATGCTCTGGGGCTGCGTGAGTGCTGCTGCTCTGGGCATCTGAGGTTCGTTGAGGGAAGCATGAGTTGCAACATGCATTGTGACATTCTGAAAATGAGCACCATCCCCTCCCTTAGCTGCATAGCAGTTTTCTAACCCAATAAGGGGCCCAAACACCTCAAGTGCCTTGCTGCGGAAGCTGAAGGTGAAGGATTACCAAGTATGCGTCCTCCAGACTTGAACCCAATTGAGCACCTTTGCAGCATCCTCAGCTGGAAGGAAGGAGGGCCACCTTGTTTGCGTACGCATACTTGGCCAGTAAAGCAGTAATGTCATCATGGAGGAGTGGAAGAGGATTCCACTCACAAACTGCTACTCTTGCAATCTGAAGGGTGTACTCACTTTAGTGAGCTACTGCGTGTTTCTGTGCTGACATGAACGTTTCACATCCTTCTATCCTCTGCTCCACAGGGCTTCGTGAAACGCAGAGTCCAGACTCCTACTCCACTCTAGAGGAAAACACGGAACCTTCTGAGACTTCTTATCTAGCTAGGATATCTTTCAATGCGCCATCTGCACCTCAACGGCCCAGCATCTCGTCCAACCCTCCCTCTTACGCCGACCTTATGTCACAAGGTGACTCACTTCTCTCCTCCTCTTCGCCGCCTACCAGTGCTGCTTTACTGCCCCGGCCTCAGGCTGTGGGGTCACCGGGACACCCCACGGCAGGCCCACTAGGCGTCATCTCGAGCTTGGGCCTCAGCGTCACCTCAAATCCCACTCCCAGCCTCCCGTACCTCGGCAACGGCGATGGATCGAGCTCGGACTCGTTAGACAGACAAGCAGCGGGTCAGGAGTTTGACGACGACGAAGTGGAGGACAGTAGCGAATATGAAAACCTGGTGAGCGAAGCCGCCCGTCTGCCCATGAGCCCGGCCACCATTTTAGCTCGAAGTCGGTCGTCCGCCCTGGGTCCTGACGGGGACATTCGTGGCTCACAGGCCACATAGAAACCTGCCGCCAGGTGTGGACAGGACACATGCAACTGACGCACCTTCTCAAGCAATCAAAGATAGACGAAGAAGTGCCAGTCCTGAAAGTGAAAGGCATGTGCCGCTGGTGTCACGCTAGATGTCCTTGTTTTGTCTCCATTTTAAGGGGAACCCATGTCTCACCGGAGAGGGGCTGAATGTTGCTATTGGGAAAGTGGATTCTGTCTTGGTACTTAATTTGGAAGGCGTGTAGGATTCTACAAGGAGGATGTTACTTCCAACCATTGCTTTCTAGAAAAGGGCAGGATCTACTCTTTGTTTCACATTTTCATCACTTAACTCTGAGCACCCACTCTTGCATTACGTTTGCACTATTTATTGCCTTTTTTTAGCAACCTCTCAAAGAAACGCAAAGGGAGAGAATCAATCAGCCTTCCAACGGTTTAAAGAACTGCTTTTTATTATAGTGAAAATCAAGTAAAGAAGTACAGTAAATGTAACTAGACTTACTTTCACATGCACAATGTGCTTTCCTGTAATTATTACGTTAGCAATCCAGCATCAAGGGTAGTCAGAGTTGTCAATGTAAATGGCAATTAGATCTTAAACTAAATTACTACACCACTTATGGGTGCTCTTATATATAAATATATATTTGTCTTTTGGTGTCAGATAATTAAATTGGCACGAATGTCTTGCTCTTCTGGGAGGGGGAAAAAAACCAACACTGAAATTGTATCGCGCTTTGCTGCACTTAACTTTAAAATGTATGATTTCCTTTTCTATGCGCTATACCAATGAGGTCATGTCTTACTGCTTGCATTTGACCTTTGACACCCACCCTGCTCATCTTTTGTTCATTGTACACACAGGGTTCACGCAGCAAACACAATGTACCGTAGCTTTACTAACCAGATGCTTGAGGTTCCCTTGTACTGCTGCAACACGGAGAGCTATACCACTAAGCAACAAACGTCTGTCATTTTAAAAAACAAAACAGCTGGCTGCTATTTTCACTCCACATTGCTCCTTGTCTTGTTGCTGACTTATAAAAAGTAATAATATATGGCTAAATAACCCCTGTAGTGTGCGAATTCTAACTGGACGGAGTTGAGAATAGATGCCATGTATTCTATATATGATTGGATGAATATTGCATCATCTTGGACAACATTTTTAAAATTACATAGTGCCTTCCAATGTTCAGTATGGCAGTTACTGTCTGCAAAACTGTTCTTGGATGACACCTACACTTTCTCATGCACAATTTAAATGAAAGTGTCCCGGCTGTGGCTTTGCTGTCTATCTTGTTACAAACTGGAATCCTCACTTGCTTGGTGACTGATACACCTGCTTGGATGTGAAATGTAACCAAAGCTAAAGGCAACACGCGGGTTTGTGATGGACGCCGTCCTTGAATGGGCCCACAGTGTGTACAATACAGTCACCAGCAGGTTGACCCCCATCCCAAACTGACACATTCGGAGGCCAAGCTCTGCTTTAGTTTCGCAACCTGTTTGTACGTTTGCCTTAGGGCTGTCTCGTTTGCATCACTGATCAGGAACTGGCCTTCTTTAAATGTTACTTCATTATCAGCCAGAGTAACATCACATCACGTGATGTAGAAAAACGTGACATTTGCTGTGTGGCTTTCCCTGGAGAACTGGAGTCTTAACAAGGAACTATATTCAATAATGAATGTACAGCAGACAAGGGAGGGAGTAGCATTTAGTCGACTTTTACTGATGGTGGTCCTCAAGCCCTTCCGATGTTTGCTGTTACCTTTCTGGGGGGTTCTTTGCGTAGTTTAGCCTTGTGTAACTTCGACTTGATCCAAAACCAGCAGGGCTGTGGTGCTGTGATCCAATGGTAATTTGTCTTTTCTTTTTTCAAATCTAACAAAAACTCATGTACTCTCACTGTTTAGAGTGATTCTTCCCTTTCTCTTCTTTACCCAAATGGGACACACTACGACACCCCCCGAAGCACACACTTGAGGGACTCTTTGGGCTTTTTATTTGGATTTGTGCACTTGGAAGACGACAGAAAAGACACGTTTGAAAGAGCACAGAAGGGGGTATAATAAAAAATAAAAGAGACATGTATGTGGCATGTGGTGTCTTTCTTGCAAACACAAGTGAGATGCAACAGGGGTGTCCAAAGTGCTGCCTGGAGACATTTTGCATCAAAAAGGCACAATGTTTGTACTAATAACAAAGATGAAGACGATCTTTAAATATATACAGGATATGTACTGTATATCACGATTTTTAAACTTTACAAAATAAGATCAAAGTGGCCCCCAGATTCTTACAATTATTAGTATATAGGCTGACGTGGAAAATGTTTGGACACCCCTGCAACTGTTAAAAATAAAAAGCTTTCGTAATTCTCTATATTTATATGTATAATAAAACCAATGAAATATTACATACACTGATAGATAGGTGTGCCCAATGCCATTATCTGCCAGGTTGTGGTATGTGTATTTGCTAATATGCATTGAATGTGCGTTTTAAATCTCAGCCTGTATTTGCAGACGTCTTAATGGGTAGTCCGCTCGGAGGACTGACATTGAAGCTGAACGCATTACTGCAGGCTGCTTGCAGTATTTTTACGATGACATCATCCCTTTTGAGGCCATACCACGTGGTTAATTGCTCCTGCTGCACAACATAGATCAACACAGAAATAAAAGTGCTTTTCGTCGAATGCATTTGTTTTTGTTTTTACTAAACCCGGTTCGTCGATTGGAAAGCATAGTAAGTCTATTCGCAACTGCAATTAGCAATATGATTACTGGCGACATTGAAGTGTACTGTTTTGACGCTGACATGTCCCTTTAAAGTGGACAATGAGGTACGTCGCTTCTGATTGGGTGGACGGCAGAGGATGCACAGACGTCAGCCAATCACAAGGCGCGGCAGATACAGGTAGTAAATCCTGGTTCAGCCTCTCACTGTAACACGGCCCAGAGCTCCATACTTCGCTCCCCGTAGAGTGTTTTTAGCCCTGCCTCGCTCCTCCGCCATTAAAACCCTTTAGCTCGGCGCTGGGAGATCGGGAAAGGGATCAAAATGATTTAAAATAGTAGAGGGCAGTACAGGGGGGCTTGCGGGGTGGAGGCTCTCGCCCTGTGGCTTGTATGGACCCCCGACATCCAGCGAAGTCAAAATGCGGCTAGTGTCGGCTAAGTGAGGGAAGCCCGAGTGGGGTCCGGTGGTCGGGTGGCGAGCGGGAGCTCCACGGCGAACGTGGCTGTGTCGAGGTAACGGCTTTTTGTTGCTTCCACTCAAACTGCTCACGTTTAGCAAGCGAATCGCGAAAACATAATCCAGTGAGCGGCTTGCTTGTCTCTAATTACTCGTCTGGCCGTCGCTCAAATCTCGTTTGCGTTTGCAAGGCAAATGACAAACCTCGCGATGTTTGCGTTTTGTCGGCAAAGTTGGCTAGCTTGTTGATGCGTTCAATGACGCCAAGCTCGTTGTGTACCTGAACGCGGCACGGGATGATTAACACGTCACTTGGAAACCTGTGCAAAAAGAACGTCGCACCTTTCGAAAAAGTCCAGTGGGCGAGGTTGTTGTGGTTTTGGGGTGTTGCTCGCACCCCACCCCCCAAAACACGGTTGTCGTGTCGCACTAATGTGATGAATTTCCCCCCTTGTGTGTCTTCAGGTTGGAGGGGCGGTGTGTAAACAAACATTCACTTGCGGACCGCCCGAATAGTTTGTTGACTTAGAAAAAAAAGAGTGTAGTACTCCATGCGGTTTGGATTATGCCCTTTTTATGCGGCTTTAACAGGCTTTGTGCTGAATTGGATTTCAGGGTCTTGGGCAGTCATGCGCCTCCCTCCCTGCTGGGTGTCTGCTTTCATGCACCTTCTCTCTTGTTACCAGCCCACTTGGGCCTGTTGTCTATAAATTGACTTTACTGTACGTGTTTATTACCAGGGTCAGGTTTTAATAGTAGTCCAGAGTGGGTCTCTTCAGGCATTGTAGCGTTGAATTTGTTCAATTGCTTCCACATTAGGAGTGACTGTGGAGTGTGTGTTACAGTAAGTCAGCTTTTATTGTGCTGCTGGGCGTAAGCCCGGCTCCAGGTTCTTCATTTGTCATGTAAATAGAGCAGAAGCAAAGTTTATTAGTAGTAAATACTGTAGAACAGTAGTGTCCAAATACTGACACCCACAATAGCCAGCGCCATACCCTAAAGATACTGCTGAACACAACTTGCACCTGATCATTACAGGGGAACAATTCCATTGATTCTTACAAGATAACACACCAAAGGTTACTTTATGCTTTTCCAGCTCGCTCCCCACCCTCCAAATTTAACACACCAAAGGTTACTTTATGCTTTTCCAGCTCGCTCCCCACCCTCCAAATTTAACACACCAAAGGTTACTTTATGCTTTTCCAGCTCGCTCCCCACCCTCCAAATTTAACACACCAAAGGTTACTTTATGCTTTTCCAGCTCGCTCCCCACCCTCCAAATTTAACACACCAAAGGTTACTTTATGCTTTTCCAGCTCGCTCTCCACCCTCCAAATTTGTCTCCAGATGTCGCTTTTAGTACATCTTCTATGTGTAGACGACTTGTTCAGCCCAGCTTGGGGAGCGCCGTCTGCATTTTTGAATCACCAGTTGCATTAACCAAGATATCGGATGAAGTTCCAGTGCCGGTAACATAATGTCAATCTTTAGTTGGCTTTGTTCTCTACCAACTAAGGAAGCTAACAAGCTAAATAGTCAGATGTTAATGCTACTCACTGAGTTGACTCACGAGGAAAACGCATCAGCCTAATATTGGGTGGAGAATCGCATGCAAGGCACTACGCTGAAGCATAAACCAAGCCTTGTGTGTCGGGGGGGTTGGATGACAGTATCACAGGTGCTAATAGTAAGGATGTACAATTGTTAGAACGTACCTATTAACAGGGTGACTAATATTGAAAGTACTGCTAATAATAATGCTAAATGTAGCATTTGGCTGCTGTCGCCACGTTTAGCAGTCGAGTTCAAAGTGGTTATTTTTAAAGCCCTTACATAAAAAGCATTGTGTCTTTTCCTCTAGAGCACTGTCTGCTGTGCGTTCTACTCGAGAGTGGATCTGCCGACCTGAGAATCCCTCTGAACGGCAGCGAGCCTCCTCGGCGTCGGTGCGACGATGACCGAGCTGGTTGTCAAGTGGGCCTGTGAATACTGCACATACGAGAACTGGCCGTCAGCCATCAAGTGCACCATGTGCCGCGCTCAGAGGCCCAACGGGGGTGCCATCATCACCGAGGAGCCCTTCAAGAGCACTCCGGCTCTGGATGCCAGCTCGCAGCAGTGGGACCCGCCGGGGCTAAGCAACAGCCCATCACAGGGGAGCTCCTCTTTGCTTATTTGCCCAGATTCCAGTGCGAGACCACGGGTTCGCGTTGCAGACTCTCCTGAAACCAGTAGCAAGTGGTCCTGTCACATGTGCACCTACCTGAACTGGCCTCGTGCCATCCGCTGCACTCAGTGCCTATGCCAAAGGCAGCAGGCTCAGCAACAACAACACACTAGCCATCAAGGACATCGGCAGCCACGCAGCCCCACAGAGGCACCCCAAACCTCAGACTCTGGTTGCCGCCCTGCACCCTCATCTACCACCACGGACCCCTGTGAGGAATATAATGACCGAAATAGGCTCAACACACACGCACAGCACTGGACCTGCACTGCCTGCGCTTATGAGAACTGGTCAAAGGCACTCAAGTGCGTGGTGTGTGATCACCCGCGGCCAAATAATAGCCTGCTAGCTGAACCCATTCAACTGGCGTCCGAGCCAGAGCGCCAGCAGCCATCTTCAAAGTTCATCAACGTGGACACGGGCAACAGACGGGGCGTGGGATGCCCGGTGGGTGGACACGGAGTCGGGGCAGTGGTAGGTTTAGTCGGGGGTTGCAGCGGCAGCCAAAGGAGGTCTCCCCCGTCCTCCAAACGCGAGTCGGAGGTGACCATGGACTTTCAAAGGATTGAGGTGGCGTCGGGGGCTGGAGTTGGGGTTAAAGAGGAGTTGGAGGTGCATTACAAAAAACTCAAGCAGATTAAGAACAGGATGAGAAGAATGGATTGGCTGTTCCTCAACGCTTGTGTTGGTGAGTTGCACTTTGCGCTATTCATTCTTGAATTATTGTCGACTTATTGCTATATTGTACTGAGTCGCCAGGACAGAGATCCTTTTGAGGCTATGCTACCACGTTATGGAAGCAAATTCCACTTTGAGCTCTACGGTCATCATCTTTCTTTTCACATTCACGGGCATCCAACCTCTATGCTGCTTTATTTGGGCAAAACTTCTTACAAAGGCACAAAAGTCTGCGTTGATTGAAGAGATAAAGAGCAGTTGTTACAGTCTGGTGTATGTACTGTACCTCAGTGCAGATAATAATTTGGCTTTGGGGTGCAGACCATTCCAGTTCTCTGCTACTGGCGAGTGTAAAGCTTGACAGAGCAAGCAGCGAGCGTCCGGCCGCCCACACTGCTGTAGACTGCTGAGTGTGGAGTGGGAGGAAGAACATCCTAAGATAATATAAAGATGCCCCCCCAACACACGCCATCACTGTGGTTCTTTACATTTCACATCAACCTCTATCCAGCATTTCACATCAGCCTGGATCTTCGTCCAGACTGTCCCCCATAGATGAACGCTTTCAGGCCAGGGGATTTAACATGGAAAGGAGGTCATAGCCCAGTTGTGTTGCAGACAATCTGTCACATTAGTTTGTCCGGTGTTGCTAGGCAGGTTACCGTGACACATGCATCCTTGCATCCTTGTTGTGCGGAATAGCTCGGCCTCCAGCAGGAAGGACCCACGGCCTTTAAAAATAGACTGACAAGTAGAGCCGTTGTCAAAAATATATATGTCTTGAGCAACAGCGATGACTTTCAGCCTGCATTATTGACCACCTGATGTTGACACGCCATCACCCATGCGACAACAGACAAGCTGTCGCTTAAGTCATTTATTGTGATTCCTTTATTCTGACAAAGACATACATGTAGACATTTTTGAGCCAAGGAACAAAGTGTATTGTGTCCAATCTCATTTTTAAAAAGAGTCTCATGTGCTACCGATTGAACTTCCACAGCGTTATAAATGATGTGCCAATTTATTTTGTTTTTTGAAGTCATTTCAAAGTTCTGCTATACTGCATTTACTCTAATGCAAGGTTTCTACGCAAGTATGGAATTTGATTTGATGAATTTACAGGTCTGGAAAAGAATGGAATTTGGAGATGGGAAAATATTAGTATTTCCAAAATTGTTAATACTGTTCTATTTTTTTCAAAGATTAAATTATGCATAGCTAAAAAAAAACAAAAACAAAATGGATGGATCTGTTTTTCCAAAGCATTCGCCCGGCCAGCCAAGCACACAGTGGGCGACGCATCCTGGAAAGCATTGCAACCGCCAACCCTTTGTATCAGCTGCACACCTAGCTATAATCTCCTGAAAATTCTAAGGTGACGTACTATTCAGAATAATGGAAACAAACCATAAATCCCATCATTTATTTACATCGCCTGCAAGTAACGATTAGTTTCACACTCCAGGCCAATTCCGATTTGTTTTGCTCATATGTGACGTGTATCTAATTTTTTTTCATGTCAACACTGCAATTGTGATTTTTTTTTGTTGCAAAATGCCACTCAAGTCTTGTTTGTATATTGATACTGTATGAATCAGATATGTATCCGATGCTACTGCATCATACATTGAGGACAAACTATAAGGTATATTTATGGTATATTACAAGATACATTGAGGACATACTATAAGGTATATTTAGGACATACTATAAGGTATATTTCGGGTATATTACAAGATACATTGAGGACATACTATAAGATGCAATGAGGACATACTATAAGGTATATTTAGGACATACTATAAGATACATTGAGGACATACTATAAGGTATATTTAGGACATACTATAAGGTATATTTCGGGTATATTACAAGATACATTGAGGACATACTATAAGATGCAATGAGGACATACTATAAGGTATATTTAGGACATACTATAAGATACATTGAGGACATACTATAAGGTATATTTAGGACATACTATAAGGTATATTTCGGGTATATTACAAGATACATTGAGGACATACTATAAGATGCAATGAGGACATACTATAAGGTATATTTAGGACATACTATAAGATACATTGAGGACATACTATAAGGTATATTTAGGACATACTATAAGGTATATTTCGGGTATATTACAAGATACATTGAGGACATACTATAAGATGCAATGAGGACATACTATAAGGTATATTTAGGACATACTATAAGATACATTGAGGACATACTATAAGGTATATTTAGGACATACTATAAGGTATATTTCGGGTATATTACAAGATACATTGAGGACATACTATAAGATGCAATGAGGACATACTATAAGGTATATTTAGGACATACTATAAGATGCATTGAGGACATACTATAAGGTATATTTAGTCCGTATTACAAGATACATTAAGGACATACTATAAGGTATATTTAGTACTTAGTAGTTTAGGACACGCTATAAGATGCATTGAGGACACGCTATAAGGTATATATTTAGGACACGCTATAAGGTATATATTTAGGACACGCTATAAGGTATATATTTAGGACACGCTATAAGGTATATATTTAGGACACGCTATAAGGTATATATTTAGGACGTACTATAAGATGCATTTAGGACGTACTATAAGAGATATATATATTTAGGACATGTTATAAGATATATATTTCGGACACACTATTAGATGCATTTAAGAATACTATAAGATATATATATTTAGGACATGCTATAAGATATATATTTAGGACATGCTATAAGATATATATTTAGGACACATTATAAAATGCATTTAAGAATACTGTAAGATATATATATTTAGGACATGTTTTAAGGTATATATTTAGGACACACTATAAGATACATTCAGACGTCCACATGCTCATATGGTTTCAAACAATGTCAGTCACACTTGTTGAGTTTGGAAAGTGCCCGCTGTCTGTGTTGTGAGAAGGCTGACAGCGGGGCCGCAGGCGCCCCCACGCTAGTGCGGAGTTTTTTTTTGTGAAGTGGTTATGATCCTCTCTATCACACTGCCATGCTTTTGTGTAGCTTCTATCTCTCTCGCTATCTCTCCCCATCGCCCGCAGCGCTCGCCAGCTCCACATGGCACGGCGAGTCCTTCCACCCACTTCACGTCTCACCCCGCACACTCGCACAAATCCTTGTGTGCAGCCCGGCGTTGCCATGTTGTGTGTGGTCCGTTTGACACGACAGCAAAAAGCCCCGCAGTGTAAAACTCAGAAATAGGATTCTCCTTGGGTATTACCGTATGAGATGCAAATAAGTTATCTTTGAATTCACAATTTCAACTTGGATTGTAGAGGTCTTTATTATTTGCATGGCTGTGAAAGACATATGTGGCACCCCCTATGGGTTGTGTTGATGCTTTGGAAGGCATGTAAGATACCCTCAATCATTAGACAAATGGTCATTATGGCCATATTAGTCCCACCAGTACTCTTGCAAAGATGTTACATGTTTACACACGTGCTTGGCGGTGTGTACTACAGTATATATCATGCTGACTCCACTGCACACACGAATGTGTGAGAAATTCCAAGTCAGTCTGATTTATGGGGGGCAAATGTTGAGGTTTAATAACAGTGCCACTGTGTGGTGTATTTGTCAGAAAGCTAATAGCCCCGGCGGCACACCAGGGGTGCATGTTTGGGCAAACTTTCACCCTTTTGTTGCTCAGCGGGTCAGGAGTAATTGGCTTACACAAACACAAACCCCATGCTGTGTCCTCGTTTTTTTCACGTGACTGGAGGTTTGTGTACCTAATGAAGTGACCAGTGAGTATACTGTATATCTGAGCATTTTATCCTGTAAATTGAAAAAAGCACGCAAAGTAAAGCAAACACCTGCATTTGCATACTGGAGTGCATCCATGAATTATAGAGTCAACATAAAGCTGGGCTTTTAAAGTCTGGGAAGGCCTCCAGCGATTGCAAGCATTCCCGTCTCTGCTTTATACTTTTTTGGTGGTTGAGCGTGGTCCTAGACATACAGTACTTGTTTGCAGGAGAAACATTTTCACTGATGAAGTCAGCCCAAACAACCGTTGTTTCCTCTCGTCTGTCTGCCAAGGCGTGGTGGAGGGCGACCTGGCAGCTGTGGAGACCTACAAGACATCAGGGGGCGACATCGCCAGGCAGCTGACCTCCGACGAGGTGCACCTCTTGAATCGCCCGTCCGCTTTCGACGTGGGCTTCACACTGGTTCACCTCGCCATCCGCTTCCAGAGGCAGGACATGCTGGCGGTGCTGCTCACCGAGGTGAGCAAAGAAGAATACCCACGCTATGGTCGTGTGTGTGTGTGTGTGTGTGTGTTGGATTCGTGCCTGAGGCGCACGGAAGCTTGCTTTCTGACGGCGCCGTTTCCCGAGATTATCTCTAGATGCACACCTCGCCTGGCCCAATGTACTCTCAGAGCGGGTCAGTGATGTGGGAGCATGCCTCCGAAAACATTTCAAAGCCCCTCCTGAACACTTCTTGCATGCTTCCTGTTCTTTTCCTAGCCGGAAAGTCGGATAAATCAAATCAGTAAGAAACCATGAAACATCACTTGTAAGCATCCAGACTCTGGGAAATGCTGTGAAATTATTTCACAGCCTTTAAATTTATTATCGTCATTTTCAAACTTTAATTTAGAAGCCAAGCATGGTTGCTGCTTCATTAGTTAGCTATTCTCATGTATTGATGATATCCAATACAAAAGCTGCGTAGAAAACCCTTACAAGGTTTATAGCATTGCTCTTCTTCTTCTTTTCCTTTGGGCTTTTCCCTTCAGGGGTCGCCACAGCGAATCAGTTGCCTTCATCTAACCCTGTCTTTTGTATCCTCTTCTCTTGCGCCAACTACCTTCATGTCCTCTTTCACTACATCCATGTATTATATACATTATATATTCAATATATACTGTATATACATATATATTTATAGCATTGCTATGCTATGTTTAAGTATTGTATTGTTGTAGCCATGATGCTAGAATTTAGACGTTAGTTAAAAAGTGCTTTTTGTAAACCCGACTGGGAACACACTGTTTTGTGGGTCTTAAATTCTAATGAGCTGTGTTTGTGTTGGTCCACGCTTGAGTATGTTGGTCCAAGACGCATTATTGTGATCTTTACCATGTGACTGCGCAGATACCATACACAGGACACTATGACTTCCGCATTAAAAGAATCGCGGAACCGGCCAATAAAAAAAAAAAAAATTACTGTTAAACACGGAATCTTGCAGAAATTGACATGCGAATGAAACGCTGTCATCGTGAGGAGAAGGAACGTTCGTGTGTGAGTGCGTACCCGGCGGACGGTCGTGGCGGAATCTCATTACAAACACTAAACCGCCTGCTCCAGAGCGAAACATGTTGAAATGACGATAAACACCGGTGAAAGTGGGCGGAACTTCCTCTTAGATTTGCTTCCGCTAGCTTCCATTCACACTCCCTGAATGCTAGCATGTTAGTGAGGCTGTGTGTGTGCGTGACTAGGGCTGGACGAGTACATTTTTGCTGCTTTAATGGAAGGAGCGTTTTACAATGCCCAAAATAATGGAAACCCATTTAATTTAGTCCAGACAACCAAAAATATTAATAAAAATACATTTTGTAGAGAATGGTTATAGCTTTACGTGCAAAAAAATAAATAATTGAATGACGCATGGATGGAAGTTACTGTTGATGCAGACTTCCTGTACATCCTGTCGAGAATGAATGCAAAAGTGTTTTTCACCTTCGTCGTCAAATTTTGCAGAATGATGCAATACAGGGCAAAGTGAGTCGTTTGCTACGCACAATTTTGCGTGGAATTTTTGCGGTGTCTTTGAGAACAAACAAATCATATGGAATCCGGCGTGTACAAAAAAACAGGGGTTTACTTGATATGAATAATCTAACAATAACAAAGGACAATTTCTGCTGCAATTTGTTTCTCAGCAATAAATATAATATACCCCTTCAGATAATTTCTTGTGTTTTTAGTGCTGATAATCGTTTTAGTTGAGTGTCTTGTTCCGTCCATATGTCTCCTCTTCTCCCCACAGGCGTAGACATATTGCAGCGTATGACTTGTTCCAGTATTGCAGCACACGGTGTGGTTTTATGGCGGAAACTCCAACAGCCCCTACCGTACCTCAGGAAGACAGCAGATCTGATTGGATCTCCTTTGTAACTCAATTCCGCCACACGCAGCCAAAATAGACCGTTATTCTTATTGTCTGTGAGACCAAATTCGGCCTGACTGGATTTCCAGATTTTTTATTTATTATCTTGTTTTTATTTATTGATGACATTATTATTTAAGTTTTAGTTGCTGCTTTGTTTTTTGTCAGGGTTTGTTGATGGAAACACTGGTGTAGTGAAAGCCTGTTTGTTTTTTTTCACTTGGAAAAGCTGATTTTGTTGGTCTTCAGGTGTCCCAACAGGCCGCCAAGTGCATCCCGGCCATGGTGTGTCCCGAGCTGACGGAGCAGATCCGTCGCGAAGTGGCCGCCTCCCTCCATCAGCGCAAAGGAGACTTCACCTGCTACTTCCTCACTGACCTGGTGACCTTCACGCTGCCTGCAGGTCAGTGCAGTAAAAATTTGGAATGTAAGTTCAAAACAATGATGTGTGTGTTTTGTGCCGCACTCCATCCCTTCTGGCCTGTCAAGAAGCCGCGTAATGTAACAGCGTTGTGTTTTCCAGCGGACTATCTGGGGCACAAGAACACCATATCAAGAAAAAGAACGCTATATTTAGGGCATCTGTCATGTCTCCTTTTCAAATTGTCTCAACTTGCAGCGTCTGGTTTAGTCTGCTAGCAGAAGCCAAGGATTGGTCGTGCAGTGCGTTGCGGGACAATAACGACTTTGGCTTCTGGCCACGGTCGCACACAGTCAATGCATTCATTTTTTTTAGACCGAGAATTAGCTGCTGTGTTGACAAGGGCCTGGCGCAGTCACTGAAAGCCTCTGGTTATTGTGGACAGAACAAAAACATGACGGCTTGGCTTGAATTAAACATGAGCACAAGCATTGCTCGTTGGCACTTCCTTAGTGGTGTGAAATAGTAGAACTTTTCAAATAGCATTTATAAAAATGTCTGTCAACAAGATCTTCTTTCTTTGGCTTTCAGACATTGAAGACTTGCCACCAGCAGTTCAGGAAAAACTCTTTGATGAGGTTTTGGACCGAGATGTGCAAAAAGGTAAAACATTTACATGAAGTGTATTACAGCGTTGAGTCACACGTTTCTTCTTTTTAAGGGACAATACATACAATAGTTCTATTGTAGTATAATATGCAGTAGTTTAGAGTGGTCTGTGTAGAGCTTGTACGGCAGCCTAGATTTACTATCCAATGAAAATATGCCGACACACAGCCATGATTGTCTAAATAGCTGGCAACACAAGTGAACATGTCCAAAGAATGAATATTTAGTCTGGTCTACCACGGCCTTAATCCTCTTGGCCATGGAATTAAACAAAGCTGCAGAGGTTGTTACTAAAATCTTCTTCCACTCCTCCATGATGACATCACTGGTGAAGCTGGTGGATGGACGACACATACTCCACTAAGAAGTTCGATTGGGTTCAGGTGTGGAGGAGACACACCTGGCCACTCCATCACCTTCACCTTCCTCAGCAAGGCACTCATCATCCTGGAGGTGTTTTGGGACTCCTTATCTTGTGGTAAAACTGTTTCCCAAGGGAGGGGATCACTTGGGGATCTTGTTTGCCTTCCATAAACCACAGTTCTCCAGTGCCGGCAGCACTCATACGGTCATAAATCACCAGCAAACTGGAGTGTAAACATACACAATTACTGTATTTCTAATTGTTATGTCTACCCGCTTGTGTTGCCAGCTATTTAGACAGTCATGGTGTGTGTTGACAAGCTGGACACAGACTACTCTAAAGACCCATCTTGATAGTATTGTCCCTTGAGTAGATGGCTTGCTGAATTATGAGGGGTGTACCGTAATCCCTCGTTTATCATGGTTTGGTTTCCACCGTAATAAGTGAATTTCTGTGAAGTAGCCCTTATTTGTAAATCAAATATTTTAGTTCTTGGTGCACACCTGCAATAGAAGCCTGTGCTTGTGTGGCTCTCAGAACATCACAGTAACGTTAGTGACATCTAGAATACTACATATCATCCCAGCGTCTATGAATGCGCCTTTTGAATGCCTCATAATTGCATAGTAGTTAATTTAGCCATTTTTATGCTTGAAATGCTTAATTTAGGAACACAATGTAGCGTTTGCTTAAATATGCATATTATGACTAATAATAGGCCGTATTCAAGCACGATACAGCTTCATTTATTAATTAATGTATTTTTGAAAAACCTTGCAGTGGCGAGGGATGACTGAACTCAATTTTGCAAGATACTGTATTTGGATTATTAGTCTGTGAAGAAGGGAAATGAGCTACAAGATTATGGTGTTCTGCCCACCCTCAAACACACACACACACACACACGCACACACACACACACACACTCATCCTTCCGTGCAAAGCATGCCAAGTATTTGCAGTGGTTTATGACTTACACTTCTTCTCTTGCCAAAACTCCTCAGTCTTCCTGGTTGTCCCCCTCCCAGGCACTTTTTCCTCACAATGTTCAGCCCTAATCAACCAAACCGGGCTTCAGAACAGTTTTACCTTCAACCAGACACACGCCATTGCTTTTATGTCCTGCAGAGGTAAGGCGTCCTTAGATGCTCCAAAGATCACATCAGACTTCACTTCTGGCAGAAACAGAATTTGGACAGAAAACACTGTTGCCGCCCCCATTTTAGATTAGTGGATTAAGATTTAAATCTGATCATGTGATCATGTAACCCGCTCGCAGACTACCCGCGCTTTGCGGGACGAACCCACTGACTTTCAGTGCAGTAAGTTTAGCTGTAGCCGCGGCGTGGAGAGTTAATGCAAAGACGGGAGCCTTGTTGGCTCGCTGTCACAATGATGCTCTCAGAAGGGTCCGCTATTAAATAAATAAAAGCACTCGCTACAGCTGAGACGCAAGCAGATGAACACAATGTGCTTGTTGTCTTCCTACAAGGTCACATGTTCCACCCTGTTACGCAATACTCCGAGTTCTACAGTAGCGTCGTTCTTACCAAGTCTTTTTCTATCTTGTCTTTTATCTGGAAATGACACAAGAAAGCGGCAAAAGACTTTAACAAGTAGACAGTAATGGTAAATGGGCTTTTTATTTACATCTAGAGTAAATATTCATAGCACTGTTCTAATCAATAATGCATTTAGAACTAATTATCAACATATTATCAAATGATCTCAACCTGCAACACACATTTTCAAAAGGTCTTTTATTTGCATCACTTTTCATTTTTATTATTTTAAATAATTAATACACATTTAATCATTTAAATAATTGAAAACATTAACTTTTTTTGGGACCCACTCTCCGGTTTGATGTAGAATTACCCCTGCCTGTCTGGAACGAGTAAGAATCAATCTTTTTGTCAAAAATAGTGAACATCCACATTCAGCAATTACTGTAAAGATGTACTTTATTTTGACTGAGTATCAATATCTTCATTCTTTAGAACATTAAACAAAACTGGTTAAAAATGTCATTTAAGGGAGAAAACAAAACACATTTCTCTTAGAAAATCCAAAAATCCTCAAATAGAAACTTCCTGTCCTGCCAACTGCAGCCAGAGTTGCCTGTGTGTGGAGGGAATATATACATAGTACAGATTGCCATGACGACAGCATCACTTGGAGGCACGGGATTCTTTATTTTGATGAAAATTGATAAATCAATATACAGGAGTGTTAAAAAGAATAGCAGCGCAATGTGACTAACCAGATGAAGTACTGTTATTAGTATGTTTGTATTGCTGCATGGCAAACAAGTTACCGTTAGGTGCAGTAGATTCTCAGAAAACAAGACCCAGCATTTCTGATATGCACGCACTTAAGGCTGGACAATTGGGCATTTAGGGCCGCACGGTGGCTGAGTGGTTAGCACATTGGCCACACAGTCAGGAGATCTGGAAGACCTGGGTTCAAATCTCCGTTGGGCATCTCTGTGTGGAGTTTGCATGTTCTCCCCGTGCGTGCGTGGGTTTTCTCCGGGTACTCCGGTTTCCTCCCACATTCCAAAAACATGCATGTTAGGTTAATTGGCGACTCTAAATTGTCCATAGGTATGAATGTGAGTGTGAATGTTTGTTTGTCTATATGTGTGCCCTGCGATTGACTGGCGGCCGGTCCAGGGTGTGCCCCGCCTCTCGCCCAAAGCCAGCTGGGATAGGCTCCAGCATCCCCGTGACCCTAATGAGGATAAGCGGTACAGAAAATGAAATGAAATGAAATTGGGCATTTAGGGGTGTGTTAAAAAAATAGCAGTGTGGCATTCAATCAGTGATCAATTTGGTGAAAAATCAGGTGTGAATCAGGTGACCCCTATTTAAGGAAGAAAGCAGCACTTGAACATAATTTCTCTTTGAAAGCCTGGCAAAATGGGTCCTTCAAGACATTGCTCAGAAGAACAGCGTACTTTGATGAAAAAGTTGATAGGAGAGGGGAAAACTAGACAATGGAGAGCAGAACCAGAAACACGTGGCAGAAAAGGGAAGACAACTATCAAAATGGATGGAAGGATAACCAGAATGGCAAAGGCTCAGCCAATGAGCAGCTCCAGGAGGATCAAAGACAGTCTGGCGTTACCTGTACCTGGGTCTTTTTTTTTTTCTGAGAATCTACTGCACCTACTGAACTTGTTTGGCATGTAGCAACAAAAAAATACTTATAACTGTACTTCATCTGGTTAATCACATTGGACTGCTATTATTTTCAGTTTCAACACTGGTGTATATAACTGTAGTTGCTGCCACGGACAGTATTGATCCTTGTAAGCAGGGGAAAGGAAGCTAGAATGCTGAACACTGGTGGTAAAAGAAGAAAGGTGTCCTCACAAGCGCAGACAGGACCAGACCAGACCGTCAATTAACAGCACGAAGTGTTCTGACGCACTTCCTTATTAAAGTGCTGGGTGAGATCAGGGGGAGTAAGGGCACAATCATGTCAAGAATCAAGTGACATGTTATTGGACTTCTGTGCTGGTCACGGATTGTCTATAACGAACACCATGTTCAAGCATAAGGGTGTCCACATGTGCACTTGGCACCAGGATACCCTGGGCCGCAGTTCGATGATTGACTTTGTGGTTGTGTCGTCGGGCTTGCAGCCACATATTTTGGACATTCGGGTGAGGAGAGGGGCGGAGCTGTTAACCGATCACCACCTGGTGGTGAGTTGGTTCTGATGGTGGCGGAGGACGCCGGTCAGACCTGGCGGACCCAAACGCATTTTGAGGGTCTGCTGGGAACGTCTGGCAGAGTCCCCTGTCAGAAGGAGTTTCAACTCCCACTTGCGGGAAAGCTTTGACCAAGTTCCGAAGGAGGCTATGGTCATTGAGTCCGAGTGGGCGATGTTTTGTGCCTCCATTGTCGATGCGGCTGATCTAAGCTGTGGTCGGTGCCTGTCGTGGCGGTAATCCCAGAACCCGTTGGTGGACACAAGCGGTGAGGGATGCCATTAAGCTGAAGAAAGAGTCCTATCAGGCCGTTTTGGCCCATGGGACTCTGGAAGCAGCTGACAGGTCAGGCCAAGCGGTCTGCGCCTCTGGCACTCACTGAGGCAAAAACTCGGACGTGGGAGGAGTTTGGAGAGGCCATGGAAAACGACTTCCGGATGGCTTCAAAGAGATTCTGGTCCACCATCCGCCATGTCCGGCGGGGGAAGCAGTGCACAGTCAACACCGTGTATGGTGGGGACAGTGTGCTGCTGACCTCGACTCGAGATGTTGTGGACCGGTGGAGGCAATACTTTGAAGACCTCCTCAATCTCACCGACACGTCTTCCAACATGGAAGCAGTGCCCGGGGACTCTGAGGTGGGTTGCCCTATCTCTGGGGCTGAGGTTACCGAGGTGGTCAAAAAGCTCCTTGGTGGCAAGGTCCCGAGGGTGGATGAGATCCGCCCGGAGTTCCTTAAGGCCCTGGATGCTGTGGGCGTGTCTTGGTTTACGTGACTCTGCAGCATTGCGTGGACATCGGGGTCGGTTCCCCCGGACTAGCAGACCGGATTGGTGGTCCCGCTTTTCAAGAAGGGGGACCGGAGGGTGTGTTCTAACTATCGTGGGAGCACACTCCTCAGCCTTCCCGGTAAGGTCTATTCTGGGGTTCTGGAGAGGAGGATGCGCCGGATAGTCGAGTCTCGGATTCAGGAGGAGCAGTGTGGTTTTCGTCCTGGTTGTGGAACTGTGGACCAGCGCTATACTCTCGGCAGCGTCCTTGAGGGTGCATGGGAGTTTGCCCAACCAGTCTACATGTGTTTTGTGGACTTGGAGAAGGCATTCGACCATGTTCCTCGAGGAATACTGTGGGGAGTGCTCCAGGAATATGGGGTATCAGACCACCTAATCCAGGCGCTTCGTTCCCTGTATGACTGGTGTCAGAGTTTGGTTCGCATTGCCGGCAATAAGTCGGACCCGTTTCCGGTGAGAGTTGGACTCCGCCAGGGCTGCAATCTGTCACCGATTCTGTCCATTACTTTCATGGACAGAATTTCTAGGCGCAGCCAGGGCGTTGAGGGGTTTCAGTTTGGTGGCCACAGGATTCAGTCTCTGCTTTTTGCAGATGATGTGGTCCTGCTGGCTTCATCGAGCAGTGACCTTTAACTATCACTGGATCGGTTCGCAGCTGAATGTGAAGCGGCTGGGATGAGAATCAGCACCTCCAAATCTGAGTCCATGGTTCTCGCCCGGAAAAGGGCGGAGTGCCATCTCCGGGTTGGCGATGAGGTCCTGCCTCAAGTGGAGGAGTTTAAATACCTCGGGGTCTTGTTCACGAGTGAGGGAAGGATGGAACGTGAGATGGACAGGCGAATTGGTGCAGCGTCTGCAGTGATGCGGGCTCTGCACCGGTCTGTCGGGGTGAAGAGAGCTGAGCCAAAAGGCAAAGCTCTCAATTTACCGGTTGATCTACGTTTCTATCCTCATGAGCTTTGGGTAGTGACCGAAAGGACAAGATCGCGGGTACAAGCGGCCGAAATGAGTTTTCTCTGCAGGGTGGCTGGGCTCTCCCTTAGAGATAGGGTGAGAAGCACTGTCATCCGGCAAAGTCCCTAAGTAGAACCGCTGCTCCTCCCTATTGAGAGGAGCCCGATGAGGTGGCTCGGGCATCTGGATAGGATGCCTCCCCTGGCGCCTCTCTGGGGAGGTGTTCAGGGCACTTCCAACCGGTAGGAGGCTCCGGGGAAGACCTAAGACACGCTGGAGAGACTATGTCTTTCAGCTGGCCTGGGAACGCCTCGGCATTCGCCGGGAAGAGCTGGACGAAGTGGCCGAGGAGAGGGACGTCTGGGCTTCCCTGCTTAGGCTTCTGCCCCGGCGACCCGACCTCGGATAAGTGGAAGAAAATGGATGGACCAATTAGCAGTCAGGGTGCCATTATCTAACCTGTAGAGGTCTGTGCGTCCTTCCAGGGATATGCCCCCCCCAGACCATCACTGACCCACCACCAAACCGGTCATGCTGAATGATGTTGCAGGCAGCATAACATTCTCCACGGCATCTCCAGGGTCTTTTATGTCTGTCGCATGTGCTCAGGTTGAACTTGCTCTTATCGGTGAAGAGCACAGGGCACCAGTGGCGTAATTGCCAATTCTGGTGGTCTATGGCAAATGCCAATCGAGCTCAACGGTGCTGGGCAGTGAGCATAAGGCCCACTACAGGACGTTGGACCCTCATGCCACCCTAATGGAGCCTGTTTCTGATTGTTTGGTCAGAAACATTCACACCGGTGGCTTCCTGGAGGTCTTTTTGTAGGGCTCTGGCAGTGCTCATCCTGTTCCTCTTTGCACAAAGGAGCAGATACCGATCCTGCCAAGGTTTTAAGGACCTTCTATGATCCTGCTTAGCTCTCCTGGAGTAACTACCTGTCTGCTGGAATCTCCTTCATGCTCTCGAGACTGTGCTGGGAGACACAGCAAACCTTCTTGCAACGGTATGTATTGATGTGCCATCCTGGAGGAGTTGGACCTCTGTAGCGTCAGGGTACCGCACCATGCAATCAACAGAGATGTTGATCAAAGCCAAATGAAAAACTACAGCAGTCAGTCATTAAAAAATCAGCCAGAAGAGATGAGGAGTCAGTGGCCTCAAGCTGGAAAACCATTCCTGTTTTGGGGTCTATCTCATTGTTGCCCCTCTAAGGGTGATCATTTTCATTTCTATCAAATGATGTGGCATCGTTTTGTTACTAATACATCACCTACTTATTATCAGGAAAGATATTCAACATCATTTTCTCCCCTGTTTAGAACTAATGTGTTTGCAAAGTGTTCCTCTCATTTTTTGGAGCAGTATATATATACAGTGTGTATATATAGTTCTGTGATTGACTGGCGACCAGTCCAGGGTGTACCCCACCTCCCGCCCAAAGTCAGCTGGGATAGGCACCAGCACACCCGCGACCCTACTGAGGATAAGCGGCATAGAAAATGGATGGATGTATATATAGTTGACAGTTGTCAGCTGCTGGTGGTCATTAACACTTTTCCACCTCCCAAATGCCATCACCTGTCTTGGAGTCACACACACAAACACTCACACACACACACAAACACACACACACACACGCACACAATGCAGCATCAAACCGCCTTGCCTTTTTTCTCTTTTTTTTTGTTTTTAGAACTGGAAGAGGAGTCTCCCATCATCAACTGGTCCTTGGAGCTGGGAACCAGGCTGGACAGCCGGCTTTACGCCCTGTGGAACCGCACGGCCGGGGACTGCCTGCTGGACTCTGTGCTGCAGGCCACGTGGGGCATCTACGACAAGGACTCGGTGCTGCGCAAGACGCTGCACGACAGCCTGCACGACTGCTCTCACTGGTGAGGCTTTGGACGCGAGTATTGACACACGCCTTAAATGTTTATGTCTGGGAGCTGAGGAGCATCTCCTGAACAAAACTCTTGTAATATAACTCCCTGTAGGTGTAATTACCAGGTGCCATAATACTTATCTTACAGTATAAAGGATGATTATGCTCTCTAATTAGCACCTTGTCTGAAAGCACTCTCTACTTTCACTTTCTACCTCCGCATGCATTATAAAAAGTTGGCAGCGCCACTCAGTTGTGTGTGTGTAACTGCACATTTGTTAACCAAAAAAGTATGAAATAGTCTTAAAGTCAACATTGGTGGCTCATATAAAGTTAGTGATACGCTAGCAGTATTACACAACCTAGAAAAGAACTGCTCAAGGTGGGACGGGGTGTTGTGTCCAATGTGTCCGTCACTGGCAGTGGAGCAAGCAAAATTGCACTGTCGCTGGTGTGAAGGCACCCTTGCTAGCGCCCTCAAGGACACTTCCTCCTCCTCCTCCTCCTCCTCCTCCTCCACAACAACAGCAGCAGCCGAAACGTGACATCCAGCCACGCCACGTTGGGCTTGCTGGGATTTCATAGGCGCCCCCTGCCGACTGGCACATCAATGTAAATAGAAAGCGCTCATTTGGAAATGGCAGGCATGTGTCGGAGCTGCAGAGCCAAAGGAAGACAAGTGGAGAGGAGAGAACAGCATTAAGAAGCTTTGTGTGTGTGTGTGTGTGTGTGTGTGTGCGTGTGCGCGTGCAGGTTCTACACACGCTGGAAGGAGTGGGAATCGTGGTATTCCCAAAGTTTTGGCCTGCATTTTTCCCTGCGGGAGGAGCAGTGGCAGGAAGACTGGGCGTTCATCCTCTCGCTGGCGAGTCAGGTATGCCAACTTGCGTTAACAAGTGTCACTTGACCACTTCAAGTGTTTCCTGTTGGCAGCCAGCTGGTTTTATTTATTTGCTCTAACCCGTTTCATGTTGGCCTTCACAGCCAGGATCCAGCTTGGAGCAGACGCACATCTTTGTTCTCGCACACATACTTCGTAGACCCATCATCGTCTACGGAGTGAAGTATTACAAAAGTTTCCGTGGGGAAACGCTGGGGTACACCCGCTTTCAAGGTGAGCTTTGATTGTGTTCAATGTACAGTACTGTATATGACTCTGCTGTAAGATCAGAAAAGATGGGCTTGGGCCACAACATCGGGCCGATCCGGTTGTCATAAACTGGGCCACACTTCAACATGGTAGGTGCAGTAAATGCGTTGCCACTCAACTCCCGCCGCCGGGCTGAAGGAGAAAACACATGCAGACATGTCCGTGGGGTATCGTGGTGAAGTTAGTTTCACGCTGGACGCTGGATATTGGGCGTCGTCGTTACACAGCAGATTCTTCTCGCTGTGCCCGGACTGCTCTGTCATGGTGCCGGGAGCTCGCCGCTGGTTGTTACTAAGGAACGTCAATAAATTACTAGTGCTATGAAGAAAGTTGGTTAAAAAAAAGTCATATTATAAATGACAGTACAAATGGATGTATAAGCATGTCACATGATTTGTCCCACCCCAAAAATATTGTAATGGCAGCTGAATAATTCCACGTCAGGATGGCTGTAATTCAGTTGGCCTTTTGTTTGCCATATATTTTCCTTTTTTTTCCTTTTTTAGGACTCAGTCCTTAACTTCCTAGTTTTCTTATTCTACACACTTGACTCCAAGCATGCTAAAGACCACTGCCCCCAATAGCCCCCACACTAAACAGCAGCTTGGAACAACACAATATACCGTGGAACCTCAACACACAAAATTCATTTGTTCCTGTGGGGCTTTTGTATCATAGAATTTTGGTATTATGAGACAAGATTTACATAAAAATGGCGTAATTCGTTCCAGCCCCCCCCACAAAAACAGTCATATAAAGTGTAAATATTGTGCCCACCTGAAAAAAAATATGTTGATTAATGACTACATAATAATTTACGTGTGCATGAATGTTAAAAAAACAATGAGAAAATAATACAATCAATGAAAAAAAAAAAAAATAATAATGACACATTCAGGTCGAGCGAGGTGAGCTTGATGGAGGAGGAGGAGGGAAGGGAGTTTTGGCAGATATTATACGTACGTTTACGTACAGTAACTTCATTTCAATCAGTACACTACATGACATACTACACTCAATACTATCATTTTCCTATTTGACTTTTTAACAATGGACGGGAGCAAAGGGGCGCCATGACGTGGCATCATTTTGGGAGGAAGAGGATGATGGGAGATAACCGAGATAACCAATGGGAGGGCAGCTTTTTCTTCTTCTTCTTGGGTTTTATGGCGGTTGGCATCCATGGCTTGTGTGGCGGTACAGTACATTCTGGGAGGAACGCTCTTGGGCGGCAGTTTCCGTTTTCTTATTTTAAATATTTTCTGGTTAAATGGCGGAGAAATGTTTTCAAAGCACAATTCCTATTATGAATTGACATGACCTGACTTGACATATTTGGTAATACAATATTTGGTAATGTACTTATCATGCTGTGTAGTAAAAACATACTTTGTTGCATTATTTTAATGCGCTGAAGAGATATTTTAATAATCATACAGTATTCAATTCATGTTTGACAGAAAAGCTTATTATTAAAAAAGGATCAGATCAGCAAGGCTATAAAAAATTGGATGGAATTGGAAGCCAAAAATAGTGGATGGGGGCATGCCTGCTTTGTAGACCATGTAGTGTTCATGAACGCGGCATTTTCTAAAACGTGCATGTTTTTCTATGCAGTTTGGTATGTCTCGCTTGAAACTATTTTCAAAACTGGAAATGTTCAATTTACATCAAAATTAAATCTATTTTTTTCTGCATAGAAACATGTTTATACAGTTAAAAATATGTAATACAAAACACTATTTTGTAATCAATAAGAAAAATAAAATGAAAAAATGTAACAATGATATAAAACAAATGTGAAATAATAAAATTACATTTAAAAATATTTTAATAAATAAAATAAGAAGATTAAAAATGTTTAATATAAAACTATATTAAATAACATTTTGACATGCATTATTATTATTATTATTATTAATGTTTTAATTTTTGACATTCAGAGGAGCTATTTGTAAATTGGGAAAAATACCAGGCACCGTAGTTCCTCCCCAAAAGAATAATCCTAGGTGTTTTGGATCAGTCTGATATTTTGTAGAACTTGTTGTAATTTGTGGTTTTATACACAAATGCGAATATGGTCGCATCTCGCACGGTTAAAGAATCCTTTCAAAAATTCCTGCATCCGGATCACCCCCAAAATGTAATCACTTTTTCCGTTTCCCATTTCCCACAATTCCTGAAAACTGCTTCCAAAACTGCTCACAACTTTTCAAGTTATTTTGAACACCCAGAAAAATGCTGACGAAAACATAGCCTAGCTAGCGCTCGGTGGAGATAAACCACAAAAACATTTATTTTAGCTGGTTTTTTTCCCCTCAAATGCATTTTCCAAGCTATTGATTGGTTACTACGGCCTGGCTGTTGATACATTTGTAACGACTTCCATTGCTTTTTATAGTGCCCCCCTCCCCCCATGTGTTTTTAACGGAAAGATTCCAACATGGTGTCCCTTTAGAGAGCTGCGTAGTGGACGTAGCAGACGTAGCTGACTGTTCATGACAACACGCAACCTCCTTTCTACAAGACTTTGAAATATGACTGCCATTCTTTGAGGTCACATGGGCCTGATGTTGGACCTGAAACACAAGCGCTGCTGTAGCTGGTAGAATGTATCGGGAATGCAACGGGAAATGGACGAAGTTACTCAATATGTCTTTTTAGGACCAACCGGCTGAGTTGGAGTGATTATCTGTGATGTGATGTGTGATGTGTGTGCACCAACATTAATTGGATTGGACCAGTGACAATGTCCAGTCAAACATCCGCATATGGTATCTATCATTACCTCCACCAGGGACATTTGTGAGGTTGTATTCTTCTTAGAATAGACAAAAAGTACCAGAAATGATAGAAATTTGTAGGGTAAAATATAAACCAAACATTACATAAGTATAAAATGCACAGACTTTTACAGTGAAGATAAAAGGCAAATAAAAACATTGAATAAACACTCAATTAAATTACAGTTTGAAAGATGATGTTAATTAAATACAAAGCTGAATAAATTCAATAGATTATGCATTACTAGTATCCATTCATCCACCTTCTATGCCGCTTATCCTCTGCTGGAGCCTATCCGAGCTATCCCAGCAGGGTACACCCTGGACTGGTGGGCAGCCAATGACCGTGCACATAAGACAAGCATTCATATCTGTGAAGAATTTAGATTGGCCAAAGGAGCTAACATGCATGTTTTTAGTACCCGGGAAAACCCACACACGCACTCACACGCATGGGAAGAATAATACCGATAAATCCCGCACGCATGGGAAGAATAATACTCGGGAAAACCCACACACGCACGCATGGGAAGAATAGTACCCGGGAAAACCCGCACATGCACGCATGGGAAGAATAGTACCCAGGAAAACCCGCACATGGACGCATGGGAAGAATAGTACCCAGGAAAACCCGCACACGCACGAATGGGAAGAATAATACTCGGGAAAACCCACACATGCACACGCACGCATGGGAAGAATAGTACACGGGAAAACCCGCACATGCACGCATGGGAAGAATAGTGCAGGGGAAAACCCACACATGCACACGCACACATGGGTAGAATAGTACCCAGGAAAACCCGCACACGCACGCATGGGAAGAATAGTACCCAGGAAAACATGCACAAGCACGCATGGGAAGAATGGTACCCAGGAAAACCCACACACGCACGAATGGGAAGAATAATACTCGGGAAAACCCCTCATGCACACGCACGCATGGGAGGAATAGTACCCGGGAAAACCCACACATGCACACGCACGCATGGGAAGAATAGAACCCAGGAAAACCCACACACGCACACGCACGCATGGGAAGAATAGTGCAGGGGAAAACACGCACGCATGGGAAGAATAGTACCCAGGAAAACCCGCACACGCACGCATGGGAAGAATAGTACCCGGGAAAACACGCACACGCACGCATGGGAAGAATAGTACCCGGGAAAACCCGCACACGCACGCATGGGAAGAATAGTACCCAGGAAAACCCGCACACGCACGCATGGGAAGAATAGTACCCGGGAAAACCCACACACGCACACGCACGCATGGGAAGAATAGTACCCGGGAAAACCCGCACACGCACACGCACGCATGGGAAGAATAGTACCCGGGAAAACCCGCACACGCACGCATGGGAAGAATAGTACCCGGGAAAACCCGCACACGCACGCATGGGAAGAATAGTACCCAGGAAAACCCGCACACGCACGCATGGGAAGAATAGTACCCGGGAAAACCCACACATGCACACGCACGCATGGGAAGAATAGTACCCGGGAAAATACACACACGCACGCATCGGAAGAATAGTACCCGGGAAAACACGCACGCATCGGAAGAATAGTACCCGGGAAAACCCAAACACGCACGTACGGAAAAATAGTACTTGGGAAAACACGCACACGCACGCATGTTGTGTGCTACTTAATCAAAAGCTGTAATATCAGATCAGGTTCAATCCAGATGCGATCCCGATCGCACGTTCACACTCTGTATGTATGTATGTTTGTGTTTCCAGGAGTGTACCTGCCCCTCCTGTGGGAGCAGAGCTTCTGCTGGAAGAGTCCCATCGCTCTGGGCTACACGCGTGGACACTTCTCGGCGCTGGTGGCCATGGAGAACGACGGCTTCGACAATCGCGGCGCGGGCGCCAACCTCAACACGGACGACGACGTCACCGTCACCTTCCTGCCGCTGGTCGACAGCGAGAGGAAGCTGCTTCACATCCACTTCCTGTCGGCGCAGGAGGTAGGAACTATGGCCGCGTCTCGATTTGTGCACATACACTTACTAACACTACACTATACTTCTTACCTGTCCTATTTTCTGTGTGAAAAATGTCAGCCAATGAAACCACGCACTGTACCTGCATTCACTTCCTGTATGTACTTACTTATGTCTTAAGTGCACACACTTACACTACAGCAGTCAAAATCCCAAGTCTAACCCTAGAACACAAGTGTGTGAGTGCACTCACTCACATTGTGTACTTAAAACATAAGTATCAATGCATTTACTTACAGTGTGTACTCACGAAGCTAAGTGTGAGTATGGAAGTGTGTAAGTGCATTATCTTATGTTTTAAGTACATAGTGTATCAATGCATTTACTTACAGTGTGTACTCACGAAGCTAAGTGTGAGTATGGAAGTGTGTAAGTGCATTATCTTATGTTTTAAGTACATAGTGTATCAATGCATTTACTTACAGTGTGTACTCACGAAGCTAAGTGTGAGTATGGAAGTGTGTAAGTGCATTATCTTATGTTTTAAGTACATAGTGTATCAATGCATTTACTTACAGTGTGTACTCACGAAGCTAAGTGTGAGTATGGAAGTGTGTAAGTGCATT
>QODF01000165.1:864180-923077 GCA_024372805.1 Oostethus manadensis
GAGTCGGCGTATTAGTACTCCAAATGCCAAGTACGGAAGCGAGTCGGCGTATTAGTACTCTAAATGCCAAGTACGGAAGCGAGTCGGCGTATTAGTACCCCAAATGCCAAGTACGGAAGGGCATGAGATGTGACGGGTCAGCGCCGCCCTCTGACGGCCTTTTGGTGTCTACTCTGCAGATGGGCAACGAGGAGCAGCAGGAGAAGCTGCTGAGGGAGTGGCTGGACTGCTGCGTGACGGACGGCGGCGTCCTGGTGGCGCTCCAGAAAAGCTCCCGCCGCCGGAACCACCCGCTGGTGACGCAGATGGTGGAGAAGTGGCTGGACGGGTACCGGCAGATCAGACCCTGCGCCTCGCTGTCTGACGGCGAGGAAGAGGAGGAGGACGACGACGAGTGACGGTCTTCTTCTTCTTCCTTTTTTCCCCGACACGGACAAACTGGTGCCTGCCTTCCGGAAGGGGCATGTGCGGTTCTTAAAGGTTTACAAATTGGAATTTTGCTTTTCATGTGTAGAAACGGAGACGATGTTTTTATGCATGTTTAAAAGTATATTATGAAATATACCAGCAATGATGTGTTCAGTAAAAACAAAGCACATTTCCAAATGGATCTTTTCTCCTTTTGGACCGCGGTCCGGTCGTGTTGTTCTGCCGAAAGACTTGAGAGGACTGCACATGAATGACGTTTGTTGGGAAGGGGACACCTTCCCTTTCATTTTCTCCTCAATATTTATTGTTTGTGTTGGAGTTTCTCTGTTCTCTGCGTCGCGGTTGAGAACGTCGGTGAAAAGTTTACCCGTCCCCCTTTGCGACTTTTTTTAGTACCTCGAGCTGCACAACCTGGTGCTTCTGTCCCGTTTTGCGAGGCGGCACGTTGGAGTCCCACGTTCATGTTCTACTAAGAACATCAGGCGTCTTGTGTGGAATCCATTTCTTCATCCACGCGTGAAACCAAAGCAGATTTCTTTTCCATGCTTGATAACCTTCCACCCTTCCTATTTATGCACTTTCGTTTGGGACGTCACTACACTAAACACACACAGTAACACACGTGGCAAAACTCCAATAATAAACATTTTTCAATGTTTTCTTGTTTTCTTGCCGTGACCACCAAAACCTGCGGGGATTCCACTGAATGTGCGAAACTGCGCCCTCCGGTGGACGTTACATGAACTACAAGAGGGCGAACGCGGCCATTTTTTTTTGTATACCCCCGAGCCTAATGAGGGTAAGCGGTATTAAAAATGGACGGAGATCGTTAATTGCCGCTTTTGTTTGAATGTTTATGTAATTTCAAACGTATCTCATTTTATTTGCATATATTTACAGGGAATTCTTTAAAATATTCAACGTTTCCAAGCATTTTGTTGGGCCGTCTCTGTTTGCATGTTCTCCCCGTGCGTGCGTGCGTGCGTGCGTGTGTGGGTTTTCTCCGGGTACTCTGCTTTCCTCCCACATTCCAAAAACATGCATGTTGGTGTGAATGGTTGTCTGCCCTGCGATTGACTGGCGACCAGTCCAGGGTGTACCCCGCTTCCCGCCCAAAGCCAGCTGGGATAGGCTCCAGCATCCCCGCCACCCTAATGAGGATAAGCGGCATAGAAAATGAATGAAGAAGAAAAAGTCATTTTATTTATTGTTATTCAATAGGAAATAACCCAGTTATGGATTCTTGCACAAATGAAAAACAATAAAATACATATTTAATATTTTTAGCAGTAGTAGTGGTTCCATAATCCATAATTCGAGTTTTTACATTAAAAGAATTACAAATTGTCACTTGTCATTTTAGGCCTTTTTTTTTAACAGAACGTGCACGCGCAGTGTCACGTGACGTCACCCGTGCGCAACAGGCACGACTAATCGACTCATGACAAATCGAACAGTTACAAGGGAAGCGACCCACGTCTTTATTAAAATAGCGAAAACACGCGTCCTTTTAAAACCGTACATCCATTGCTGATTTCCTAGGGTCGCCTTTCAAAGCAAATTCCAAGGATATTTGTCGTCTGGAATGGCAAAAAAAAAAAAGTTTCATTGTAAAAAAACAAAAAAGGCCAGCCATTGTGAATCTTGTTTGATTTTGTTGTTTTATTTTGTTTTTTTTCAGCTGCACGTGTGCTGTGTTTACTGTACGTTCACCTTGTTGTACAAGAAACACAAAAAGCTAAAAAAAAAAAAAGTGCTAGGATTTGAAGAAACCAGGAGATGAGAACATTTAACACTCAAAACTGCACTCAAAAGCTGGAACGTTAACACAATTTGACAACAAAAAGACCCCCAATGCGGGACTAAATAATCCAGATTGGTGTATAATCAGATGTGAAGAGATTTGGGAATTTAAACTGGTTTGAACCACGTGACGAATCATATCCAACAGTTGCTGGCATTTCGCTTGAATTTGATGCGGCTCCAAGAAGGACGTGTATTGACGCGTCCGTCCGCTAGAGGGAGACAGAGCAGCTAAAACGCACAGCATTAGCAGAGAACAGAAACACGACATTGAAAGAAGAAGACAAAAAACGACACGTTGACATGTTTGTCATGGGGGGTCTGGTTTCTCTTCGCGGGCCTTAAAAGGACTTCCTGGCAGTCCAAGAAGACAGGACTTAGGAGGGATTTGACAGTCTCATCTGTGCCCTCCATTGTCCCCAAGAGGGTGTCCCAGCAGGCAGAGGAGTGGGGTCGGCGTCCATGCTGGTGGGCTTTTGAGCTACTCAGTCCTCAAGGCTCGCTCATGTGCTCTCTGGTGGGGTCGCCGTGCTTGGAGGGCTGGTTGGGGGAGGTGGCCTGGTGGGCGTGATTACCTGGGGGCAGGGGGTGGGCGATGGGCACTCCCCTGGGCAGCAAGGCCTCCATGGGCCTGGGGATCCCGCCGGGGGTGACGCCCAGCACGCTGGAAGGGAACCTGTGGAGACGCACCAGACTGTTTTTTTAGGGACATTAAAGCATGCAGCCGAAATATTAGGAACACCTCTCTGTTTTGGGTTCTTGAAGGGTATCAATCACAAACGCCAATCACCAGTTTGACATGTTGCAGGGACACACTGTATAGACAAAAGTATTGGGACACCCCCCTTTATCAACCATTGAGTTGCCGGGTGTCCCAGTACTTGTGTGTATGTAGGGCTGGGGTTAGCAGGGAAAGGTCAATACAACAGAGGTGGTACTACTGGACTCATCAGCACCAGCATAGAATTACCTGCGTGAGAGGAATTAGGAATATAATTTGTCCTGCATCCCCCCCGTTGCTACGGCCTGTACCAGGGTTTGGTTCACTCGGCTGTGTGAGAGAAGCAGTTCAGTCTGGTTCACAACACTTGGGACAACTTGGACAGTCCAAACCTCCAAAGTGGAACACACTTAATCTCTGTGAGCACCTTCCCCCCCCCCTACCCCACTGGAAACAATTTATCAGTTCCAGGGTCAAAGTGTGGTCGTGGTAAACTGGAAAGGTGATGTTTTAAGTAACATTTGAATACAGAACCCCCACCCACTGGCCATCACGCATTCATCTTTGTAGGTTGTGCATTCGGGCCGCTCGTTTACATTCGGTGACAAAACACGTCGTTTTCCCACCTGTAGGCGGCACCGTTGATCTCAGGGTGAGGCTGCGGCTGCTCCATCACTCCCCAGGGTGCCGAGGTGATGAAGAAGTCTTTGTTGACGCAGTTTCGGAGACTGTCGGGGATGCGGCCTGCAAGGCGGCGGGGAGGACGCACGGCAATGAGCAGGGGGGAGGAGTTTGCCTCGTGCTGCGTTGTTTTTGCACGCGCTCAGTGACGTTGTACCTGTGATGGCTCTGCGTATTTCTGTGGCGGCGGCCTCCCGCATCTCCAGCGACGCCTGCTCGCTGTACCAGGCGGTGTGCGGCGTGCAGATCAAGTTGGGGGCGTCCTTTAGAGGACCTTGAGAGAAGCTACAGAGGACATATGTTTATGTGTGTGTATGTGTATTTGTATATATATGTGTGTTTGTGTATTTGTACACATGTATTTATACTGTATATATGTATTTATACATGTGTGTATATATATATACATACATATATGTGTGTGTATATTTACAAACACATATACATTAATGTATATTATATAATAATTATTATTATTATGGCTGAAAACTCGATTGAAAACTCAAATTACACAATTAGAATAGAAAAGCGGTATAGAAAATGGATACATGGAGCCATCTAGTGGCCAAATTCGTGAAGCACAGTTTCATTGAAACTGATACTGTAAGTTCATAACTTGGTCCAAATTAAGCAAAGAGATACCAATTTTGGCCCAGATGTATTACAAAACTGTCACGGTCACCTGAAGGGTTCTGTCTCGTGGACGTCCAAGGCAGCTCCACGTATCCTTCCTTCCTTGAGGGCCTGAGCCAAGGCTTTCTCATCCACCAGGCCTCCTCGCGCGGCGTTGACCAGGAAGGCTCCTTGCCGCATCTACTCACATCAACATTAGTGTCACCCTGCAGTTCGCCGAACGTCCACCCGGGTGTTGCGTTGCGCTGCGCTGCCGGCCAACCTGCTTGATGGTGAAGTCGTTGATGAGGTGGTGGTTGTGTTCGTTCAGGTTGCAGTGCAGAGACACGCAGTCGCTCTGGTAGAGCAGGTCCTGCAGCGTGTAGACCCGCTGGACCCCCAGGGAGCGCTCCAGGCCGTCTTGGAGGTAAGGGTCGTAGAAGATCACGTTGAAGCCGAACGCCTTGGCCCGCATCGCCACCGCCTGGCCTGCGCGACCTGGAGGGGGCGCGGGGTCAAAGATACCAGGTTTATAAATGATTAGGTTTGTGAGTGAATGAGTTTGTGGTACTTTGCTGCCACCTACTGGCTCCAGGAAGACTTCACTGTAACTTACTTTCCATTTCAAGCAACCATTCAGGGTTTTTTTCCTGTACCAAGGAGGTTATGTTTTTTTTTGTTTTGCTGCTGATGTATTTAATAATAAGTTTGTACAGATCGTAAGTAAGTAATAAAAAATTTAAAAATATTTCTTATAGTATAAAAAGACATTCTTATGACCCATTAATATTTAAATATATGTTAATTCGTATATATATATATATATAAAATAGTACAGTAGTACAATATATTTTTTGTAGATTCAAGAAATGCTTTAAAAAATCTCTAACAAAAAGAAAAGTCAAAAACTACATATACAGAATATTTTTAGAAAAAATTGAAATTACCAGCTACTTTATGAGATAATTGGTAAAGAGTGAGTCAAACAGCCATTTGTTGTTTTTAAAGCGCTTTTAATAAAAATGAATTGTACACAATAAGCATTCCTACGTTTGTAAAAGCACAATTTATATCACATATTCAACTGGGCAGTTGTACCTAATGGAGTGACCAGTACTAGTACTAATTTGTACCAATATTACCACTAGTGGTGGTAGTAGTAGTAGTAGTAGTATTAATAGTACTTGTATTAGAAGCAGTAGTAGCCCTGTTAACACTAGTGGTGCTAGTAGCAGTAGTAGTACTATTAGCACTAGTTGTAGAAGTAGTACCTTAGTACTAGTGGTAGTATTAGTACTACTAGTACTGTAGTACTAGTACTGGTAATAGTAGTACTATTAGTACTAATTTATACCAATATTAGTGGTAGTAGTAGCAGCTGAAGTAGTACTAATAGTAGTATTAGTACTAATATATACCAATATTAGCTCTAGCAGTAGTAGTAGTTCATTCATTCATCCATCCATTTTCTATGCCGCTTATCCTCATTAGGGTCGCGGGTATGCTGGAGCCTATCCCAGCTGGCTTGGGGCGGGAGGCGGGGTACACCCGGGACTGGTCGCCAGCCAATCGCAGGGCACTATTAGTACTCACGTACAGCAATATTAGCGCAGTGACTCACCAAATCCGATGAGGCCGAGCGTCTCGCCTCGGATCCTGGCGGCTCCGGACGCCACCTCTCGGATCTGCTCCACACTCTGCACCCGCGTGCCTTCGCGGAGAGCCTGGTAGAGCCAGGTGTTCCTCCTGTACAGGTTGAGAATGTGACAAAGTGTCGAGTCTGCCGTCTCTTCCACGGCCGCTGAGGGAATGTTGCACACGGCGATGCCTGGAAGAAGAATGATGGAAAGTTCGTGTTGATCTCCCGCGCGTAGAAGAAAACACACGTCGACATTCTGGATGTAACTTCGCAGTTTCTTCAACTTCCGCATTTGAATAAAATGACGCCAAATCTTACCGAGCTCGCCGGCCGCCTTGATGTCGATGTTGTCGTAGCCGCTGCCGATGCGGATGATGATGCGTAGCGCCTTGAACTTCTCCAGGTCCTCCCTGGTCAGCGTGATGGTGTGATACATCATGGCGCCGACCGCCTCGTTCAGCACCTGAAGGACAGTTTTTGTTTCCTTTACTTCTTTCAAAAGGCAATTACAGCGTGTTGGTTTGGGGAACCTTATATTAGGGTGCCCAATGAAGTCTGCCTAGCAACACCATTTTTCGGTGGATAATCCAGGTTATCCAAAAGAGTGTGAGCCTTGAAGTATGAGCGAGACAGCACAGCAAGTAGCCACCGCTTTTGAAATAACCAGCTTAAACCCACGACCCGCTAACAGAATAACATCACCTCAGAGGATTAGCATCGGCAGGAATTTCCATAGCACTTTGTAAAAATGAATTTATTGGAGCCATAGGGGAGCCGGATGCTAAATCCAAGGACTTTAAAGCTCCTCTTGTGCTTTGACTCCAGGGTCAAACCTTCATTAAGTTCTCCTTCAAGTGCGAAAATAAACCAAGCTCTCCTAGTAGTGCACTGGAAAAACTCCTAACCTTCTCATGTATCTCCTGCGTGGACTGGGCGTCGCAGAAGGCCACGGTGGCCAGGTCCTTGAGGATGGGCATCTCTACGGTGCAGTCACGCCCGTCCAGCAGCGCCACCAGGGGGCGCGGGTGCATGGGCCCGTTCATTATCTGAGGCCTGATACCTGCAAGGAGGGAGCGCCGTTGAATTATTCATGAAGTGAGACGGAGGAGGAGGATAACAGGAAGTGTTTCCCCGCACTGACGCACGCACGCACGCACTTAATTGCCGTTAACTACACCGTTCCCCGGCAACAAGTCCTTTCATCCCATGAGGTCAGCTTCGTAATCTTCCAACCAGGTCGGCTAGGGCATACAAAAATAAATAACTGAAAGAATAAAACACAAAATAATGAATCAAATTCAATAAACAGGCAAATAAAAAAATAAATGTCCAATCCAATTTTTAAAAATAGAGGACGGCGTCTCCCTTGTCCTTGCTTCCTGTTGTCATGGTGATGAGAGGATTTGGGCAGGATTATGAAATATTACTTATTCAGTGGCTTCTTCGCCGCTAGAGGCGAGGTCCATCACCCTCTGCTCACTCTACATCTCTCCGAGGGAGCCATCATGGAACGGCACATGACGGCTACGTAATTATGCATCCCAGACGTGTCCAAAGTCCGGTCCGGGGACCAAACTACTTGCTTTCTCGGATACGTTAGTACATGCTGACAGGCACCGGATAGGATTCAGCATCCTTCGTGTGCAACGTGCATCAAAGCGCCTTTCGCATCTCATCCTTTTTCTGTACACGGCGCCCACTGCTGTCATAAAAACCTCCATATTTTAAAGCCAGATTGTTTTATTTCATTTTCCCGTGTCCTGCCGTTTGTCTGGTATTGATGTGTTTCGGTGTTGAATGATATTTTACGGCACTTTGTGAGCCAGCCACTTTACAACTCTGCAGATAGAGCAATATATTTTTTTTACATCACGACCATTAACAATATGACTGCGTGGCACTCCTGATAAAAGTGGCACTTCATCAAAACACCCGAACGGCATATCGTGAGCGCTGTGCTGCAGGAGTACATCAAACGAAAGCGCAATAATGAGTGACAAACGACCTTGATGGCGCTGTCCTGTTTGCATTATTATTCACTGACACAACATCAGCATCCAGCAGCTGTGCATGCAAAGCACTTTGAGGAAATAACGGCGGATTATTGGCGGCTGACAGCTTTTCTTCGGTCTAGTAAGGCGGAACAGGCCGGCGCACTAAACACATGATGAATCTGGCGATAATTAACTCCTAACGAGGCTGTTAATGGCTTGGGTAGCATCAAGATCACTTTAAGGAGCTTGTCGTTGGCGTGCACAAAAGAACTACCACGTAAACATCATTGCAACCTTAATTAGAGTAAATAAAAACACAATGCAAGACAAGACATTACAACAATCCGTCCATACCAACTGAAAAATGTTCTATGGGACTTTGAGATGGACACATTTAGACGCCCAAAAACATGAGGACAAAATACATTTTTGTAGAGAATATTTATAGATTGAAATGCAGAAAACAATGGGAAATAATTCCCAATGACGAATGGCAGTGCCAATGTGCCAGTGACAACGACGAAGTTTCTGTGGACTTCCCGTACATTCTGGCAAGATGGAATTCAACGGCATTTCTCACCTTCTTTGTCAAATTGCTACCATTCACAACATTCTTTGGCCCCATGGCAGGTGATTTAGCAGTCACAATGAGGTTAGCAACATGTATGCATGTGCCGGTATGAGATTCTGACCACGGGCAAAAATATCACGGTTTTACGGGATTGCAATTATAGCTCTAAAATGTTTTAGTTTGAAATATCTTTATTTTAGTCAAAACTTTCATTTTTAAACCATATACATTGATGGCTTGGTTAACATCCGCCCCAGTTAACAACCAAAACACTATCTAAACTTTGGCCTTGCCTTCATTAGCATCCAAAATTTTACGACCGAAACAGAAGACCGATGTCATTTCAGATGTATGAAAATGTGACGGGATTGGCACCGTCGCCAGCTGCAATGCATACCACTCTGGTTCCCGTGCAACTGTCTCTAAGCAACGTGGCGCATCGAGGGTGCTTCTGCCTGTTCTTGACAAAAATTAATGGCACAGATATGGCCAGTAGTGCACCTCACAAACGAGTCAGCGGAACCAAGTGACCAGACAACTTTACTTCTGCAATGAGCCGCATTCCACGGATGGTCCATCCGCAAAATGTTTGCAGCATTTCCTGAAATGCTGGCTGTTCAACTATGTTAAAGAGCAACATTGCAATGACTTTCTAAGAAAGCACACAATTTTCCGCTGTTCCGTTGGAATTTCTTTGCAGACCAAACGTCTCAGCGAGTGCTGACTTTGAGGACAAAGGTTCTGCACCTCCATGGGTAGTTTTTCCCCAGATGGGAAAACTTGATCGGGTGACTCGAATAAATTTAGCATACTGGCTCGTTCGGGCTGATGGGCTCACCTTGCTCATTGTTAATATGTGACATTTGGCTTTGCAAGCACCGTACAGCCCCACTCTTCTGCTGTGTGTGTATGCTTGTGGCCCCGCCTTCATCCCCAGAGGCAAAGCGATTGTATGATTGAGAAAAGGTCTTACTCTGTTCGCCACTGTTCTAGGTGCTGAACCAATGTAGTGGACTCTCTTCCTCCTGGTTTGAACACGAGAGACGGAGAAAACATGCAGATGGCAAATATGGAGGCCGGCAAAACGATCAAGTTGATTTTCATTTAATTTGTGATTGATTAACCTATTTATTATCGAGACACGTTTTTTTTTTCGGAATGAGAAATCTCATCACATTTTAATCTCTCGACACAATTATCTATTATTATTATTAAAAAATCTTAATAGTTTAAACAACTTGAGTGGGAACCTGATAAGCTGTACAAGAATTTAAGGGTCTTTTTCCAGTATTGTATAAGTACAGTCTCCACATCTCATGTAGTTTTGGACAGAAGAAGGACTGGAAGACAGTTTAATGGTTAAAACATTTGCTATCAGGTTCCTGGATGAAATGAACTCTAATCACATGTGGACCACCAGAAGGTGAAAGCTGGATTCTTCTAAGAAGGTGCCCAAAGAAAGGAAAATGTTCAAAGTAATCAGTGGTTTGGAACTTTTAATGACACGCATATTCATCTCCAATGATGACACTTCCTGTCTGTTTATTAAATCCAGAATGGTGAGATTGGTCCCACCCTACATCCAAACCTCAAACCTGGACAGCAGGATAACAAAACCAAATCCCTACTGCAAACACACCCTAAAATCAGACCTGGAGTCCGACTCTGAGGCTAAGTATCATCTTTCTTCTATGTAAACATTCGTAAGCACATGCAGCAACATGACTGGAGATGGTTTACATTAGGCAGCGGGACGTTTAAGGCTGGTAATCTTTTGGATAGAATTACAAAGTTCTTGTGCCAAACTCCCATCGGCGTGCTAAAAGTGTTTTATCATCTCCCAAGTGAGGAACAAGGTCCACAGCTTGACCGGCCACATGCAAACAGCACTTTATGTGACAGTAGGTCGCCCTCTACAATGGAGGTCTGCAGGGATTTAATGTTTCAAGGGATGGGGTGGTGGGGGTTGGGTGTGGGGGCTTGATAGCATCTTCTACAGCCAACACTAATCACAAACTGAATGATTCTCCAGGAGCTATGAAAACCTTTTTTTTTTGCCAGAGCTGGCAACCTCATAACCACAAATGGATTGCAGATGTTGCAATCTAAAAAAAAACCACTTTTGGCGATTCTAATAACAGACAGAGAGAAGGGGCTTAGTTATAAAAAGTAGGATTTTGTCTTAAGGGCAGTTTACGCAATGAAGAATTGTTCATTCATTCTGCTATGGAAGATTGAAAGTACCAAAATAAGCGACTGTCACTACAGCACAGTTTGGCTCCGATCCCCTGGGGTACACTACCAAAAATATGGGGCCTCGAGGAATCAATTTCTGTGTACACAAACGTAAGACTATTTATTGGAATTCGGTTAACTTGTTTCTTTTTTCAGTTAACATTAAACAGTATACGGATGCGTTCCCAAGCTCTGAAAGTCAGGGGTACAAAAGCGGTACTTAACATAGGGCAGTGGTAGGGTACCTCAAATGTGGTGCTTTGTCAACTTTGCTGTGTTGCCTGTCCTCAAAAGCAGCACCAAAAACGAGTTGTCCTCCATTGTGCCCCTGTTATATTTCCTGAAAACATCATTCCAATCCGTGTTCCAAGCTCTACACTTGCATGAACTGATGGAAATGTGGCTTGACTCTCTGGTTTCAAGGGTTTACAATCAGGAGAACTTTACAGTCATACAAGACTCAGTGCTTGTATACTGCGGGGCGTAAACAATCATTAGAAGACAATGGACTGTCAGTTGAGGAATCCCATCATTCTTCTGTGTTGATCTCTTTTTTTTTTTCTTGTAAGACTGTCTAACACTCTCAAAGGCAGCAGCGCTATTGTACAGTTGCACAAAATAATCTCGAATCTCTGTTACCAGCCCCTTGAGACAGCTCACCGACAAAAGAGAGCCTCTTTATGCCCTGCTGTCATTCTCAGCTCCATGGCGGGTCACTTCCCCTCGTCAAGTTTCAGCTTCCCATGGACGCCTGCAGCGGGGAAAGGTGATGAAACTCTCCCGCTGAAGCTGTAGTGTGCTACGATGCACGCCACAAACGCCCCCACACGGGCCCCTCCATTAGTGGAACAATAAAAAGTGCAAAAACAAAAGGAAGTGAGGAAGATTTTCCATGGCGGGATGATGTCAAGGCCACAGCGGCGGCGGTCGTCGGGTTCACTGTGCGCTCCCAGAAAACTTTTTCGCGCTTGACCCACAGCCAAGACCGGCTCAATGGGCTCAGGACCAACAGCTGGTTCAGGTTACCTAGCAACTCCAAAGCTGGGGGCCTCAGAAATGGAGAGGGTGGGGGTGGAAGGTGGGAGGCCGGATGCAGCCAGGAACACAGTTGGGGTTCTTTGTGGCAAGTGCAGAACTGTTTGATATCGAGGTCTTCCTAAACAGGAAGGACAAGGACTTGGGTATTGAGACCAGCTATGGACCAAAAATGTATGGGAGCTGCTACTGAATAATTGCTGAAAACAGGTGAGTCTCCCTCTCGTTTAGACATTTACGTCTTAAGCAAACACTGGTTTTGATGTTTAATTAACCTTTTATATACAACCAGTCATGTGCAGCGGTCACCGTAGTATCAAGAAATACCTCCAGGGGTGTTGAAACGTAGTTTTTTCAACCATGGACACATACTGAAAAATGTGATATTTTTAATTTGGTAGTTATAAATGTGTTGTTACTGTTGAGTAGCCACATTTAAACTCTTTCTCAATCGATTGTGGTTTTTCTGCTCTCTCTTTGTTCCTTTTGATGGAAGTCATTCTCCAGTGAGTAGAGAGTAGCAAACACATGGATAAACCAACCCAACTGTTGCTTGACTTTGTTGCTTTTGGGTCAATGAAAAAAATCATTCCTCCTCATGTGGTACGGCCCACAGCTTTCCTCTATAAACCAGAAAGCAGCCTGCTAACAAACACTTTTCCACTTTCCCTTATTTATTTGGTTCCCAGTCCAAGCCTTTGGGGAAGTCTGCTCTGAGGAGTGACATTTCAGGTAAATCAAGTCATTACCGCTACAACAAATCTAACATTTGAATGTTATTGTATCGTGTCTTACACAGTGTGCATGCTAACGCACACACAATGATAACCACTGATGGGCAGTCATTGACTTCAGTTGTACTATCTACAACAGAAAGCATCTCTGTGCGTCCAAGTCAAGCTACAATAGGGCGCCTGTGTTCTTGGCACGGTCTACTTTCTGGAGTGGCTTTACGATCCCTCGGCATCGGGCAAAAAACCTCAAAAAGGGTGGGTTTGTAATCTTTTTGTTGGCAGACTTGCCTCCTCTGAGACAACCCCTCCACCCTGCACCCCCACCTTTACCCCAACTGGACCCTATCAGCACCCGGCTATACCACCAGCCTCTCTCTTCTTCTATGCGGACACACAAAGACCTTGTTTGTCCTCCCTTTGGCCTCCTCCTCCTCCAAACTTATTACACACACACACACAGAGTGGAGAGCGCTTTGTGGTAACAAATACACAACACAGGAAAGAAGACTATCATGTTGTCTTCTGCATCTCGCTTGTAAGGCTGCAGGATACAAAAGCATTCTCAGTGCAGATGATCAGCCAGCAGTGCATTTTGCATGTATACACACACTCAGATGTAGCGTGCAAGTATGGAAGACGCACACCTTGTATGAAGAACAGGAAGCAGGATTCAAGGAACAAAATATAAAAAACAAAATAAAATGCTGCAGGGGCTTTTATCACTAATTTATGTACAGAATGTGGCAATCTAACAGCGACACATGATGCATTTTAGTGCGTTTGAGTCACGGGGAGGAGCTGGAGCTCAGAAAGTTTTGCAGTGCAAATTGTGTCTGAGAGACCAAAGAGAGACCATACCAGTTACTGATGCGTATTCGTTTGGCGGTGCATGCATCTGCATCTTCTACAAATTAAGCCAACTGAATTTAAATTAGCCGCTAATTACACTGCAATTGCAAATGCGGGTTCAGTGGTGTCGGTGCGATGTTAAATACACTTTGGCATCGGGGTGACCCTCACTAAGACACGCAATGATGACACATGACAACCTTTACAGTCACAATCACCATGTCCGTCAGCGCCCCCTCCCCTTTCTTGTTGCAGCAGTGCAGCGTGCTCTCTCTCTGTCACACGGACACACACACACACACACACACTCATCCTGTCATTTTTCTTATATGGACCGGCCCAAATGTCCCTGCAAAGACAAATGCCCTCATAATTAATACTGTAGTCAAGGGTTGTGTTGCACATAACGTAATGCATGACACACCGCATTGCAAAAACATTAAGGAGGCTCATTAGGCGTTACCGCCTCCTTCATTGGATCTGCTAGATTTGTATTTTCACTCTAAAAGAGTACACACACACACACACACACACACTCAAAAAGGCGTGCTTCTTGCCTGTGAATTGCTGTCGCCACATTCTTCCAATCAGGAGCTGCACATTTTCTATCCACAAAATGTGCTGGAAAGGTTTAGGAATGACAATAAAAGCAAAAGTGAGCTTTTAGTGGGTTCCTCTATGTAGGTGCTCCACTGCTCCTCCTCCCTCTCCCCCACAGCTTGTTCCCAAATTGGTTCTCCTCCGTGGTCACCTCACCCCCAGTAGCTCCATTATTGCCTCGAAGATAGGAAGGGAGAAAAAAACAACAAGCGACGCTCCTTCCTTTTAACCTCCACTGAAAAAGGGAACAACCAAAAAAAGATTTGTCCTCAGCGAGCAGCAAGCTGCACTTTCTCAGCACGCTCCTCTTCCTCCAGATCACTTCCAGCCTCCTCTTCCCGTCTTCCCGGCATACACCAATACCACAACACCCCCCCTGAGGCGGCAGGTTTTTGGTCTTTTCACGCAGACGTCAGGCAGCCTTTTGTTGCCAGCCTCAGAGAGAGTGTGAGGGAGAGAGAAAGAGGGGAGGGGGTGGAATGGGAAAGCCAAAAAAAAAAGGGGGAAAAAATCCTTAAGGATCACCAGTCGCGGCGCCTCTGGACGACTTTCTCCTTCGTTCTCATCAACTTAACATGTTTTCTTGATCCTTGTCCACCCCCCACCCAAATTCTCCCGTCCCTCATTCCTCCCACCCACCCTTTTATTATTTGCGATGCAGCCTTGGTCCCTTAATAGCCCCTTTTCTTTTAAGCTCTTCTGCATGACATCACTCATTTCTACACATGTCATCTCAGTGTCTCAATGTCATTCAAGCAGACGTTATTAAAAATGTATTCTTTTCCTCATTCCGAAGCAAAAGGATCACCATTCCATAGTGCCTTATCCAAAACGTCATATTCCACGGCGTTCCCAGAATGCACGCAAAGGCCATCATGCACAAGTTAAGAATGAATTCTAAGCATTTAGCTTTTTCATTGGCTTTTTTTTTGCAACAAAGAATATAAGAAAGGAAGCAACTCACAGTTACGGTACAATGTATTAATGCTTAGGTTAAGTTAACTTTTTTTTACACTAAACAAATTGAGATGTGTGGGGCACACCTTAGGATTACAGTCGCTGCTCACCACATCGCGGGTGCACTCAGGGTTTTTTCAAAAATATCAAATAATGATGCAAAATGATGCTTTTTTTGTAGTTGAATAAAGTCTATTAGTCAAAAATATGTACATTTAAGCATATTTGTATTCCTAAATCAAGTATTTTCATGCATATAAATGGCTAATTGAACTAAAACACAAATATCAAGGCATTCAGAAGATGCTGATACTATGCAGTATTCTACACTGGTCACTAGGTGTCAGTAATGTTACTGTAATGCTTAGTGAGGCACACGATCGTCAGACTTGATCTCCAGAACAAAAAATATCGACTATTGGCTTTAATATTATGACTTTCTTCGTAAAATTAAAAACTTTTTTTCCCCACAATGTTCTCTTTTCTCTAAATATTACTCTTATATCCTTAAAAAAAATACTTTTGAAAAAGTCTGACACCAATTACCCACAATGAAGAAAGGATTACTGTATGTCGTCATCATTTCTCATAAAAGATCAGACTGTTTTATTGTGCTTATGTTTTACAGTTACCAGTTGATGACTTCTTTTTACACTTGCATGACATTTAAGAGGGTTCAAAGGTTGCCTGTATAGTAAATAAAATGTTTTCTCAATGTTTATCTTGAAAACCTTGGCAGGAAAGCCTAATAACGACGGGACCAGTAAAGGCCCAGACAAAATACATAATACAAATACATTTGAAACACACCTGAGCAAGTGAGAACTGCAAGAACGGACACAGACAAACACATTTAAGTCCTGTGTGTGGACATACGATAAATCCCACCTATCAGGATTATTGAGTTACAGATTAACCACCACTACACTGCTCTGACTGACACCTTGATGGGATTCGGCTAATGACATTTTAGGAGTTAGACATGCAAGTCACTGTGCAGTCACCACTTCACAGTCCATTCAGTAAACTGACAAGAGAACTCAACAGGTCTATTGTACAGGTCTAATGTAAGGTTTTCAATGTTAAAATAACATCACTGCTTAGTTTTGATATATTTATTTGAATAATAAGCTACCTAGCCATTGCTTATTTATTTATTTTATCCTTATTTACCATGTCTATTTATGGTACACATTCAAGACCCATACTTACCACACATCGTGTCAGTGGCACAATCCAGAGGAGCCGAGGTGAGCGCTAGATCTAAGTGCTAGGAAGTTTGACATTGGCAAATTTATTGGCTCATAATGGCTACTAAAAATCATCCAAAGTGTAGAAGTATTTTGAAAAGGTTAAAGATGACTCCAGGAAGTGAAATGCAACTTGAATCAGCAGCAACAGTGAATTTTCATGCAAGTAATGAAGCTGCCAGCAAAATCTAACAAATGAGATTAGACTCTGAATACCCTGAGTCCAAAACAACCCTGCTGAAGTGTCAACATGTAAAAGATGCGGTGTGAAAGAATGATCAGTGAAAGATATGGACAAGGGGTGGTGTTAAATGAGCTCAGCTTCTGATGAATTGTAACCATATGATGCTCTTGAGTGTAAATGAACCGTACCATCTAACCGTCTAACAATACGTTTAGGAAAGTGGTTGCTGTTTGAAGTGATGTAGAACAGAAGAAGTACCACACTGACAGCTGTGTGTAACAAAATCCAACAATCCATTCGTAATAGCGAGCAATGCAGAGCACTGGAAACGCAACAGCAGCAAGGGTTCCATTGAGGATCTTTGGTTACAATATGCAACCTGAGTCCAAAACAGGGCCCTCGTTTACAAAACAAGACTTCATTCATGACAAGAGCACCGAGGGAAAGGTCAGCCGTCAAAGACAAGACGAGGAGTGGAAAAAAGAATGACAGAAAGAAAGATGGCACAGCTGCAAGTGGAAGACAGATGTGTGCAGGGCGGGGGCCATGTCAGTACATAAATTCTCATTTTCTTATTCACCCCTTGTCTGTGACACCATCACTCTTTTCATCCACCTTTCATCTTTTAAAAAAGCCAGACAATCCATACAAAGCAGCCTTCTCCTTGAAGCAATAAGTCCATGAACTCCCCCAGAACCACAGTCATGAATGAGAAGTGCCTAGTCGGGTATGACTTGTTTGGAGACATATTTCTTTTATTACCTCCTGCTCTGCACCCCCTCCATTGCCCCCCCACACACACACACACACACACACACACACTCTCTCTCATAATTTCCTCCCAAGATGAACAAAGAAAGAGAGGATGGCGCGGGATCAGTTTTACGAAAAGAAAGGTGAACTGAAGTGATCCAGGGATTTAATTCTCACACACTTTATCCTTTCATTAACGAAAGAGGAAATGATCCCACCGAATATGTAGGGGAACAGTTGGTGGGGAAGGAACCTCTGTTACCATGTCTTAACAGACGCCGCACACACAGGGATCAGTCTACTCGCAGGCCATTGAGAACCAAAGAGGAGGAGCTGCTGCCTACACAAGTCTTTTGGTACCTTTTGGTATTCCACCATTGAAAAAAAGATACACTTATGCATATTTTGCGGCCTGCATACATTATTGCAACTTGAATTTGGAAATTGTTTCACTTGAACTTGAAATTGCCGCTGCATAAGAATTCAAAAGTGTTTTAATTATGTTTGAGTAATGTTTCCCAGGGGTGTTGTAATAACTACATTTTCATTATGTGTGTGTGAAATGATAAACTACATAGGCTTGCAAAGCGACAGACAGTTTGAATTTGAACTTTATGCCAACTTCATACTGCTGCGGCTCACTTCCACTTCGTCCAGCCTAACAAGACTTCTGGGTTGAAAAGTTGCAATTTAAAAAAAAAAATGCTATGACATAAAAATAAAATTCCTCAGTAGTAACATGCGCAATTTAATCTTAAATGTGACACAGGCATGGCCAGGAGTGTGTAACAATGTGTACTAGACAGTCTATTACTGAAAATGCTGTATGTTGAAGTCTCAAGTGACATTGCATGTAAAAAATTTTATGACTCTAAACCACAGTAATATTATTGTCCCGCTATCATCTGAAAACACGCAAATGTAATCCCATGCAGAGGTCAAACGGAAGCAAATATTTATCCTAGTACGTGCGTGACAGACGCTACAACAAACACAAGAAAAATGGGCCGTCAACTGCAGATTGAGGACAAGGTTTGCACAAAGTCCACTAAATCTCTCTCTACAGTCAGTCCAAGGTTGACTGACAGCTGTCACAATGCTTCATACCCCCTTCCCTCAGCCCCACCCCTCGTGCACCCTTGCCTGCAAATGTCAATCATTTGTCAGTAGCAGGACAATATCTATTCCCGCCCCCACAACAGCCCCGCCTCCCTACCTTCTTTCCCTAATCCCCCAACAACTGCCCACAGCTTTCCCTCCTCCCTCGTAATATATAATCTGCCATCTCCAGGACTAATATGCCAGGACCCTCCCCCATCATCATCACGCTAGAGAAAAAACAGTGCTAGTGTGTCACGCAGAGCATAACTGACATGTGTGTGCATCGGACCGCCGAACCTAAGTCTTAACACGACCCGGCACACCTCCGTGGGATGAAACTAATGTAGTGGAAATCCCATTGTGCCAAATATGGCAACCAATGCTCCTGGGGAGTGGGATGTGAGTGAGTCACAGAGGCGGGGTCCTTTACTCAGGTGGCCATGGCCACAGCATATCCACTTAATTTGAAGAGTCATTATCTGATGACTCTTAATGGTGTTTTGTTTCTATGAACAAATTACTTCTATTACCTTGACTTCTTTTTACACTTGAAGAATAGATCAAATGGGATGCAAAGGCCACTTGTTACACAGCACGTTCGTCCCCAATTAAATTCCCATTTGTTTTTACATTATACAGCTTTGACAGTTTTTAGTAGTAGCTAGCCTCTTTTTACACTTGTAGTTCCAAATACTAACCTGGTATAAAATGTTGTTTCTACTTCCATTATTTCCAAAATGGGAAAAATATATTTAACATATACTGGTCGACCAGCATCCCCACCAAGAACATTTGCTGCCATGTTTTCTACAAGCTCTCCTTCACTGGTTGGGATGTATGCACGTGTCAATCTGTGCTAAACACACCAGCCTTTTATTGAAGGAACACCTAAGGATTTGTTCATATTACACGGACAAAAAATGATTCATTAAGAAATCTTTTGCAGTGCAGCCTGCCTCAATGTCAACATGACAAGGTCTATGTTCATAGCCTCACACATCAGAGTACAGAATGAGAGTATTTGTGGATTAGTGCGACAGTGGATACGGAGGATCTGAGGGATTAAACCTCCCCTCTGTCTTGTCACTATGTGCAGAGAGAATGAAACACTCAGCCATCAACACTGTAATTTGATTTAATCGACGCAGTGATGCTGCTCGAAGGAGTCGGCAGCTATTTGTCTTGATATAGCCATCCAAATAAAAAATTGCTATCAATGCTGGAACTACATAAATAGGACTCGCTCGCTTGTTTAGTATTTGGTATGATCCACCTGTGCAAGCGGTCTGCACCTTTCCAGGCAGCTGTAGGTAGATTGTGTAGCCCTAGTGCCTTTTTCAGGCTACTCTGCTGCACCCTCATTACCATAATGAAATAAGACATGCATGTTTACAGCAACATTAGCTTGGGGGAAAGAAGAGCTGCATTTAACAGCAATACTACATCACCTGCATAGCTAAAGCAGATTGTACATTACGGGGTTATTAAAAAAATGGCCTGTCCTGCTCTGTTCGGTTTACTTAGGACAAAATGAGAAATAGATTACTGCAAGGAAACTGTGGCTTGCAGACAACAGATGCAAATGGACAGAAATAGGATAGGTTCAAGCGAAAAAGAATAAAAAACGATAAAACCGACTCAATAGAAAAATAGCTCATGGTCAGGTTGTAAAAGAGAAAAAAAATTACTTGTGTCAGGAGATGCCATAGTGGACACGATGACTGGTGGGCCGGTACGGCGACTGAGCTTCTGATTAGCAACCACAGCACCTTGGCCTTGAGCGGTGCCTCCCACAGGGAAGGGAGCATTGTCTGGCGCAGACCCACCAATCTTTCGGCTCATATGGGAACTTGGATGAGGGCTGTGCATGGGCGACAACGGCAGCAAGTTCCGGTCCCTCTTCATCAGCTCCATGGGTACTGTGTAATTGGTAGAGTACGCTTTGGGTACTTGCTGTGGTGGTTGAGGTAACGCTGGCATAGAGACCGGCATCTGCTGCGGCATTCCTGGCATGGAGTGGAGGGAACCTGGTATTGCAGGCATGGATCCAGTCATCTGCTGCGGCATGATCTGCATACTCTGCATAGGCAACCCTGGCATGGTCACCCCTGGGGAATATGCGGACATTGGTCTTGATTGAACAGGCATCATGGCTCCCATATATGGGCCTGGGGAGCGAGGTGGTTGGCCTGGAAAAGTTCCAGAGGCTTCCAGGAGCTGCTGTGAGGGTGCACTGCTTGGCCTCCTGCCTATTACCTCTCCCATCCTTGGTGAGATGGTGTGCATGGCACCCGGTGTCTGTGGTGGCATGAGTTGAGAGTCAACATTCAAAGCCTGTGGAGGATGTGGATGTTGGTGATGGTGTTGATAGACATCTGAGCGATGACTAAAACTATTAGAACGCCCTCGCATGGGGGTCTGAGGCTGAGAGGGCACTGGGGGAGCTTCAGCCGGCCGCTTACAGTTGTGGACCAGGCGAGAGAGCACACGTGCCTGCCCAAGGTTGGGTGCCACTGTGCGGACATCATTCTCCTCCATGACAGCCAGCATGCTAGTGGAGTCAAATCCCTGTTGGATGAGCGAGGAGATGGTGCTCTCAGAGATGCCCTCATTTCGCAACAGGGCAAGGAACTCGGGATGTACTGTCTTTCTGGGATCCACAGGCAGAGGTGTTTGTGGGGCGGTAGGTGGAGGGGCAGGAAGGGGAGCAGGTGGTTGAGCAACTGGAGGCGCCGGAGTTGGTGCTACTTGCACAGGAGCTGGTGCAATTGGGGCAATGGCAGCAGTCTGCATTGAGGCAGGAGATGAAGGAAGTTGAGCTGCCACAGGAAGTTTAGGATCAGAGACTGGGATGGTGTTGAGAGGAGGCAAACACTGCTGCTGCAGATGTTGCTGAAGCTGCTCCTGCTGAAGCTGCTGCTGAAGTTGCTGCTGCTGAAGTTGCTGCTGCTGTTGCAGTTGCTGCTGTTGCAGTTGCTGCTGTTGCAGTTGCTGCTGAACAGTAAAGGGTGAAGATGTCTCCTGCCTCATTATCATACCTTGACTGGAAGGATCCACCACTAGGCAGGTAGCAGCCTGCTGCTGCTGATCCAGGGGTCGTCCATTGACATCTGTATAGACCGACTGAACGGCCAAAGGTGGGGGCTCGCTTGCATATCGAGGAGATGCATGCTCCATGCTGTAGTGAGCAGCAGAAGGGTCCCGAGAAGACATGCGCTGTTGGCCGTCGGGCATCATTTTGGAAGCACCAGATTCTCTGTAGACCCGATTCAGCTCGTGAGCAGTCGGAGTAGACGGAGGAGGAGGTAAAGGAGACTGGAGGGCTTGAGGTCCTCCTCTCCCGCCCTGAGCTTGATCCCAAGCAGGTCGAGCCCCAGAAGCTAGTCCAAAATGAGAGCCTGACCGACTGAGGGGATGAGGGTGAGGCGGGAGAGCCTGATGCTCTGGCCGGTAAATGCCATCGGGTGCCCGAGGAGTCATGGCTCCATCATGGGGGTAGTAATCCTGATGTGGAATGGATCCTCTGTGAGCCATGGTTGCTCGTTCGTAGTGGTTCAGGTCTGGCACAGAACCCTTCCTCAAACCCCCTGCATAAACTTGTCCGTAGTCTTGGAAGGGATATGGGTCTCGTTTCAAATTCAGGTCAGGAGGACGCACCCCTGCTGGAGGCTCGTACCACCCCCCTCCCCCCTCTCCGTATGACAGAGAGCTCCTCCGGCCGGTTACTCTTGCCTGCTGCTCATAGACACTCTCAGTCCTGTCCCACTGACCCTCATTCCCACCTAGAGTGTCCCAACTGTGGGAGCGAGCGAGATTTAACTGCTTGTTGGTGACAAGCATTGGAGGAAAAAAGCTGAGAAAAATGAGGAAATACCACACAAAATGAGCAAAGTATTCCACTTCTTGTTAAGTCCTCGTGTTCAATAGCGCCAAAAATGCAACATAGAGAGGTAGTTAAGGAACAGGCAGAAAAGAAGCAGGGCAGGGGTCGACTGTTTCACCTGCTATCTGGATGTAATATTGTATGTCCGTGCTATCAGGTGGCTCCCCCTCCAGCTGATATGTCTTTGAATAATTAATCTCCGGTTTTGCTGGCTCGGAAAAAGAACACTGCGCGTAAACACAGAAATCGACCGCATAAACAGTGTACACAGCCTACGCAACTTTACGCTGTGACAGGGCGCACGATTGAACCACCAAATGTCGATTATAAAAAAAAATAAATAAATGGAAAAAAGGAGGGGCACGGCTGGGCTAGATGAAGGGATGGGCTTGTACTAATCCAATAGGATTTAGCTCTCCCCTCTTTGGTACATTTTACTCGCTCTGCCGATTGCTACGTGGGATTACAACCAAATAAAGCCTGTTTAATTCCACTTGTGACGTCACGTGAACCAGATATGAGTGTACGCGGCAATGACGGGGGCAACTGATGGAGCCAATCATCAACAGTCCCACACATCCACGCCTGAAGTGTCACCTACCTGAAGCTGATGATGTGTCGCCAACAGGTTTCCGCCTTCAGTTTGCCTGACTCCCCAGTGGAGGGAGGGCACTCGCCGCGTTATCGAGTGAAATACGCTTCACTCTGCTAAGTCCCATGTGCTGTCAGTAAATGCCAAATCCACTCTGATTGGGCACTAATCCTCGGGGCCTCATGCTAGTTGCAGAGCCTCCACGCAACTGCTGCCCTACTGGACCTGAAACATCCCCAATGGCTGTGTAGCGCTTTGCACTGCCCCGCTATGAGTCATTTAAGGCGCCCCATGCATAAAAAAACAAACAAAGCGCTCTAATTGACAAGACGGCTTTCTGAACCAACAACATGTACCCTAATTATTGCTTTAGGATACATTTATATGTTTATGATATAAATTATATCGTGCGGCCATCTGATCTCGTTCACCTAGAGTAATATCTGTAATGTGCGGCAAAAACTAAAATACCAGGAAGGAGTGCATTTTGTGTTGGGGGAAGGGTACTTCTCTATGTGATGGCAGTTAATCCAAAGCACTTCTAACCTTTGGCTTGAAAGTAGAAAAATACAACCCAACACAACACAGGCATGTCACAGAAACATGCCAATTTAATCACAGACTGGCGTTTATGTCCCTTCTATTTCATTTGTTAATAGTTTTTGAACAAAGCTGGATGTCGCAAGAGGAACACAACTTTATGTGCACTACTGCACTCCTAACTCTAATTGTGGCTAAATGTATTCTTGCTTAATTCACCAAAATTATCATATTTGGAGCACAAACACACGCACACACATACTATGCAAGCATGATCTTGTTTCACATTACTTTCCGGCCGGCTGCGGCACCTCCCTTAGTTAATATCTCCTTTTTGTTCATGCAAACCGCAACTAAAGCCTCGGCCTTGGTCTGCCGCGCATATATGAATAAACAATGCCTCGACGCGAAAATACAGTGCTGCAGGAGAAATAAATACAAGTGTCTTCTAGGCTGTCACAAAACAAATGCATGATCCGAATGTTAAACACTACATTTGACTTATTGTGGCAGCAAGGGGCAGGAGGCACCAAATGGAAATGGGATTACAGAGAATAATGCTGTCAGTTTGGATAATGCACACTTAACAGACATTAAGCACACGGATGCCTTGCATGCAATGATTGTCTTGCATCTCTGTGGGGACAGAATGAGCTATGAAATGGGTGGTGATATCATACACCATTTCATTTTTTTATAATATATGATTAGATTACTTTGCTATATATTGCCCTATCATCATAATGAACCTCACCTCACATGATGGATTACAATGCAGTAGGAGGTCCGACTGTCACAGTGACAAATACCCAGATGCCCCCTTGTGGCATACGTGCCCAAGCACAGTTTTGGTAATATCAACACGCCCAGTCGACCTAGTTCACATCATGCTCACCTCCTACCCCCCGCCCAGATCTTAGCTCTGGATAAACGGCAATGGGGGGCACTGGCGCTGCTGCTGCCCTCGCCAATACATACTGGGAACGCATATGGAGTGGACATAAGGAGGGTGGGGGAAGGAAGGAGAAAGTGACAGGTGTTTACCATATTTCTCTTATTGCTGTCCTAGTCCTTCTGGCATGTTCTCAAAGGGACAGCATACGGAACACTTGTATGACTCACTGGAAGCTGAAATCCACACTATGACAGTCTGGATTCAAGGAGGAATATGTTGCAGCTTGTGATCAAGGTGCTCAAATTCCACGGCTGAAGAGATGCTTCAAAAACGTGGGCAAAAATAAGCAATGAAAAGGTTTGATTGACATCGCCATATAGGTATTCAATTAACAACAAGCTTGGTGGCTTCAAAGAGATTATGAATAACTAATTACATGATTTCCTATTTCTAGTTAATACATCCTATAATAATAATTTCATTTTGTGATTATGACAAATTTTGCATACAAGTTTGAGGAGAAAAAATGTATTTGATCAGTTTTGCAATATGGCTGTAAGAAGCCCTCTAATGTAGACCGTGTTCCCACAGGACTGCAATTTATTCGAGGCAGTGGAGAGCTGCAGGTGGGGTTTGGGGGGATGACGCATTGATTGGATCGTCATTGAATTTGCATAACTGACCATGTCACATTTGCAAAGCGGAAAACAGGTTAAGAAAAACCAATAAATGTTCTTCAATCACCTTTGTTGTTATTTTTTACGTCAAACAACACTGAGCTGCCTGTGGGTGCTTTTGGGGGAGGGGCGGCACTCGCTGCTCATTGTCGCTAGTCGATTTTCAGAAAAAGAGTATCTGGAGGGGTCCAAATGACTTGCTCTGTCCTCTTATATTCTCTGGCTGACCAGGTGTGTTATAATGAGTTCATAAGTGAGGGCAATCAGGTAGCGCCAAATGGCGGTCCAAATTTGATCAACACAGACACACATTTGTATTAGTATTTGAAGTTGTTCAACCTGTCCAATCAGGTTCCAATCACACAGCTATCCCAAATAAAACTATGAACTTTTTATGAATGGCAATTTTAAAAACAGTCAGAACTTCATCAGAATTGACAAACCAGATACCTTTTTTGTGCAGCTGACGTTGTGAATCCTCTCCGAAGGGAAACGATCGGAACACAGGAAAAGACAGAACAAAACATAACGTAAAACCGGTCTCACCCTCACAGATTCTGTCCAATCGCTGGCGTTTTACTTTGTGTTTGTCGGTCAGCGCCATGCTTTCAAGGTTTCTCGCACTTCTCCACCTTCACATCCAAAGTTGTCCAGGCCTCAGTCTGTTAGCTCCGTGATGCCGTGTGCCTGGAATGGGTAAACAACAAAACAGACCCAATCAAATCAACCGCGGCGGCAAAACATTGCTTTTATTACCAATCCACATTACAACATACAGTACCAAAACACAGCATTCACGCTTACTGTATTTTGTCCTACTAGATGGAGATGCTACTTGATTAAATTAATAAAAACAGGGCATTTTTCTGATCATTTACATTCAATAAGCGATGTTCCGCTGAAGAGCAATCTTCTAATTGGTTCCTGCTAGGGAACGCGGATGGTGGTGAAGGGCGGCCATGCTTTTAGAGGGAGGCAGATAGTGATGGAGAGTAAGGCACGAGAACACACACACGCCAAGAAGGAATGTGGGTCAGTTAGTCAGCAGATAGGAAGTGGTTGCATCAACAGACATTTAAAAAAGGGTGTATGTCGTTCCTTTTCCTACGATGACTCTTCCCTTCAGGACCATTACCAGAAGACGGCACTTCGGTTCGGTTCTCAGTGATGTTATGACATCTTTGTCCACAATTAGACATTAGTGTTGAAGCAACAAGGCGGGGTGATGGATTTTTATGTGGCTAATATTATGGGAAGGCAGTATTGCAGATGAGTCAAATCAAATGTCCCAGGTATTTATATGTGGCGGCCTGCCATGAATGACACCGCCACAAATACATTTGGCATTACTTTTTCATTGTTTTAGATTTAGACCATGAAATGCTGTTGTTACCATGAGGAGGAGATATTTTTGTGTGGGGAAGTATTTCCTCAGCGGACCACTCCGTCATGGCAGAATCTCATCACAAACATGAGCACACCCCTCCAGAACTACAATCTTATAACGGTGACCTGAAACACCCACAAAAGTTGTGTGTGTGTGTGTGTGTGTGTGTGTAGGAGGGGGGGCTCCTCCCTTACAGAGCGTAAATGGAAGGTAGCGGGTTAGCTTAGTTTAGGGTGTATGAGTGTGTTTTACTGCTTGTTCATGCAACTAAGCGTTTTACAATGATGTTGCGCAATTTCTTAAGAGGCACTTTTATTCTTAATCCCAGCTTGTTTTAATCATCTACAAACATTCTCAAAACAAAAACATTCCCGGCTTTCAAAATAACAATGCTGTTCGCCACATACTGGTTAATTCTGTAAACAAGGGTGTCATAATAGTGAATTTGGAAAACAAACAGAATCTGGGAAAAAATAAACTGGATTTCATAGGGCTCTAAAAACTAAAAATATCAGGTTTAAAAAAACATGAGAAATTCCCACATTGTAAACATGTTGCAAAGGAGGAAACTGTGCAGCAGCATTACAAAGTGACGTCTCAAGAGGTGATGATTTATGTTCCAAAAAGTGCCATGTAGCAGAAAAAGAGGAGGCAGTGAGGCGAGGCTGCTTTTAGTTTTCTCTCTCTTCATTAAACCGCAGCCTAGTGGGGCTCCTGGGGGCCCGTAAACCCGTCACTCAAACTGCTCCTTTAGTCCCTGCCTTCTCCTTCTAAAGCTTCATCACGGTGACAGCTGTCCATTCGTCGCCATCTCTCTTAGTTTCACAGCAAACTGTTTCTTCTGCAGCCCGTTTAGGAAGCAGATTAGTCGTGTTTGAGTTACGTGCGCTTTCTGTTGGTTGCTGCCAAGTAGTGAAATCAATACACAGAACACACCTTCACTTTATGCGAGATTGGTGACATGTTCACATCTAACACTCTAAACAGAACACACATTTAGCCACTAACTTTTGTATTCTGTATAAAGAATAAGTCACAGAAACAATGCATCCCGGTGACATTACAGTATTGCAACTCATTGAGGCCTTCTTCTCTCTGCAGCTCTTTTCCTATAACAAACTCTGACAACAAATTCTAGCTATAAAATCTCAACTGGAGTACACCTATTTTCTGCACAGCTTAATTTACCAATGCCTTCAACAATATTTATTTGATAAAATAAAAAAAATTAGCTGAGCTATTCAATGCTACAACCCCTCTCGCTGCAATGATGTGTATATGCTTTCTGAGTGCCATTTGTTTCCAGCAAACTGGTGAATTCGCATCATTTGGCAATACTTGATGACCCAGTAAACATATGGAATGCATATCAAGTTCCATGCAACCCAGATTTTCCAGCAGCAAGAGGGGAGGGTCAGTTAGTACCAAACTCTGTCAGTTTGAATGCAAAGAAGTACACCCAAAGTAAAATGAATGACACCAGTATAATATGATCGAGTTCATTTTCATTTATTGACTTATTATCGTCCCGGGCCTAGTGGTCACGAGACTAGATATCTTGTCACCCTTTACTTTCTCCAGATTTTGTGACACGAGATCTTGTGAGAACCCTGGCATTCTCTCTGATCTCTGGTGTGCTTTGCATTCAGTTTCTCTTTTAATGCTCTCAAGCATTAAAAGCATCAAGCAGTTTAATTAGACACATGGGGCAGAGGGCTACGCTGCCCCACACAACAGAGAAAGGACAGGGATAGATGGGGGGAAGAGTCACAGTTTGATCTTCAGCACACCGATGAACTGTATTTTGAAGATCGAAAAACACCGGTTTCCGCCACGAGATTGGACTGATCCTGTTTCTGTAAATCTGAGCCACACTCCAACATGGTAGGTGAGGTAAATGCGCCTCAAAGCTGGTTGCCACTCGACTCCCGCTACCCGGATGAAGGGTAAAACACCACCTTGCGACACGTCTGGGGGATAACGTGGTCATGTTAGTTTTACGTTGGACACTGGATATTCGGCATACAGCTACAGCGGTTGTCTTCCTCCGCTGTGCCCGGACTCCTCTGTCATGGTCCGGGAGCTCGCACGGGAAGTGCCACTCTAACTGCTGGTTGTTCTAAATCACAGCGCAAATGGCTGTATGAGCATGTCAAATGATTAGTCTACTCTAAAAGTATTGTAATGGCGGCTGAATAGTTGCACGTCAGGATGGCTGTAATTCAGTCTGCCATTTATTTGCATGTCAACACAGTTTCCTAGGCTACGTTCACACTGAAGGGTAGGATTTTTTGCTTAAAATACATTTTTTTACATGGTCATTCACATTACCAAACAAATGTGACTTGTTATGTGAACGCAACACACCTGGAAAGTGACGTGCACGTGGAGATGCATTACATCACTCGCATTTCTGTGTGTTTTTACGGAAGTAAAGACTGCTGCTGTGTGGGATCCAGTGATGTGGGATACCACTGACTTGATTTCTGATTCGATACTGGGTCAAAATTAGGCTGGTATCGGCGATACCAATTCAATACGATGTGCAAATTCACCTAATGTGTCTGGTAAATTTAAAAATATAGTGTAGACTATTTCACATCAGAGTAAAAAATACAAGACATCATATTCATTTCTTGACTTATTTGAAACCCTTTAGTATACTAATTTAGTGGGGTCACTTAAAATATAACCAAGCTAATAAAAAACATCAGAAAAAAGGACAACAGCATACACTTGAGGTAATAAAACTCACTATTTTGATTTCAGAAACGACTTTAGAGCATGAAGCGCTGGTATCGAAGATATCAACATTTCAGTATCGTTCCACACATTACTAGCATGCTCTCCTTAACACATCTGCAGCAATTTCAAGAATTTTGTGCAACGGGAGGATTTTCTCAACCAAATGATCCAGTGTATGAAGAAGAAAGATGGCAAGAATGTTGGCATGAAGGTTTGTAGGCAACTTGTTGCCACGTCTGTTCCAAGGTGCGTGCGGGTGGAGTGGCATGACACCGCTGCTCTCGGTAATTTTTCTCGGCAAATTTCTCAGATGAGAAGAACTACTTTGGTGAGGACATTTATCCAAGACTTGCACGATAAACTATCCTTTCTGACTACCTACCTTTAAAGTCTGGGATTTTATTTTCATTGGGGAGCTGACTCACAGAGTTTGTTACAAAAGCCCAACGATGTTGTTCCTCATGCTGTGTAATAAAAAAGTCAATTAAGCAATACTTTGGTTGGACAATTTTTAATGCTTTGAAGTGCTATTTAATAACCATAATCAATTCCACAAATTATTGAAAAAAAGGTTGTTTTTAAGGTTCTTTTTGTAAGACAGAGTAGCTTGTTTACCTGTTGGACATGTTTCGACTGCTTCTTGTAGTCATCGTCAGAAGCGTCACGTGATGTTCCTATGTCTTGTAGGCTGCTTAAGTAGTTTTATCAGACAGTAGGGAGCGCTTACGCCCCCTACTTACGCCCTCCAAGACCGCATCCCAGATGTGGGAAAGACTGTAGGGTCCTTCTTCCCCATTTCATGGTCCTTGGTGAGCACTTTCTAATCTCGATTGCCTCTCTGATCCAGCGGTGGTATTTGTTACTTTCAGCACGGCTGCGGTCCTGGAAAAGGCATCAGACAGTAGGGGGCGTAAGCGCTCCCTGCTGTCTGATAAAACTATTTAAGCAGCCTACGAGACACGTCACAGGAACATCACGTGACGCTTCTGACGATGACTACAAGAAGCAGTCGAAACATGTCAAGCCCGCAAGCATGTATGACCTTTCACCTAGGGTTAGGGTTAGGATCGGTACCGGATCGGATTGGCAAGATTTTAAAGACATCGTCGTTATAGGATGCCAAAAAATCGTGACTTAGGGGTGAAGACATCCCTAAGTCAAACACTACGATTACAAGATAAGATTACAACGCAGCAATAAAAGAAACACTTGAAAATGGAACAGCTGGGCCAACTCCTTCAAACTGATGAAGCTAAAGTGTAGAGCACACAAAGGAACACTGAGCATGACTAATGAGAAGCTCCATGCAGCTACACAAACATTAAAACTGATATCACAACAATTCGCTTCCGCTACATCTACTTGAACAAAAGTCAGATTTATGCGAACAAAGAAATCGCACTTCATCACCAAATGATGCATATTTATCAGACATTTCCAAGAATGCCCTCCAAACAACTCCAGGCTGATTACTCTGGCTCATTTTTTGAGGGTCGGGAGGACACAAGTGGCAGTTTAAATTGTTCAATTTAATGATCTGTCCTTCCCTAATTAGGAAGCGAGCACCTGATGCATATGCAACAATTATAAAAGCACTTAGAATCCAGGACGTGAGGTCATGCGTAAAGAGGAGGGGAATCGTGTTGAATGAGTATAGGTTCACTAGCTGACATGTCTGGCGGGGGCTCAAACATAATAAAGAAACTTAATTGACACTCAGACAGTAATTTGTAAGTCTGCTTTACTTTCACTATCACAGCATAGCAGCAACACATTTGAAATGTGCAGTACTAATGACATCAGCACACTTCCAGTCATATTTTTGGAAGCCAGAGAGCAAAAAAGAAAGCAACGCATGGGGAGACCATGAAAAGTAGGGTTGCATGATATGGACCTTAGCGTGTATTGCAATATCTTTGGAATGTATCACGATATGACGTTTGAATTAAATTCAGCGTAGTCTTAAAAAAGCTGCAAATAAATACACTTGCCAAATATACAGTTTAGTAGCCACTGCAAATTGCAAAAGAGCAATACAATACTACAGCTAAATATTGTCTTTTTCGGCTGAAAATGAAGGCATTCATTTTTGCAGATTAATTTTAAAAAATTAATTTTTCATCATTTACTTTTCTTGTGGTAAGGAAGGCAAAAGTCTTTTGTATTTTTGAGTCTTAAATTAAAAGTAAGCTTATCTGTGGCACCGTGTAGAGAGTCTCCAAAGCAAGCCGGTGTATTCCAGCTGTTCAGGGCAGCTTTCACAACATTAGATCTACTGTCAACAGTTACGTGCACTTGTTTCTTCTCATCTTGCAATGTTTTCACCTGTGTGTTCCTCCAAGGAAAAGAAATTGCCAATATAAATGACAATATAAATAACATCTTAATCATGCTCTGCTTCAGAATATCCCAGTACATGTTGGTATTCATGAACCCTAGCTCCCCAGTATTGGCAACACTTGTGCAGCCGACCAACCATAATGCTACCAACAACCACCACCATACTGGACTGTAAGCAAGACATTCATTTCTAACAAAATATAATTATCTTGCTACTCAGCTGTTGCCAGATATTGAGATAATGGCTGTGTGTTGCGTGTGGCAACCATGCCCTATTCAACCTTACAATGGATTTTTTTGATGCGCTTTCATATGTTTTCTTAAATTGTTGGTGCTATTAACTGCTGAAGAATCTGTACACTGTGTCAGATCTCGTATGGTTGCTTGAGAAGATATAATGTGACTGATTTGGTGACATACTGTCATGTACTTTGCAATAGGGTTGGGCGGTGATTTTTATTTACCAATATACTGGTATAAATTGTTGCAATGATTAGAAAATGACTTATACCGGTATAAAGGATCATTTAAAACAGAAAAAAGCAGAGCTGATTACCTGTTTTTGCTCGTCGCTCGTAGTAATGAACGCGGTGCTTTTGAGAAAAATACAGCGAACAAGGCTGAGAGATTATTTCCCTGTTTGCCGTCACTGGACGTTTGCATGACTAATAAAGTCTTACAGATCACTAACACACGCATACCACTTGAATCTCAATTTTGAGAATGTTCTGTAAATACTTTTCAAATAAACAATAAATATACCAACTTCTGATCAATCCATGTGGATTTCTACCAATTTAAGCCCCACCCGTTTCAGGTAAGACCATGTCCCACGTCCGGTTTATGTCCCACCCACTGAGTACAGATAAGGATAGAGATCATTTAGAAGGGTGGACAGATACAGATACAGACAGTGGAGTACTCGCTCATCCCGGGTGCAAACCTCGACCAAGACGGAACATCATCCTTCACTATTGCGTTGGCTGTGAAAAATGACAGTGTGGTAGAAGCTAAATACACACACATGTTGCGTGTCTGTTAAGCCATCTTTCTGACTTGGATTGAATAGACCTAAAAAGTAAGTACACATGTAGTCAGGCCACCTCTCAACCACCTGCCAGCCAGAATATACTGTAGAAACCACAGCCAAAAAAAACATTCAAGGGCAGAGACCTCTTGAAAGCAATTTAGAGGAAAAAGCGAGCGGGAGGTCTAAGTTGTGGAAAAGGTCAGAGTCGAGATGTAAGCAAAGGAGGAAAATAAATGTGTTCTGGGAGTTATTTGAAATGTTTCAGTAGCTCACATAATCCGCCTTGGGCAAAAAACAAGTTCAGTTTTACCATCACTTAAGACCTCGCAGTGCACAGGAAAGCAAACACACTTTATTTTAGGCCGGCGGTCCTCTAACAAGAGCCCACCATGTTATCCCTCCACTGACTGTGCTTGCATGCACAATATAATTCCTTTAAAGTACATTCTATTAAACCTCAAGGACTCCCCAGACGAGCGTTCAGACGACTGGCTGAGTGTGGAGGGCTCGGACTCCCGGGATCAGCGGAACATTAACTCACAGCAAATCCCTTTTGTTCAGGATCAGGGATCAAAGATATTCATACAGCTTAAAGTCAAACATGTATTTGTGTAAACACACCGAGGAGCTAAAAAGCAGACAGAGAGGCGGTAATGACGATGCATATTCATAAATGCAGAGAGCTGAGGCGATAAAACATCATGGAATAACATCATCTTTGTCAACAATGAGGAGATAATTGGCCTGTTTTATGTTCCATTCTGGTTGATGAGTGATGAGAAGCATGTCGCATGTTGACTCCCCTACATCATTTAAATCAACAGCGGTCGTAACAGTGCAGTTTAGGAGTCAAACGCTTCCGTGGACGCCGGCCAGCTTTCCTTGTTTGGCTGTGTGCCAGTGTTCATGCAAATTATTAGATGTACAGTATGAAAAAAGAGAGATAGCGATGGAGGTAGTTGGCCGCACGGATGAACTCCTGGCATTTAAAAAGCAAAGATGCTTTGATGACAGCTGGATATTGAGGACATTTTATAGCCGCCTTGAATAAAATGAAAGCGCCTGTCAGTCAAACTGCCTGTGTGCTTTCTTCAGCAGCATAAAAACAGCACATACGTACGCCAATATAAGACTATCGGCCCACAAACAAGTCTGCAAAAGATGACTTGCCTTATATTAGGGTTCTAGAGAAGTATACAGTGTAATCTCAGCGGGTTTTTTGGTCTATGTCAAAAATGTACACCAAAATCTTGCCTCGTTTCACATACATTTTCTGGGATAGCGTACTATATGTTGCAACTTTTAGCGTTATTAATGCATGGCGTGAGTACAACTGAATTTGTAATCCCAAAATATCTTTATTAGTAGCATATTAGTATCCTAACCCAATGGGAACCGGAACCATTGTGCTTAAGCGATGTCATTAGCAGTCGACTCTGCAGTTCTTTTCTTACTAACACAGTTACGCCACGAGTCTTTGCTTTTCTTTTGATCCTGGCTGCAAAATAATCCACAATATCCACAAGAACTAACTTATAACATAACACAATAGGCTCATCTTTGTTGATCTTTGTCAACAATTACCATAACTGACGGTCTACAAGCTGCTACTGTTTTCTCGTGCCTTAAACGCTGTGGCTTGTACAGGGATGTGGCTAACTTCCCATGATGCTTTGACTGCAGCCTCTGGAAGCAGTGACGTGGACGAGTGAAGTGGAAGTCAATATCACATTTTGAAGTCTTCTGCAGCGATCTCTGACACATCTTAAGTGACTTTTATCGAGGGTAAAATAAATACAGATTCTGTTTGGACTACCCGGACCGTCACTACAGCACGATGAAGCTAAATGACTAATGGCTTGAGACAAAAGTGACACAACACGACAAAGTCAAGAAAAAAGAGAGTGAGGCTGGAATTATGAGGCTATTCAACTCTGATGCTGAGGAAGATGACTTAAGTGGTATCAGTTCATGAGGCTGCTGTTTAACTTGCCGTGTTTCACACACGGTTGTGTTTATTTAATCAAATATATCCATATCAATATATACATATGTATATTACATCATAATGTTTGATTGTCTGCAACATATTAGTTGGATTTGCATTGATTATTATGGGAAAAATAGATTTGGTTAAAGTACGTTTTGGTTTGAGTTCACTGTATATGCAACTGGCGCCAAATTAATTTATTTTAATTTATTTATTAGTTTATTTTGCCAGGGACAGTGTACATTAATAGCATGACTGCAAATGCACCAGAATTAGCCAAAAGGCTATTTTTCATCTGTTGTCACTGGACAGATGGCAAACCTGTCTCCCTAAAAACAAGACCAAAAATATTCATTCATTCATTCATTCATTCATTTTCTATACCGCTTATCCTCATTAGGGTCACGGGGATGCTGGAGCCTATCCCAGCAGACTTTGGGCGAGAGGCAGGGTACACCCTGGACTGGTCGCCAGTCAATCGCAGGGCACATATAGACAAACAAACATTAACACTCACATTCATACCTATGGACAATTTAGAGTCGCCAATTAACCTAACATGCATGTTTTTGGAATGTGGGAGGAAACCGGAGTACCCAGAGAAAACCCACACACGCACGGGGAGAACATGCAAACTCCACACAGAGATGCCCAACAGAGATTGGAACCCAGGTCTTCCAGAGCTCCTGACTGTGTGGCCAATGTGCTAACCACTCAGCCACCGTGCAGCCACCCAAAAATATTATAAAACAAAAATTACAATATTCCGTAATGAACCCACAAACAAACAAACAAACATTTAAAACAGATATAACAAACACTGTCAATAAAAATATTGAGAAAAAACAAGCAAAACACAGGCATCATACAAGACAGACAACAGCTATTCCACCACATCCAATTCAATGGTTAGTCAGGTGGGAAGTCATTAGTATTGTTAATGCAGACATGTTTGATGCGTTATGAACCAATTTTTTAGATGCTTTTTGAACAGAATATAAGTACTCATCTCACCGATGTTCTGAGGGACCGAGTTCCACCCTTGTGCAGCTATAACTGAGAAGGCACTCTGACTGAAGACACTTCTCCTTAGAGGAACAATACAGTCCACTGGCAGACCCTCGTGTTACCCTCTGTGAGCTAGTTCTTATATTTACAAACTGACTGAGTGGAGGAGATGACAGACCATTCATGATTTTATATATTAGACAGAGATTTGCATACTGGATAACATTTTCCCAGCTTAGCAATTTATGCTTCTGTAAAATGGTGCAATGATGATGTCTAGAAGGTTTTTTTTTTAATCTAGAATCTTGATTGTCTGTTTGTATAGTGATTCAATGGGTTTTAGCGTTGTTCTGTCTGCCTGTGACCATGTTGCAAGACAGTATGTCATGTGGGAAAAGACCATAGCAGCCATGAACATTTTAGCTGCCTGCAGAGATAAATGTGACCTAATGAATCTGAAATTGGACAAGTTAAACTTTACACGACTGCATACTTTTTTGAGGTGTGATTTAAATGTTAGTTTTGAATCAAGTATGACCCCAAGATATTTAAATTCTGTCACAACTTTGATTTTTTCTCCTACCACAAAAACATCTGCCTGATTACTAGTACTTGTAATGTTAGATTTAGAGAAAAACATGGCCACTGTTTTATTTACATTGAGCTTTAAAGAGGACTGATTTAACCCTTCTGAGACATGGACCATGGATTGTGTAAGTTTATCAGCTACTAGACTATTTTTACCATGTGCATAAATGACTATCATCAGCATACATCTGAATAAGGACATTGGAACAGACTAAAGGGAGGTCGTTTATGTACAGAGAAAAAAGCAGTGGCCCCAGAAATGAAAATTTCTTTTTTTTTTTTTTTAAATCACAACAAAAAAAAGTATTTCAAATGTTGGGAAAGTTAGGAAACAGGAAAAGAAGCGTGATGATGGCTACTTTAAATTAATGATGATCAAAGAAGCAGAGATGTTAAACAACAGGCAGCTAAGAAACAGAATATCCAGTTTTCATTACACTTGAAAACATGAAGTAAATAAATAAGAGATATTTTTGACATTTATATTGTCTTTGTTTTGGAAAAGATGAGTGGTCTTATATTCAGCGTTGTTTTATATTCAGGTCATGGTAATAAAATGCTACTTTACATATGCCAAAACTTTGCTCCTATTCCAAATGCCATTTTTACTTGCCACAAGAATTGCTTACATTTCATGGGTTTTTTTGTACTGCAAGAACCTCATTTGCATTCAAGGGCCAATTAAGAAAGGAAAATCATCTGTCTTAAGTGGTCAAAAAGGCTGAGCAGCTGCTTTTCCAAAGAATTATATTAGTAGTAGTGGAAGAGCTTGAGTGGTAAGGAACACATTCAAATCTCTTATGATTACTTTGGATCTCCTTCATTGTGTGCAAATGTCAGTATCATCCACTCTAATGTGGCCAAAAAACCCTTTATCCCCGTCAGCACGGAAGAAGTGATGCTCATGCGGCAGAATGGCTAACAGAGTCTTTCCTCCCTCCTGGCTTCATCTCTTTCAGTTCACAGCTTCCCCAGCATCAGCAGGATGCATCCTCCTGACCCAAGTACATGTCAGCTGCACCGAAATAGAGACTCAGCAACAGACACAATGCAAGCCTTTCTCCTCCTCCACAAGCCACTTCTCTCTCAAGAGGCTCGGACAGGAGAGAGTGGGAAGGAAGGAAAGGAACAAAACACATAACAAGGCGGGGGGGTTGAACACAAAATGCACTTGTCCCAACATTTGGTATGATCAAAAATACTGCCTTTATGAACACACGATCATGCTCAAATGGTCAGTTTTGATTGACACCGTTTCTTTCACCACCTTGATGTGAAAATTGGTGGGCAATCCAATCCTTGCCCTCAAAGAACAGCAAAAGAAAAACAAAAAACGATGGCATGCACGGGCTTCCGTCATGGCGGCCTCATTAGGCAATGCAAACATTGGTCACCGCTTGACAGAAAAAGTCACATTCTTTTAGTCACATTGATTTTGCAGTTGAATCACTGCTCTGTATTAAATATAAAATACGAAAGAGACAGCAATACACTTGTTGCCAGGCAGAGTTCATGTGGCTCCATCATGATGGTCCCACTGGTCAATGCAAACTGTTACATGTCCGGTAAACAACAAGAGCGAGATATTACAAACATCCCTCAGTTAAATTAACAGTGTCAGTCAAAACTGAACATCGTCTTTGCAAACACAGAATTTGGTATAGCACATGTGTTTCCAAGAACAAGGCATTCCCAAATATTCTACCCGTTAGGTCTCCTGCAGCCGGACACACTCATCCACCCCGACATTGTTATTATTAGCCGTCAGCATTAACCGTTTCATAAGGAAGCCTCTTGCATTCCCCTCTGCAAGAGTCCGAGCTGCTTGCAGGTGGAGGAGCATCCTTTCCAAGTTCCATGGCTGCTAATGCTAATGTAAGTCCATTAGAAGCACTTTGGCGAGGAAATGGCTCATCATTATGGAGGAGCAGGAGGGAGGTTATTAAGTGCTTTGAGCAAAACTCCAGCTGACTGAAATACCAAGCAGAGTAAATATCCAATCTCGTTCCTCCATTATAAAGTCCGAGTGAGTTAATCACGCGCCTGCCCACTATTAGTTACTGCTTAAAAGTGATAATAATCCAAGAGTCTCGGGCGTTTTAAGGGTGAAATTTTAATATCCACTAATAACACACTTTTTCTAAATACTTTATGGGACAGTATTTTTTCCCTGCTAAAAACTCTGAAAGACGGGTCGTTGAGAGATTTACACATACAATACAAAAGACGGTCCCTAACAACTTCTCCCTAGAGCTTTTCTTCCTGGCAATCACGTACCAGTGGCCTGGAAAAATACATTTCGGCTATTTTTCGTCTTTGAAGTTGACTTTATTTTTCCAAAAGTGGACTTTGGCAAAGAGAGCTTGTCTTACATTCCGGTCAATACAGTATGGAAAATGTACACAATAACAGCATTTAGTACTAGGAGTGTTCGAAACTTCTTCACTTCCAATCACATTCCAATTTTGCAGCCATGAATATAGACTGATGTTGTTCCAATATCGGCGCAGACCATACATACAGTACTTTTACTACTTGTTTGGGAGCGTGGAATGTTAGAAAAGAGAGTCACCAACAGTAGGTATGAGGAAAACCTGACCCATTTCATTCTTGATGCATCCGGTGTATAGTTTTATCGACAATAAGCACAACGTAACGAGGCTCGACATGCTCAAATAAGCATTTGAACCAAACACTACTCACCTCCGACAGACATTTTACCGTGTTTCAAGAAGCCGTGGTGTTGCGCGATGAGGTTGGTCCTATTAAAATTCTCCGGTACTGCGCCACGAGAAACCTGTGCATGACAAGTTGCGCCATATTTTTACGACTTTAAAAAAAAGTAACAGAGCTGGCATTAGCCTTCCTCCTTGCTAAACACACTAGCACACGCTGTTGGTGTGATCACATGGGTTCTGCATGCTGAATAGAAGGGCTGCTGCCTGATACAAGTACTGGTGCGGAAACTGCTGAATTTACTATTTGTGTCAAAATCAATGTGTCATGTCAATATTGGAGATTTTAGATGCAGGTAGTTATTATTATATACTATATAATAATAAGGCATGTAGGGCAGCAACAAAGGCTCTCCACTCTGGTCGGTGTTGGGCTAGCTTCTGGACACCTTCTCATGTTAGGTGTCATCTCTTCCTCAACTGTGGCAGATATAATACAATATAATAGATATAATACATTGTTTTTTTGGCTGATATCGGACTGATATCTGATATCAATATCAGATTGGGACACCCCTATTTAGGAACCTGGAAATGCAAGCTTTTGTAAATAGCGCACAAATGGAAGTTGAAAAAAGACGAACTTGGTGCTTTGGTGTAATGCTATGTTCGAAAAAACTGGGAAGTTGGAAATGTATTGTAATACCACTTGAAGTTACCTGGTTTTCAAAAAACAATGACATATTGATACATTCATTCATTCATTTTCTACGCCACTCATCCTCATTAGGGTGGCGGGTATGCTGGAGCCTATCCCAGCTGGCTTTGGGCGAGAGGAGGGGTACACCCTGGACTGGTCGCCAGTCAATCGCAGGGCACATATAGACAAACAAACATTCACACTCACATTTATACCTATGGACAATTTAGAGCGGCCAATGAAGCTAACATGCATGTTTTTGGAATGTGGGAGGAAACCGGAGTACCCGGAGGAAACCCACGCACGCACGGGGAGAACATGCAAACTCCACACAGAGATGCCCAACGGAGATGCGAACCCTGAACCTCCTGACTGTGAGGCCACCATGCTACCCACTCAGCCACCGTGCGGCCCATATCGACACAACAAATGCAATACCACTAAAGCCAAATGACACCCCTATTAGGGTTGCTACAATGTTTTTGGTTTATGTTGGATTTCCCCAGTGTCCTATGTCTGGAATCTTAACCTTAATCCTGAAAATATGATATATGACATCTGCATGTGTGAGAACACCAAAACGCAAGCAATGGCCGAACTTTGGGCCGTTGTTGCATTCACACATACAACACTTTTCCAACATAGTGTACATTTTGTCTATGAATTAAACTCAAAAGCTTTTTGAGTGATCAAGAAGATGATTTCTACCAATTATAGTGCATTAATTTCATAGAGGACTTTTTTTTTTTTTTAAATAGTCAGTTTCCCACCAATTACAATAAAAAAAAACAAATCCTACTGTCCTATCCTATGACTTTTTCACTGTGCACTGAATGTGTGGAGTGAGCTACAGCTGTCGAAACCCCTTTGCTTAGCGAGGATGAATATTTTTCCTTGCACATTGTGGATCATATCCACCGACGGGGACCGCCGACGCCCACACAGACAGAGGATCAGAGCATTCGATGTCTTTCATCACTGAGGAGAATCAAACACCTGCTGCTGCCGGCTGCTGCCGGCTTTACCCGACTTCACAGCCGCCACCAGCAAGAGAAACAGGCGCTGAACATTTGTTGGGTGTGCAAAATCTATTCAACACACAAAAATGTTTGAAACCTTTGAAATGTGAAGACAGCACAACAGCTGGTAGGTGGAAAGCTGTTTTCCTCCTCGCAACAGTACAGCTATTGAGACGTCAAAGCTCACAGGGAAATCCTGTTTTCACTGTTTAAAGCGTTGAAAATGTCCTTAAACAAATTAGACGCGCGTTTCGGTCACAAAGCCGTGAAGACGCTCCTCGGAGGGTCACGAAGCTACACACTAAATAGCGGTCAGATACAATTTTTTGGGGTGTGGAGTTTTTGTGTAAAGAAAGAAGCATGCAAACGTCTGCAACGCAGGCAGAAGGTGGAGGCGTCCTAGTTTGGATCAACAGCAGTATTTTGCATGCCAGCGTATTCAATGTTCACGTAAGTGACATTGCCCGCTTGTGCTCCAGGCCCATGTGGACGTTAATCACTGCACAAACTTTTCATTTATATAAGAATTCATGTTACTATATTTATATTATAACTATATTTATGAAAATTATTCCATTTCTGACCATTCCTGAAAATTTCATCCAAATCCATCCACAACTTTTGAAGATACCGTATTTTTGAACAGCCGCACGGTGGTCGAGTGGGTAGCACATTGGCCCCACAGTCAGGAGGTTCAGGGTTGGAATCTCCGTTGGGCATCTGTGTGTGGAGTTTCCATGTTCTCCCCGTGCGTGTGTGGGTTTTCTCCGGGTACTCCGCTTTCCTCCCACATTCCAAAAACATGCATCTTAGGTTAATTGGCGATTCTAAATTGTCCATAGGTATGAATGTGAGTGTTAATGTTTGTTTGTCTATATGTGCCCTGCGATTGACTGGCGACCAGTCCAGGGTGTACCCCGCCTCTCACCCAAAGTCTGCTGGGATAGGCTCCAGCATCCCCGTGACCCTAATGAGAATAAGCGGTATAGAAAATGAATGAATGAATGAATATTTTTGGTCTTGTTTTTAGGGAGACAGGTTTGCCATCTGTCCAGGGACAACAGATGAAAAATAGCCTTTTGGCTAATTCTGGTGCATTTGCAGTCATGCTATTAATGTACACTGTCCCTGGCAAAATAAACTAATAAATAAATTAAAATAAATTAATTTGGCGCCAGTTGCATATACAGTGAACTCAAACCAAAACGTACTTCAACCAAATCTATTTTTCCCATAATAATCAATGCAAATCCAACTAATATGTTGCAGACAATCAAACATTATGATGTAATATACATATGTATATATTGATATGGATATATTTGATTAAATAAACACAACCGTGTGTGTAACACGGCAAGTTAAACAGCAGCCTCATGAACTGATACCACTTAAGTCATCTTCCTCAGCATCAGAGTTGAATAGCCTCATAATTCCAGCCTCACTCTCTTTTTTCTTGACTTTGTCGTGTTGTGTCACTTTTGTCTCAAGCCATTAGAAGCATGTTAGCTTCATTGGCCGCTCTAAATTGTCCTTTAGAGTGTGAATGTTTGTCTATATGTGCCCTCTGATTGGCTGGCGACCAGTCCAGGGTGTACCCCGCCTCCCGCCCAAAGCCGGCTGGGATAGGCTCCAGCATCCCTGCCACCCTAATGAGGATAAGCGGCATAGAAAATGGATGATACTTTATCATGTAAGCTGAGGCCAAGTTCCCCAACATCACAATGTCCACTTGGGGACATCTGAATGCAGCCGCTATCTCCACCCCTTCCATGAGTGTATTAACAATACAGTGGGGCTGTACTGCCAATGTTGGTATCGATACCGTACCAATACGGTTTTTACTTGAACATTGTCAAGCTCATTGAGTGCTTGTGTCTTTCATTTGCCAATATCGCCATTAAAATGAGGCATCGGATTTCCTGCAGTTTGCAATGACCGCCATGTGTTCCTTCTCCATAAATATTTACTACTATTAACAGACGGTATCAATATCAGTATCGACAAACAAGTGGCGTACAATGTGTTGTGAAATTATAAACACAAACATAGAAGAGCACTGGAAAACATCCATCTCACCACGATAGTATCGAACCGATACCAGCGGGCACCGCGGCGGTGGTATCACTACTATCGATGTTTGGCTCGACCGGCCCACCCCTTGTGTCCAACTCCAAACAATAGAGCCCCCCCCCTCCCCCCGTTCCTCGACAGGGGGCTCCAAAGTTCAACAATACCTTCAACAAGAGGCAGGAATCCAAAATTATCCTCTGTTGTGTGCGCCAGTTGAGGGATTAGCTTCCCGCTAGCGAGTTAGCGTCAACGCCAAACTTTTGCCTACTTGGACGCTCTCCGGGATTAGTTCGGAAGCCGGCGGCAAGGAGTGGCCGGGCAGGTGAAGGGTCACGCAGGCACACACCCCGGCCGGGCGGCCACGGAGCCTTACCTCCGCCGGATGCTGGCTGGGAGTTGGAGCCTCCGAGCCCGGAAGCAGCAGCATCGCGGGCTCGCGTTTGGACCGCGAAGTAAAAAAACTAACTTGACGCTGATTGTCCGTTGCTGCGGGCGGGGAAGTGCAGCCGCCAACGTGTCCTCTTGCTGGCTTCAATGGCGGATAAACGATATCCTGGTCCCCGAGGTGTGTATCACTTTTTCCCTCCCGCCGCTTTGGGAAAGGGGCGGGGCCTTTTTGCGCAACTCCCAAGCCCGCGCGCGCGCGCACACGCAGCGCTTGGAGACGGGACGGTGGGAATGTTCTTGCAATTTCACGCCTACTTCCTGCTCTTCTCCCCCCAGCTCCATGGATCCCCGGAACAGGAGGTGTGGCATTTTTCCAAAACAGCGTTGGAAACATCAATCCTAATTTGCACACTTTTAGAATCAAAAATAATAATAATAATAATAATAAAGCCTTACACTTGTTATGCGCTTTACAAAGCCTCTCAAAGCGCTTACACTGAGATCTTTATTCATTCACTCCACACGTGGTGATGGTAGGCCACTTTTTGGAGCCACAGCTGCCCCGGGGCAGACTGACGGAAGCGAGGCTGCCAGTGTGCTCCATCGGCCCCTCCGACACTCACACACACACCACTTTCATACTAGGCAATGTGGGTGAAGTGCCTTGCTTAAGGACAGAAGGAAAGTTTATTTCCACCCACTGGTGATCCTCTGAGGTCTCCCATCCGAGTACTGACCAGGCCCTGGCCTGCTTGGCTTCTGGGACGGGATCAGGCTTCGACAGGCAAGTGTGGCCACCGATAGGCAGCGCTAATAGAGTTCATAGAGCTCAATCATGTCTGGCCCACAGGCCGGTGCAGAACTCGGTGCTTTCAGTCACTGGCATGTTTGTACTGCAAGGAAAACGCCGCTCTGCATGAAAAGTCCCGAAACTACGCAGCTGCCGTCAAAGGACAAATGCGGCCACATTGCCTCTAAGCATCGTTTGGTAACCTTTTCTTTTCTTTGTCCGGAATGGTAGCCTGTGGTTTCATGACAAGAAAGCCAAAGAAAAAGCAAAACGCGCGTGATGATCGTCTACTGAGTGACATTTTTCCAGAAATATCTGTCCTAAGTGAGCCACACGCTGGGTTTTCTCCGCGTACTCCGCTTCCCTCCCACATTCCAAAGACATGCATGTTAGCTTCATTGGCCGCTCTAAATTGTCCTTAGCTATGAATGTGAGTGCGAATGCTTCTTTGTCTCTATGTGCCCTACCCGAAGTCAGCTGGGATAGGCTCCAGCATTCCTCACGACCCTATTGAGGATAAGCAGCAAAATATGGATGGATGGATCTGTCTGAAGTATAGATACTGTATGCAGATTGTTCCACTTCTTGGGCCATTTTTGAGCTTCCTATAGCTCTTAATTTGCATTTTCACCGCCTTGTACACTGTAAGAAATTGAAAACAATGATATAGAAATAACACTATCAATAATAATACATAATTTCAAGTTAGAATTGGTGTGTTTTTATTTCCAGCCACAGGCAGAGACGAATTGAGCTTGAAGAGGAGCGGGAAGAAGACGAGCTTATTTACATCCACCCCTATTTGCAACACTCAAGCCAATTATATTCGCACACAACATGCAGCATGTTATACATAAATACATAAACAAGTTATTACGCCTACACACCATACTATATGCATTATTATACTTTGTACATCTTATCAATGCTAACGTGACATTACTCATTATTATACCATCATCATATATGTATTGTACCTAATTCTTGGATGTACTGTGCAGTACATATCATTCTTTATGCATACAAGAGAATATTGATTAATAAATACCGTGAAAAGGTAATTAGTGTTGCTGGTAATAATAATCCGTTTGGATAGAACGTGTCACGCATTGAGAGAAAGGCCGCGAGCTTTGCAGCCCTGAGAGGGGCTGCGTTCTAGCAACACCAGCACTCTTGGCTGGCCAAGTGTCCTGTGCTGCGTATCAAAAGAGACAAGATTCCGCAGGCCTGCTGCAAGAAGGTGGATGATCTCCTGCAGCCGAGCCTCCACTCGTCTTCTCTGATCTGGGTATGTTATTGTACGTGTCCCGTGCTGTGCATTACAAGAGTTTAATTGAAAAAAAAAATACATCTGCGAGGAGGGACATTTTAAAAGATAAAAGAAAGATTTTAGCACCTTCAAGGTGATTGGTATCCATCCATCCATTTTCTATGCCGCTTATCCTCAACATCAGGGTTCTGGCTTCTATGTTCATTTTGAATGAAATGATAAGAGACAGGGTGAGGAGCTCGGCCATCCGGGAGGAGCTCAGAGTAGAGCCGCTGCTCCTTCACATCGAGAGGAGCCAGTTGAGGTGGCTCGGGCATGTGGTCCGGATGCCTCCCGGGCGCCTCTCTGGTGAGGTGTTTCGGGCATGCCCAGGCGGGAGAAGGCCCCCGGGAAGACTTAGGACACGCTGGAGGGACTATGTCTCACAGCTGGCCTGGGGACGCCTTGGTGTCCTCCCGGTGGAGCTGGAAGAGGTCGCCGGGGACCGGGAAGTCTGGACTTCCCTACTGAAGCTGTCGCCCCAGCGACCCGGACCCGGATAAGCGGTGGAAAATGGATGGATGGATAATAGACAGCTTATTCTAACCTAAAAGATTCTGGTATGCCAAATAAAAGATGAATACACCTTCATTTGTTGATCCAGTAGTGTGTGCTGGCAGGATTAGCGTGGTGCGCAACGGCGCATTTCTACAGTTATTTGTTTTTCTAGCAAGAAGTCCTCCTGGCGCAAATCTGAATGTCTGTGACCTTTTAAAAATGCGACGCCATTCTTCTACTTCAAGCTGCTCAACCTGTAAGACTTTTTTAATGCCGCAACAAGGAGAGAGCGGCTGCATGCCACTTGCTTACATGGGGGACACAATAACGCAACCATTACTGTAATGATGCATCGTTTGGGCAACACACAAAGCAGCCTCTCATGTTGGCAGTAAATGATACCTTAATGTTCCCCACTGAACTAACATAGCAACAAATGGATCGAGGCGTGCACGCTCCTGATGAAAATCGAAAGACTGGTTGGAAAATTGCAAGAATTTACAATTTGCATTGCTGGATCTTGAGGATGTTTTAAGTAGTTCTTCTCCCGTTCTTCATAACCACGCAGAACACAACGCAGAGTAAAGGAAGGCGGGTTACAAGAGCTTCAAAATGCCAACAGAAGAAATGGGAGTGAGACCAACAACATGCGTGAGTAAGCAATTTCTTGCAAAGACGCATTAAAGGGAAATAGGCTGTTCATCAGCCGAGTTTAAGACCATAGCTAAAAAAACACACACACACCACCTCCTAAAATAGAAGTAAAGCGTAAAAAAGGAGAGAGTAATGAGTATGTTGTTGATCTTTCTTGTTAATGTGGTGAAGATGGCTTCACGGAGGGCATCCACTGTCTGGAACTAAAACTTGCCTTGCCAGCCATCGGATTGATCCTTTGAAACCTTTAAATCTCTGCTTTTCCACTCTTGCCTTCAGCAGGCCGGACCTCCATTTCTCAGCTGGGATTGCAGGATCCCATGGATGAGGAGACATGCAGGGTGGTCCAATTCGTCTGGAAGAAGTCCTTTGGGAAGTGTTGAAAAAGCCAGTTATTACCACACAGACCAGGGCCTTCAGTCATGAGGGACGTCCCCTGCAATCTCCACATCTGCCGTTTGACGCCCCTGCACAATCCGAAGCTCCATTGTTCCATTGAAGGATCGTGATGGTGCCGTGTGGAAAACAACTCGGGTGGGATCTCCAGTAACATCATGCCTGTAACATTGGAAGCCATCAGAGAATAACATTTCTTCCACCTTTCAATGTCCCACATTTGGTGCTTTTCCAAACGGCCGGTTTTGTGGCCCTGAAGAAGACATTTTTCATCAGTCCTCTAAAGGTGTGCACATGATTCGGTGGTGACGTGGCTAAACGCCCTGATGGACAGCATTGAGAAAGTGAGAGAAATTTCAAGTCAAGCCGATTTTGGGCTTTGTCCGAAAAATAATCGCACGAGCGACACAGTAGGGGTGCATGTTTGGACACACCCTTGCACACCAGCAGTCGAAGAGTAGAAGCTTACACAAACAAACATATTTGTGAAAAAATTAGGCCACACCACGGGGAATATACTCGATTATCTCCGGGTGGCATCTCTATGGCAACGCGTTTGCAATAAACGTGGCCGAAAGGCAAAGCTTCTCAGTGTCTGAACATTTTCCCCAGCACACCCTTTCTTCTCGTCGTTAAGTCAAGTAGCAAATCCACCTCCTGGTATTTCTTAACAGATGCAAAAGCTCCGCCGTGTTGCACAACACATCAAAGAAGGCTGCACCTGCGCATAAATCACGCTAAGAATTCAGACACCAAAGAGGATTTGGTGGGCCTTGTTTAATATTCATGAACTGCAAAGCTTCTGGTGCTTGACTTCTTGTTTACTACCTCTTTCCTCCGTGCTTCTACACGGCTAACGTGTTGACTTAAGCGTTCCTTTCAACCCTCTACATCAGGGGCGGGCAATTGTTGACTTGCGGGTTAAGAAACGACTGATAGAATGCTCAAAACGTTAGAATGAAAACATTGCACATCATGAGTACGAATGTCCCTCGCTCACTTCCCCGGCGGCCTCCTCGAAATGTTTTGCAATGAAGCAAAAACACAAGAAAACATGAAAGCAAAGTAAAAACAACCCAGTGCCTGATGAAATATCACTTTCTCCAAAATGTTAGAGAAAGCCTTCTTCTGTGTGTCTCTGTCACAGTAGTGGTGCTCTCGGCCTGCTCTGTAAACATCAGCTCTGCTTCATTGCTTTGTCTTCCTGGGGCTCCGCGGTCCCTGTCATTACTCCTAATAGCACGAGAATATACAGCGTGAGAAAGCACAGAGGCTATAGACCTGCAAGTCCTTCTGCCGGCTACAGCGTCAGTGGGGAAGGTTTTAAAAAAAACACTGAAATGTCGACAAATTAAAAGGCCTAATGGGCCGGACATAGTTTGGCCGGGTCTTCTCTAAATGACGCACATGTAGTAAAACCAGAATATTAAACACAACAATACGCAAACAAATGTAATCCAGTTCAATTCCCTGGTCCGGACTGCATGGGGATCAGCTAATGACCTCGGCTCTCCCAAGTGGATACTTTTAAGTAGCGGCAGCTTCTGTGAAAGCACCCTGGACAAAGAAAAAGATCAGCTTTTGGACAACGTGATGCGGAGCTGAGGCCTGCTCATGTCCCGTCGGTGCTTTTGTCGCTCCCCCGCTTCCTCCACTGAATTCACTTCATCTCATATGGTCTAATTTGTGTTGAAATGCCGTGAAAAAAAGTTTACTTCTTTTAGTTTATCAAGAGAACAATGCCAATTAGGAAAGTAGGACATCTGACACGGGGCTGCTGCCCTCTGCTGGCAAGTATACGAACTGCGTTGAGAATATTTAAAAATAAAATGAAAATACATAAAAAAATATGGGACATCTGACACGGGGCTGCTGCCCTCTGCTGGCAAGTATAAGAACTGCGTTGAGAATATTTAAAAATATACTGAAAATACATAAAAAGATATAGTAGAAATTATTTTCATTCATTCATTTTCTATGCCGCTCATCCTCATTAGGGTCGCGGGTTAGAAATGATTTTATTTCCAACAAATGACTATTAGTACATTTTTAATCATTTGATACATGTGAACTGCAGTACTTTACGCTGGTGTTGCTGATGTACACCTTTTCTACATTATTTTTGTACCAGTATTATAAAGTGCTGCTTTAAACGATTAGATTACATAAAACTTTATTGATCTCCCGCAGGAGAAATTCAGGCGTCGGATGCACACATGCAATGAAATAAATGAACAACAGTACAGAACAATAATAAAAGTTACTATCAATAGTGATGAAGTGCTCATAACATACTCAGCTGTCTGATGGTTGAAGGGATGAACGACCTCTTAAAGCGCTCAGTTCTTACTTTGAGTCATGTTTACCCACTTTTAGAACATAAAAAAAAATTGTTTATATGAAAAACCTCCCTCTGTGTTACTAATATTGCATATAATATTGCAATTTTGTATTCACTGGCAAGTAACAGCAACTTGGATTTGGGGCATTTGTTGCATGATTAACTAGAATACACTGAAGTTCTTGCCAGGAGAAAATCTAGGGTTAGTATTTTGCAAACAGTTGTTTATTGGGGTCTCTGTGTACTCTGTACCCTTCTGATGAGCATCTTATGGCCTGATGGATGTTTTAAGGTTGGCAAAGCCCAGCACTTCCATGCTGACACGCTCGGCCCGGTCGTGTTGTCCGAACCACATGTAATCCCCTCCCCCCTGGGCCTGAGCCACCTCCTCACACTTCTTCTTGTGGTCACGTGCGAAGCGCCTGGCACCGGTTGATACGTCAGCCGTGGGCTGCCTGGCAAAGTCAGCCTGGTAGATGGTGTTGCCTGGCGTGGCGGTGCCCTTGCGGCCATCGTGGCACACGCAGAAATTAGATCTGTGCAGACTGACCTCACTGGGGTACTTTTTGCGTCCAACACTCTGGCGGCCGAGAAAGACAGGTTGTGCTTTCAGGGGAAAACGTGGAAAAGAGACACCATGTCCTACTCACGTCGTCAAAAACCATCATACTGCCATGGAAGGAAAGCTTGTTGTCGTGGTTGGAGACTGGATATGTCCTGGTTTTCTGTCAGAAACGCAATCATCACGATACACACATCTTGGGCAGATAAACAACAGTTGGGTTAAATCTTCACAACGAGGATGGACTTGATTGATTGGTCTTTGTGTGGATTAGTTATTTAAAAGGAGTGAGGCGCACTACTAGGGTGCCACCAGCAGAGGCGCTGTTGGTTCCGTATTGACTAGCCTGCCGATTGGGTCCAAGTGACTCCAATTACAACCACATTTGCTAACATCTCTAAAAATGGTGCCCTAAAAATAAAAATAATGCACCAGAAGAAATTATTGACCAAGTCAAGATGAGATTTTTCGAAAAAATTGCATTTTTTTTCCAGCACAAAATGCAGGTGATCTTCTAAAATAAAAACATGAACAAATAATTTTTATAATAATATATATATTTTTTTAAATGGCTTATAAATTTACGATTCAATGCAGTGAAAAAGATAATTTGCCGTATCTTCACTTTTATGAAAGGAACCGTTTTGGGACTTAAGAGTAAAACGTGGAACTTTTTTAAGGAGCCTCAAGGATTCATTTGGGCAATACATCACTGGCAATAAAAACAGGAGTTCAGAACATTTACTTATTATCCCATCCTATAAAAACAGCAATTACTCCTTCACTTCCGCCACAGTGGGATCAGAGTCCGTCAAATGCTCATCTTCACTTGACAAGAACGGGAATGGAATGATCAAGTGTTTTGTTCTTTACACGCATACCTGCTCTATTCTCACTTTCGGAAAGCGTTCAAAGCCGAAAGCCTGCGGCAGCGACGCCTTCACTTGAGTCAGCACGATCCCAGTGCTTGTGGACAGCTCCCGATCCCTGCCCTCGTTCCGCGGCACATCTGGATGAGGAAACTGAGGACAAAAGTTGGAATGCAGCATACACTACATTGGGTACACCTGCACAATGTAATAATAATATTACATTTTATTTGTATAGCGCTTTTCAAGAAGCTTTTTCTTTGTAAAGGCACAACTCTTAAAGCGGATCCAGTTGGACTGTGCAGTTTTAGCCATGTCTTGTGAGCTTATAAAATCCAGCTTAAGAGTTCATCCATTTTCTACACCGCTTATCCTCATTAGGTTTCGCGGGTATGCTGGAGCCTATCCCAGCTGGCTTTGGGCGCGAGGCGGGGTACACCCTGGACTGGTCGCCAGTCAATCACAGGGCACATATAGACAAACAAACATTCACACTCACAGCTAAAGACGTTGATATGTATTATTTAATAAAGTGTAAAAGGGGAGGAAAAACAATGTCTTACCCATTTGCCACCACTGGTCTTTGTCGAACAACACCGCTTTCCAGTTTTTACCATGTTGGCACACATTTAAGCTGGCAGAGTTCCACCACAACACACACACACATCCACACACCTCATGAGAAGACTGGTGACTATGGAAACGTGCTGCCAGCAAACAAGGCGATATGTGATCTCCGTTTGCCACAGAAATGGGGAACTGGAAGGCAAAAGGGACAAAACAATGATCTCCAATCACTACGTGGTTGGGACTTGATGGACTATTGATGCCACGGTCGGTTACGATTAACTGTGATTTGAAAATGATTGAGCAAAAGAGACACTACACAAACAACTGACTTTATTTCCACAACACTCAATACAGTAGCGATCCACAACAGGGAACATACAGTAGTTTGTTTTAAAACACGTTAAAAGTTTTCAGCTTTCTTTGCAGGCCCCAGGGGGATAAAAATGTTAAACGATTTCTAGTTAAAAGTCGACAAATGTGGTGACGCAACAGCAAAAGACTTTACCTGGAGACCAGATGGGGTGCTAGAAGCAAATATTAGCCAAAAGCAGAGTAAGATGGCTCTTTAAATGAACTGTGACATCATCGAGTGTGTAATAAGGTGAACTGAGGCGCTTTGATGAGGTGGCTTTTCTTCTTACTGCGTCATCAGGGTATTCAAAGCCGATAGACTGTAGAGCTGAACGCACAACACAAGTAGAATGAAAGTATTCATATGAGGCAGTTCAAGCATCAACCAGACTGCTTATATATAATATATATATGTGTGTGTGTATATATATATATATATATGTGTGTGTGTGTGTGTGCGTATATATATATATATATATATGTGTGTGTGTGTATATATATGTGTATATATGTTATAATATAATATAACGATCAGCTGATAAACAGCCTATTTCAGTTCAATTGTTGCTTTTAATTGTTGAATTGTTGCTTTACTTTGGGCTTATCCCTTCAGGGGTCGCCACAGCGAATCAATTACCTCCATCTAACCCTGTCTTCTCTTGCGCCAACTACCTTCATGTCCTCTTTCACTACATCCATAAACCTCCTCTTTGCGCTTCCTCTAGGCCTCCTGCCTGGCAATTCAAAACTCAGCATCCTTCTACCAACATATTCACTATCTCTACTCTGGACATGTCTGAACCATCTCAGTCTGGCCTCTCTGACTTTATCTCCAAAACCTCTAACATGTGCGGTCCCTCTGATGTGCTCATTCCTGATCTTGTCCATCCTGGTCACACCCAAAGAGAACCTCAGTATCTTCATCTCTGTTACCTCCAGCTCTGCCTCCTGTCTTTTCCTCAGCGGCACTGTCTCTAAACCAAACAACATCGCTGGTCTCACCACAGTTTTGTACACCTTTCCTTTCATTTTAGCTCTTCTATCACACATCACACCCGACACGTTTCTCCATTCATTCCAGCCTGCCCTGCACACGCTTCTTCACCTCTTTTCCACACTCTCCATTGCTCTGGACTGTTCACCCTAAGTACTTATAATCCTCCCCCTTCTTTATCTCTTCTCCCTGTAACCTCACTCTTCCACTTGGGTCCCTCTCATTTACACACATGTACTCCATCTTCATTCCTCTCCCTTCCCGGGCAAACCTCCACCCCTCAAGCTTCTCCTCCACCTGTTCCCTGCTCTGCAAACATCGTAGTCCATGGAGATTCCTGTCTAACCTCGTCCGTCAGCCTGTCCATCACCATAGCAAACAAGAAGGGGCTCAGAGCTGATCCCTGATGTAGTCCCACCTTCACTGGGAACTCCTCTGTCCCACCTGCAGCACACCTCACTACTGTCTTACAGTCCTCATACATGTCCTGCACCGCTCTAACATACTTCTCTGCCACTCCAGACTTCCTCATACAATACCACAGTTCCTCTCTGGGCACCCTGTCATAAGCTTTCTCCAGATCTACAAAAACACAATGCAGCTCCCTCTGACCTTCCCTGTACTTCTCCATCAACATCCTCAAAGCAAATACTGCATCTGTTGTACTCTTTTTTGGCATAAAACCGTACTGCTGCTCACAAATGCTCACGTTTGCCCTTAGTCTAGCTTCAACTACTCTTTCCCATAACTTCATTGTATGGCTCATCAGCTTTATTCCTCTGTAGTTGCCACAACTCTGCACATCTCCCTTGTTCTTAAAAATGGGCACCAGCACACTTCTCCTCCATTCCTCAGGCATCTTCTCATTATCTAAGATCTTGTTAAACAACCCGGTCAGGAACTCTATTGCCACCTCTCCTAGACACTTCCATACCTCCACAGGTATATCATCAGGACCGAGTGCCTTTCCATTCTTCATCCTCTTCAATGCCCTCCTCACTTCTTCCTTACTAATCTTTGCTACTTCCTGGTCCACAACAGTCACCTCTTCTACTCTTTGTTCTCTTTCATTTTCCTCATTCATCAACTCTTCAAAGTACTCTTTCCATCTTCCCATGACACTACTGGCACCTGTCAATACCCTTCCATCCCTATCCTTCATCACCCTAACCTGCTGCACGTCCTTCCCATCTCTGTCCCTCTGCCTTGCCAACCTGTATAGATCTTTCTCTCCCTCCTTGCTGTCCAACCTAGCATACAAGTCATCATAAGCCCCTTGTTTGGCCTTTGCCACCTTTACTTTCACCTTACGCTGCATCTCTCTGTACTCCTGTCTACTCTCTTCAGTCCTCTCAGTGTCCCACTTCTTCTTAGCTAACCTCTTACTCTGTATACACTCCTGCACCTCCTCATTCCACCACCAAGTCTCCTTATCTACTTTCCTTCCAGATGACACACCAAGTACTCTCCTACCTGTCTCCCTGATCACAGTAGCTGTAGTTGTCCAGTCATCTGGAAGGACTTCCTGGCCACCCATAGCCTTTTTCAACTCCTTCCTAAAAGTCACGCAACACTCCTCCTTTTTCAGCTTCCACCATTTTGTCCTCTGCTCTGCCTTTACCCTCTTCATCCTTCTCACCACTAGAGTCAACCTACACACCACCATCCTATGCTGTCTGGCTACACTCTCACCTACCACTGCTTTGCAGTCACTGACCTCCTTCAGGTTACACCTTCTACACAAGATGTAGTCTACCTGTGTGCTCCTACCTCCACTCTTGTAGGTCACCCTATGTTCCTGTCTCTTCTGGAAGAAAGTATTCACTACAGCCATTTCCATCCTTTTTGCAAAGTTGACCACCATCTGTCCTTCTGCGTTCCTCTCCTGGATACCAAACTTGCTCATCACATCCTCATCATCTCTGTTTCCTGCACCAACATGCCCATTGAAGTCCGCACCAATGACAACTCTCTCACTTCTGAGGATGTTCTGCATCACTTCATCCAGGTCTGACCATAATTTCTCTTTCTCCTCCATCTCACATCCTACATGTGGAGCATACCCACTAACAACATTGAACATCACACCTTCAATTTATAGCTTTAAGCTCATCACGCTATCTGACACTCTTTTTACGTCCAGGACGTTGCTAGCAAACTCCTCTTTCAAAATCACCCCTCCTCCATTTCTCTTCCTATCCCATGATAGAACATCTTGAACCCTGCTCCTAGGCTTCTAGCCTTCCTACCATTCCACCTGGTCTCCTGGACACACAATATGTCTAACTTCCTTTTCTGCATCATGTCAACTAATTCTCTACCTTTTCCTGTCATAGTTCCAACATTCAAAGTCCCAACTCTTAGTTCTAGACTCTTAGCATTCCTCTTCTCTCTCCTCCTACGGACGCACCTTCCTCCTCTCCTTCTTCGGCCAACAGTAATCCAGTTTCCACAGGCAACCTGTCGGTGAACAGCACCGGGCAATGTATGGAAGTCATTTGTCCGATTCGCATGTTCTGGTTTGGCAAAGTTTTACGTCGGATGCCCTTCCTGACACAACCCTCTGTATTTATCCGGGTTTGGGACCGGCACAATAAGACACTGGCTTGTGCCCCGTTGCGGCTACATTCAGAAGTGAATATACAGTAATTATACATACATACACACACACACACACACACATATATATACACATATACATACAGTGAGGGAAAAAACTAATTAATTTATAACTCTTTTTGAAACGCATTTTTCTGGATTTTTTTTTGTCATTGTTGTATCTGTGTTCAAATAAAGATACCATTGAAATTATAGACTGATCATTTCTTTGTTAGTGGGCAAACTTACAAAATCAGCTGGGGTTCAAATAGTTTTTTCCCTCACTGTGTATGTATGTGTATATATATACACATACATACACATACATACATATATACACATACATACATACACAGTGAGGGAAAAAACTATTTGAACCCCAGCTGATTGTGTAAGTTTTCCCACTAACAAAGAAATGATCAGTCTATCATTTAAATGGTAGGTTTATTTGAACACTGCGAGACAACAATGACAAAAAAAAATCCCGAAAAATGCGTTTCAAAAAGAGTTATAAATTAATTATATATATACATACACACACACACATTACAGACCTGATATGGCGCTGTAGAATACTTTTTTTGAGTTCTTATAATGGTGGGTTTATTACACACCGTCTGAGGCGGAATGAGGAGTGCTTAAGAGCTGCTTGCAACGGGCTCGCGGTCTTTTTTCACCTCTCTACACAGACGCTTCCTCAAGTGTCTGGCCAAACGCTGCCACCTGGACGAAGGCACGCAAAAGCAGCACGAAATGATCAGTAAAAAGCTAAAAAAAAAACGAAAAAAAACCCAGACGCATTCAGGCGTTGACCCGCGACGTACCTCTCCTGTGCATCGTTGTGTTTATTCAGCCTGGCCGCCTCTTCCTTCTTCTCCTCCATCCAACGCTGCAGCAGCTCGTCTTTATCTCGCCAAGCTTGTGATAGCGCTTCTTTTAGTTCCTTCTGCTCCGTGTGCAGGGCGGCCAGCTCTTTGGTCTGACACTCAATGGTGAACTCTTGTTGTGAAAGGGTCGCCTTCAGAGCGTTACCCCCTTCGACCAGAGTGATGGCCTCTTGGCGGTGGCGGGATACACTGAAACGGTAGCATAGATACGGCAGTGTTCAAAAGAATAGCAGTGCATTGTGACTAACCAGATGAAGTACTCTTATTAGTATATTTTTATTTCTACACGGCAAACAAGTTACCAGTAGGGGCAGTAGATTCTCAGAAAACAAACAAAACCCAGCATTTATTATATGCACACTCTTAAGGCTGTGCAATTGGTCAATTACTTGAAATGGGTGTTAAAAAATAGCAGTGTGGCTTTCAATCAGTGATAAATTGCGTGAAAAATCAGGTGTGAATCAGGTGGCCCCTGTTTAAGGATGAAAGCAGGACTTGTTGAACATCATTTCTCTTTGAATGCCTGAGGAAAATGGGTCCTTCAAGACATTGTTCAGAAGAACAGCGTACTTTGATTAAAAAGTTGACTGGAGAGAGAAAAAAAGTAAACTGCAAAAAAATGTTTGGCTCTTCAGCTGAAATGATCTCCAATGTCTTAAAATTGAAAGCAAAACAAGAAACACGTGGCAGAAAATGGAAGACAACTATCAAAATGGATAGAAGAATAACCAGAATGGCAAAGGCTCAGCCAATGATCAGCTCTGGGATGATCAAAGACAGTCTGGAGTTACCTGTAAGTACTGTGACAGTTAGAAGATGTCTGTGTTAACCTAATCTATTTACAAGAGTCCCCCGCAACGTCCCTCTGTTAAAAAAAAAAATCATGTGCAGAAAAGGTTACACTTTGTCAAAGAACACATCAACTGGCCTAAAGAGAAATGGAGGAACATTTTGTGGACTGTTGAGAGCTAAATTGTTCTTTTTGGGTCCAAGGGCCGCAGACGGTTTGTGAGATGACCCCCAAACCCAACGAATTGAAGCCACAATACACAGTGAAGGATCATGATATCGGCATGTTTCTCCTACTACTTATCCCATAGCAGGGATCATGGATGAGTTTGTATATGTCAGAATACTTGAAAAGGTCATGTTGCCTTGTCCTGAAGATGACATGCCCTTGAAATCAACAAGACAATCACCCCAAACACACTAGTAAACCAGCAACATCTTCTTATGTTCTTATGTTATGGAGGGGCCAGCCCAATCCCCGGACCTTCATCCAATGGAGAACTTGTGGGGTGACATCAAAAATGCTGTTTGTGAAGCAAAAGCAAGAAATGTTGAAGAATTGTGGAATGTTGTTCAAGAATGTTGGAGGGGAATAACAGCTGAAAGTTGCCGCAAGTTGGTAGAGTCCATGCCACACGGATGTGAAGCAAATATAAAAAACTAAATATTAGTTTTGTCATTCACAGGATTGCCAAATCCTTCAAACACAACGTTTGGACAAAATAGTTTTGAGGTTTTTTTCAACAAATTGCACAGCGAGAGCGTGCAAATCATGAATGCGGGTCTTGTTTGTTTTCTGAGAATCTACTGCACCTACTGGTAACTTGTTTGCCATGTAGCAATAAAAATATACTAATAAGAGTCTGGTTAGTCACAATGGACTGCTATTACCTTGAACAGTACCGTACATGCAGTAGTATGAGACACAAACTAAACTAAAACTCTCTGGCGGAGGTAGTTACCGGGACTGCCAGTGCTCCAGCTCGGCGTCTTTCAAATACATGACGACGGTCAGATCAGAAACTGTTTGAGACAACTGAGGAGACGAAATGCACGGACAAACCATTAAAGCACTGGAAAAACGGCTAAAACACACTAAATCAGAGGTGGGAGAACTACCAATCTGAGCTTTGGCTTCAAGCTTTTGATGGTTTAAGTACTTCGTCACCCACGAGGGCAAGCAGACGCAAGTGTGGGAAGAAAAGAAGGAAAGACGTTCGTACTCTTTATGAGTCAATGTTTTATCATTCGTAGCTCGTATTGTACAGCTTTATTTCCGGGTGTCTTATGCAGTAAAAAAAAACAACTGTTAAACTCAGTTTTGTTATTGGATGTGGTCTGATGTTTAAAGTGCTCCTGAAAAAAGGGACTGAAACACGGAAGGTAGACGATAGAAGGTTCCATGGCATTTTTACACATGAAATAAGAGAAATTTTTCCAAGTGGCTGTAAAATAAAGACATAAAATAATGTGTGTATCAAATATACAGTACAGGTGCTGCTCAATAAATTAGAATATGACCGAAAGGTTGATTTACTTCAGTAATTCATTCAAAAAGTCAAACTTGCATGTAATATAAATTACTTACACACATACTGATATTTTTCAAATGTTTATGTCTTTTCATTTTGCTGATTATAATCATCAAATCCGTGCCCTGTGATTGGCTGGCGACCGGTCCAGGGTGTACCCCGCCTCCCGCCCAAAGTCAGCTGGGATAGGCTCCAGCATCCCCGTGACCCTAATGAGGATAAGCGGCATAGAAAATGAATGAATGAATGAATCATCAAATCCCTGCAGCTCTTCTGCATTGTTGGCTCGGGCGTATCACATGTTCCTCTTGACAATACCCCAAAGGACAGCGATACCATGGTACTTAAGGCAGGTACTGGTCGTTTTGGCACGGCGTACAGGTGCCATGTCCTTTTGAAAAATGAAATCTGCATCCCCATAAAGTTAGTCAGCAGCGGGAAGCATGAAGTGCTCCATGACTTCCTGGTAGATGACTGCACTGACCTCAGAAAACACAGCGGACAAACACCAGCAGATGACAAGTGCCATCCCAAACTGTCACATCACTTTAAATCAAAGTCCTAGAGTCTGGATTAAGCCAGGAGGGGCACAGAGTCCGTGTCGCTTGAGGTCCAAGGTCAGCGCAGCCGTCCTCCAGGAAATTTTACAGCACTTCATGCGTCGCGCTGCCGACTGATGATATAAATTTCATTGTCCGACAGGAAACAGAAAATGGGATACGCCAGACCCAACAATGCAGTAGAGCGGAAGGCCACTGGCACAGCAACCTGGGCTCTCGTAACACCTGAGGAGTGCCGCAGACTGTTGGACTCCATTTCCACACTATACTGCTCACTCAGGCAAAAGGAGCCCCGACCGACCGAAGTACTGAAAGCTCTTCATCTTCATACTTTTCCTCTTCATACTTTTCAGTTGGCCAACATTTAGAAAATCTTTTTTTTTTTTTTAAATCGGTCATAAGTCATATTCTAATTTTCTGAGATCATATACTAGTTTCACTTTTTGAATAAAATGACTGAAATAAATCAACTTTTTAGTCATATTCTTTTTTTTGTTTAACTCACTGACACCCCCCCCCC
>QODF01000165.1:931280-1005448 GCA_024372805.1 Oostethus manadensis
ATATATATATATATATATATATACACAGTATACAGTAAGAGGAAAAAAATATTTGAAGTATTTGATTTTGTAAGTTTGCCCACTAACAAAGAAATGATCAGTCTATAATTTCAATGGTAGGTTTATTTGAACACTGAGAGACAACAATGACAACAAAAATCCCGAAAAATGCGTTTCAAAAAGAGTTATAAATTAATTTGCATTTCCATGAAGAAAATAAGTATTTGAAATAAGTATTTGATCCCCATATCCGTCTGCAAAATCTATACCTCCCAGGTGGATCTTATACAGGTAACGAGCTGACATTGGCAGCCCTCTCAGCTCGTTACCTGTATAAAAGAGACCTGTCTACAGAAGCAATCAATCAATCTAGATGCCATACTCTGCACCATGGCCAAGACCAAAGAGCTTTCCAAGGATGTCAGGCACAAGATTGTGGACCTACACAAGGCTGGAATGGGCTACAAGACCATTGCCAAGCAACTGGATGAGAAGATGACAACAGTTGGTGGAATTATTCGCAAATGGAAGAAACATAAGTTAGTGGCCAATCTCCCTCGATCTGGAGCTCCATGCAAGATTTCACCTCGTGGAGTTTCAATGATAAGGAGAACGGTGAGGAATCAGCCCAGAACCACTCGGGAGGAACTTGTCAACGATCTCAAGGCAGCCGGGACCATAGTCACCACAAAAACAGTTGGTAACACACTACGCCGTGAAGGACTGAAATCCTGCTGTGCCCACAAGGTCCCCCTGCTTGAGAAAGTCCATCTACAGGCCCGTTTGAGGTTTGCCACTGAACATCTGACTGATTCAGACGAAGACTGGGTGAATATGTTGTGGTCAGATGAGACCAAAATTGAGCTCTTTGGCATCAACTCAACTCGCCGTGTTTGGAGGAGGAAGAATGCTGCCTATGACTCCAAAAACACCGTCCCCACCGTCAAATATGGAGGTGGAAACATAATGCATGGTGGAAACATAAAGGGTGTTGTTCTGCCAAGGGGACAGGACAATTGCACCGCATCAAAGGGAGGATGGATGGGGCCATATACGGTCAAGTGTTGGGTGAGATGGGTCGTGGTTGGGTATTCCAGCATGACAATGATCCAAAACACACGGCCAACCCAACAAATGATTGGCTCAAGAAAAAGCATATTAAGGTCATGAAGTGGCCTAGTCAGTCTCCAGACCTTAATCCCATAGAAAATTTGTGGAGGGAGCTGAAGGTTGGAGTTGCCAAACATCAGCCACAAAACAATGACTCGGAGAGGATCTGCAAAGAGGAGTGGGCCAAAACCCCCCTGAGATGTGTGCAAACCTTGTGGCCAACTACAAGAAACGGCTGACCTCTGTGATTGCCAACAAAGGTTTTGCCACCAAGTACTGAAGCACGATCAAATACTTATTTCCTTCATGGAAATGCAAATTAATTAACTGTTTTTGAAATGCATTTTTCTGGATTTTTTTTTTGGTCATTGTTGTCTCTGTGTTCAAAAAAAGCTACCATTGAAATTACAGACTGATCATTTCTTTTAGTGGACAAACTTACAAAATCAGCTGGGGTTCAAATAGTTTAATCCCTCACTGTATAGACATGTTTTGTTTGGTCTTATGTGGGGAAAACCACACATTTTGTGTTTAATATTTAGATTTTACTCAGTGGCTTCCGCCAAAGTCATCCCTCATGTATGGCGGTGAACTGGCCTTGATAAGTGAATTTATTTATAAATATTTTCATACTTTGATCATGTGGCTAGCACGTAGCCTCACAGTTAGGAGGTCCAGGGTTCGAATCTCCGTTGGGCATCTCTGTGTGGAGTTTGCATGTTCTCCCCGTGCGTGGATTGGTTTTTTCCGCGTACTCCGGTTTCCTCCCACGTTCCAAAAACATGCATGTTAGCTTCATTGGCCGCTCTAAATTGCTATTGGAGTATGAACGTGAGTGTCAATGGTTGTATGTCTGCCCTGCGATTGACTGGTGACCAGTCCAGGGTGTACCCCGCCTCCTGCCCAAAGTCAGCTGGGATAGGCCCCAGCATATCCGCGACCCTAATGAGGATAAGCGGTATAGAAAATGGATGGCTGGATCGTGGAAATATTATTAGAGCCCTCTAGACATGATATAACACCGCTGTAGTTAGTTAACTTTATACGGATATTACCCAATATAGTACACATAAGACAGAAAACAAGCCATTTAAGACATAATATAGACTCATATTTGTTAGTGTTGGGAGAGTCAGATTAGAATTACTGTATTTCTGCGGCGTCAGTGTGTCGTTACGGACACCTAGTGACCAATGTAGAATACTGCATATCAATACCAAGTATGTATGAATGCATCTTCTAAATGCCTGATTTGTTCATTCATTTGTTCATTTTGTCAATTTATGCTTGAAAATACTTAATATAAGATAGAAATATGTACATATTTTCTTAAATTGGGATCATTTATTCTAATAGGCCGTAGTCCACCCTGAAACAGCCCTGATCTATGAACATATTTTTGAAAAACCATGATAGAGCTGCGAAATTCAAAACCAAAAGTGGCGAGGGACGACTATACACGACTTAATTAGCACATAGAGAACACCCAGATGTCCAGAAACATAGACGGTGACTATTACAAATAAAATCACTCCCTAGCTTTAATAAATGCTGCAATTGAGTAAATAAACCGTTAAATGATATCTTTGTACTGTATTTGTGTAATATTCTTAAATGGCTGCACAGGGACTGAAAGCAGTGGATGGGAGCATCAAAAAAGAGAGTGATCTCCCAGCGGTGGACCCCAACGTACCCATCCCACTGAAGTATGAGGACAGAAGCGCTGGCAGAGGCTGTGCTGCAGAGAAAGGCATCTCTCCTCTCCTTGAAAGAGGTCAGTCTGCTTCGTGGTGTCCTGGAATAACGCTAGCAAGGTAAGCGGAACTGAACTCTTTCTCGGTAGGGCCCATGCAGGCAGACCAGAAGCACCCAACACGCTCAGGGATGATTCCCGGCACGTGGCAGCACCACATGAAGCTGCAGCTCTTCCTCAAGGCCTCCAAGGCGTACTACGTCTTGTCCGATGCTGCCACCAACCTGCTGAAATACGGCCGAGCCTTGCGCTACATCAAGCTGTCTCTGCAGTGTTATGGTACAGAAGTCTGATCTGAGAAATGTCATTTTGCAATCATTTCTCATCTTTTCTCTTCTCTTCAGATGCTTATTGTTGTATCGGCGGCGCGCTCCACCCTCAGGTGCTTCTGTTCCACAGCCAGTGCCTGTCTCTGTGTGGAGACATCCAGCTGATGTTGACCCAGAATGCCAGCAACAGGGCTGCTTACCAAGAGGAGTACAGCTACCAGACCAAAGAGGACCAAGAGATCCTACACAGTCTGCACCGTGAGAGCAGCTGCCAAGGTCAGTCGCTCATTCCAGTCACCCAACATGCTTAAAGTTTCTCAACTGTTACTAATGACAACTGTCATCTGTCAGCCTTCAACATGGCGACAGACCTGGCCACGGACCCCGAGTACCAGCTGTTTGTGAGCAGCAAGTGCTACGAGGCTGCCTACGAGCTGCTCGTCTCGCACACTTTGAAGGACGACGCGTGCGATCAGCTGGCTCAGGTTCTGAAACGGCTGGGAAACATCCGCAACGAGATGGGAGTTTACTACATGAACCAGTCGGCGGCCATGCAGACCGAGAAAGGTGAGACTGGCAGGGACTTTTGGACATGTTGCCATGGCTGAACACGGGCCTCCTTTTGCAGTGAAGAACTCGGTTTCGGTTGCAGAGCAGGAAATGTGGAAAAAGAGTTTTGCCTTTTTTGAGAAAGGCATGAAGGACTTCGAGGCCATCGGGGACAGCACCAACAAGGCTCTCCTTCTGTGCAATACGGGCAAGCTGATGAGAATCTGTGCTCAGGCTCACTCTGGCGTCCCCGCTGATGACAACAGAGGGGAGTTCTCCCCTGAAGAGGCCCTCTACTACCACAAGGTGTCATTCTCTCCTGGAATCGCCCCTCACATCTCCACCCCATAAACATTCATACATTTGTGTTGTTCCTTTACACACCTTGACACCAGGCTATAGACTACTATCTGCGGGCCATGAGGTCACTGTCATGCAGAGAAAACCACCAGGGAGTGTGGGACAGTGTCAACTGGGAACTGTCCACTACATATTTCACTCTGGCTACACTTCTGCAGGACTATGCTCCGCTTTCCAGGAAGGCTCCGGAGCAGGTCAGTTCCCAGCCGTCATCTTATTTGGCTCATCTCTGCATCAGCGCTTTCTTTCCTAGATCGAGCGGGAGGTGACCGAGTCCATGATGAAGTCGTTGAAGTACTGCGACCTGCAGACCGAGTCGGCCCGCCAGCCCCTGTACCAGTACAGAGCCGCCACCATCCACCACCGCCTGGCCTCCATGTACCACAGCTGTTTCCGCAACCAGGTGGGGAAACCATTTATTGGGCACACGAAACTAATGCTAGCGACGGCTGAATTCGGAACCTAGTAGTTTGATTTAGAATTCATCAGTTCCAGAGTCAAATCTTGGTTCACTATACCGCCATTTTAGCATTCCTAATGGTCATACAAGTGTAAAAACAAGTTAACCTATATAGAACCACGACTCACACAATAATGGCCCGGGGTGGAGGTGTAGTATTGGAGGCTTCAGCTTCTTGTCTTCTCGTCCCGTGGGAGATTTTCCCACGTGATGTTTCTTCAAATGTGCAATGAGTTTGGTCGTATTACACTAACCCGGTTCTGTGCCACCGTTGGATACTTGTGCATGACAAAAATGACCAAAAATACAAATGGCACCGACATCACCCCTACGCAACGCTTAACACATTGGCACATGCTGTTGTTGTGACGTTATGGGCTCCATCGTCTGGAATCGACTGCTTGTATCGGAGCGCCGATATCAGGAGATTTTAGACGCAGCCCGACATAATCCAATACTTTTAAAAAATTTTGCTGATATTTGCACAATATCACAACTCTTGATGCATGAAGAATGTGATCGCTTGGCCGTACCATACTTCACGCGTAGGAGGAGGATTTTACTGTTTGTGCCTGGGTGGCGGGTCTCGTCACACCTTGTAATATTGATGCTGATATTGTGACTTAAGCAATGCTGTACTCATCAGCTAGGACAGACCACTGTAATATATATTCACAGGAAAGTTTCATTTCTTTTTCTATGGTTATAATCACGCGTTTCCTCTTTGCTATGGCTGCTACCCTTTTGTGACCATTAAAAATGTAGCGGTACCCCAGGAATTGCTACTTATTGATATTTTTTCCTCGTGTTGTGGACAGACTAGCCAGTTTTTCATGCTACCAAAGTTGTAAAGACTGAAATGAAGGTTTGTGTGGAGCAGGTAGGAGATGAACGCTTAAGGAAGCACCATCGCAGCCTTGCTGAGCTCCACTACAGCAAGGCCGTCTATTTGTTCCTCAGCCTCAAAGACGCGCCCTGCGAGCTTCTCCGCGCACTCCTGGAGAGGGTGGCCTTCGCTGAGTTCACCATGGCGGGTACGTGGATCAGGCGCTAGACTGGAAACCTCCTTTTATAAATACTTTTTTGTATTTCTCTCTGCAGCTCAGAACAGCAGTGCCGCAAAGCAGAAGAGCCTGACTGCGGCTCTAGACATTATGGCAGAGACTCGCTTTGCTTTCCAGATGATTCACGCAGAAATGCTGGAGGAGCAGAGCGAGGTATGTACTGGAGGGTAGCAAGTAGTCTTCGTTCACTAACCTGTCATCCACATTTGTGTCCCTCTGCAGGAAAGCCACGCAGATATTTCGCAGTCTTCTCCTGCTGCATCCAACTGCGTGACGTCAGGACTCAACCAGCAGGAAGTCATGAAGTTGATTGTTCTGTTCGAGTCACGCTTCTCCGACCTGCTCCTGCAGCTAATAAAACTCATGGCTAAAACCAAACGGAAACCCAGGTGAGATGATCCACCCGTGCTCTTTTTGGCACAGACCCTCACATGTATTTGTGTGTGTGTGTGTGTGTGTGTTAGCAAAAGCGAAGAGGAGCTGCTGCAAACTTACAAGAACATTTACTCCAAGGTGCTGCGCTGCGACAAAAACATGCCGCTCCTCGCCCGAGTCCAGCTGTACGCCGAGCTACTGCAGCTTCTGACACCGCAAAGTGGAGGACACGACGACGCTGATATTGTATCATGACATCCGTAAACACGTTACCTCAAAGCCAGCAACATTTGGAAAGCTACGCTTTTTACATTTTTGATATGCAGAGCTTCTGCTTTTTTGACATTTCAACACAACAGTGTAAATGTTTTTGTACGTTTGCAATACTGGCATGTTTGCTGTGACATGGAAATGTACAAAACATATGCACCTTTTCAACACTTCTCCAGCCTCCTAGTTATGCTCATTAATTATATGTTTTGGGGATCTGCTATATTATTGTTTCGGCATACAGTCTATTCAGAATCTGGTAGTTTAATGACTAACCACTTAATGCAGGGACGGTTTTATCCACTAGAGGGCAGTGTTGAGCCAATTCATGAGCCCCCTATGAGGGCTTGGTTTCATTTCCTTATGCTTACCCTTAAAGAATATACTTCATCGGCTCGTGCAATCATTACATACACACTGTGTCGCACTTGAATCGCTCCCCCGTGCAACCGCGTCAGCTAGGAACCTCATTACAATTCTATTGCAGCAAGCCTGGCTTGGAATAAGACTCTTCTGAAAAGGTGCCAGGGTGGGACTATAAACGTAACGCAGTTAACTTCACTCTAAAAAAACGTCACAACAAGAGACGCTGACTTTACGTGGGCTTTTATGCAAATGAACCACATTTTAGGATGTACAAATCGGCCTACATAAGGACAAGAAAGCATGGCCACAACAACACAGCGGTGTCCAAAGGAGGTAAACATGGAGTGGCAGCATACTTGCACACAGAATAAATAAAAGATCTCCACTTCCTGCTCACAGAAAAGGAAAGAATACACGCTTAACCGGGACAGCCAACGTTTAATGGGCTACTTGGTGACATTTGGACGTTCCCTTTATCCCTAAAATGTGCTTCGCGACTTAGAAAACATACACTTTAGTGAAATTAGGTCCACCATGAGTCCATTGGTACCTGAGCGAGGACAAAAAGAGCACCATTCAGTCAGTGGCCGTCAAGTTGGCCTCTTTCAGCGTCACACAGAATCCCGGGAAGCACGCTTCCGGCTTTTTGTCACGTGACTCGACACGGCTTCACCGCGGCGCCGAGGCCTAACAGCAGTCCAGCAAAAACGACGGCCGCCGAGTCTCACTTTAGTGTTTCCTCTCGCGTTTAAAAGACAGCAAGACTCAGCAGCCATCTTTGGGGGTCTTTGGCGGTCTGTAGGGCAACACCGGTGCGGGTCTGAAAAGAAACAGGAAACGTTTGAGGGCAAAACAAGTCAAAAGAAAGAAGATATGGCAGCACATCAGCCAACCTGCTGGGTGGAGGCCTGGGCACCGTGGGGGTGGGGATGGGCAACAGTCCTTTTCCTAGCATGTGAACGCCCGCCATCGGGGAGCCGCGACCCAGACGAGTGCTTCTCCCAAGCGGGTCGGCAGGAAGTGGCTTCTGGGGAGGACTGGGTTTATCCAAGCCCTGAAGATGACATATAAATAAGTTTATGTGTAGCATAATTAGCATTCATTAGACACTGTATGGGATCCCACACACTTCCTGAATACAAAAGTCATCATGTTGTGCCACATAAAAGTGTCCTAATCAACACAGACCTGGACCAGGCGGTAAGATGCCGGCTGGCGAGGCAGGCTGAGGAAAGGCGGCACGCCCGGTGGCGGTGAAAGAGCGTGGTGGGCCGGCACCGGCCTGTGTCGGGTCGGCAGGGGAGGCAGGGTGGGCTGCCCCACGCCGAGTGGCACGGGCATGGGATGGCTGATGTGCAGAGGCTGGTAGAGCGGCAGGCGGCGCAGACTGTGGGAGTGGAATTTGTGCTGGGGGAGGAGAGGCTCGGCACTCAGGAGCGAAGAAGGCTGCAGAGAGAAACCATGAGGGAGGATCCTGATGGATTTAACAGGTCAAAGACAAAGACTCACCTTGTAAACGCTGGCCCCACATGGTTTGGGGGGAGGTTTCCGCTTGGGCAGTGGTCTACACATGGACTGGGTCCTGATAGGGCTGGTGGGCCTCTTTGCTTCAATGGATCTGAATTTAAAGGCAGGACTTAAAAGGCAGTAAAACGCTCGGCACAATCTTTATCAAACCCCCACCTTTGTTCAGCAATTTGATTTTTAGACATATTGTGTCGTTTTAGCATCAGGGATCCCTCTAGTGTTGGAAAACCGACAGTCTTAGAATGACCAATGACTGGTCATCTTATCACTTCATATTCGCACCACACACTCTGATTATGAACTTTAATGCTTGCAAGCAAAGCTAGGAGAATATGAGAGATTTTATCCTTTTTTATTTACTATTTAGCATTATTTCATATTTTATATTATATATGCCGTAATAATATAGTAATTCAGAAAGTAATATTATTATTTATCTACTATTTAAATACAAATATTTACTTCAGTATATAAAGAATATGACAAACAGTGCATTTTTCTATTAAACTAATTCATGTTTTAACTCTTGTGTGAGATAAGTGCCTAAAATGAAAAACATCGACATTCATATATTTTTGCTGATAATTTAATCAATTTTTATTGTGAAAAAAGTCGCATTATTAAGTACTGTACGGTCGAAAGCTGCGAAAAACGAGTTCCATTGAACGCATCCGCCATGACAAAAGCGAATGACTACAATGGAGGTTTCTTGCCACCAGGGGGCGCCAATTCTTCGCCTTTTGAGAGAATCATAATTTGGATCACTTTTAATGAGTAATTATTGCAAACAATTATCCATTGTATTCACCATTTTTTTAAAGTTTCAATTTAAATCACCTTGGGGCACCACTTTTGAATGAATGAGTTGAATGTTATTAATCATAATTACATGTGTTGTTAACTACAACACTGCCCATGAGAAAATCATTTGGCACCCTCAGGTAATGAAGTCAAAATGAAGTCATTTGTCTCAAATATTTGTCATCATTCCTTTCAATAATTATAATCATTCTGGGGGATTCTCTCCCTGTGGGCGGTTCTTTCATCATGGCCGTCCTGCCGTACTACCGTGAAATACCTGAGCTTCTCCAAGGTGCTCTTCTTCTTGGTGAAGAGCAGCCGCAGCAGAGTCTTCCTCCTCAGGAAGACGAGGCCGCTGGCGAGCAGAAGGCCGCTGGTCGCCACCAGGACGGCCACGGCGACGAGCACGCTGTGGGCTGCGGACGACACACGGGACGGGACACGCATTAATGCGCGCACGACTACGCCACGTCACGGCGAGAGCTTCTCGTCACGATGAGCTGGCGGTCTTTGGAAGCGTGCGTGGTGTCGTTGAGGAGGTGCGTTCCCATGTCCGAGTAGTCGAGAACGGAGAAGGAGATGAATGAAATCAACCGCACTAACCTGCCAGTCTCGTCGGCCCGCTGTCGATGCTCCCCCCGAAGCCCGCCCCCTCACAGAACGGGGGCGCCCAGTGTGCTTCGCAGTGACAGTTCTTCTTGTTGTTGCACACCTGCAATTACACACAGCGACACGTCTTCTTCTCCACCGTGCTTTCAAAGCCGTCAACAGACATGCCCATTTCCCCGCAGAGCAGGAGCCCCGACTCGGGAGGGTTGCTAACATCACAGCACTCGCACTCACGTAAACAATCTTTGCGCCTGTCACACACAGGAGCTTTGACCGTGGGTTCTTAAAAAGCTCCGGGTTTAAAAAAAGTCGGTTGTTGGTGTGAAAGTCACGCTTGCCACACTCGCCATCCTGTCTGGCTGAGCCCTTTGCTCCGGACTGCTATTGCAACATTGGTTCTGTTCAGGTTCTGTGGTCAGGTGTTGCCCTTGATAACTTTGGGCCCACTGAAAAAGCTGCACCCGTGGAAAGACGGCTGGCTGCGCTCAGTAAGTCGTAGCAGATAAAAGACGTGGCAAGTCCATCCCGTGTGGCCAGGAGAAGGGGGGCCGGGGAGGGGGGTTCCCCTCCAAAGATCGGGGAGGATTCCCAAGCGAGGTAACGGGGCCCGTCTGTCGGTGTAATGCTGGAAGGAGCAGGACTTGTGCAGCTGCGACTCGTGCTGGACGGATGCGGCGCCGCTGCGGGTTAGCGAGGTTACGGGGGGGCTGGTGCGTGGAAGCTTTACGTCTTTCTGTGAAAAAATAGTCCCTGAACGCACCACCGTCTACATCCAACGGCAGATGAACACGGAGAAGAAGCTGGGATGCACATCTCCTGAAGAGACCAAAAGTCTCTTTGGGTTGTTTCTTGCCCACATCCCCCCCCCCCCCCCCCCCTACAGGACCAGAGCTGAACTCTTATTAAAGAAGTGGTTCCCTGGGGGGGGGGCACGATGAAGTGTCGGGCGGGGCGCGAGAAGCACTTTTAATGTTGGTGGAAACCTGCCAGTTTGTCCAAATGACTTGCTTTCAAATCCAGTTTGTGCAGGTCCGAAAAATGAAGAGATCTTTAAGTTGTTAGTAGTCATTTAAATGGGGGCGTCCTAGGGGGGGCGTGACAGAAACTAACAGAACCACCGTATTAAAGACACACAACGTCAAGTCGTACTCCGCACTCACCCCACGTCCATTGCACTTCCCCGAGCACTCGTGCACGCCGAAGACGCTGACATTCTGGCACTGGCGATTCAGACACACCTGCAAAGCAGAATCAGGCACCTTTAGGAGGACCGATACCCGGATCAAAAACCACGGCACCCACGGGCCAACATCAGGTTCTCGTACGCCGCCGTGGTCCGTGATTCGGTTTTCGTCAACAATTTCCACCAAAATGCCGCCTCAGTTTTCGGACACGTCTTAGTTTTCGTGCAGCCAGTGAAGTCCTCGCATTTTTCACGAGCGTGCGACCTCCAAAGAGTCCGCCCCGGGGAGTGGCGGCACGTTGATAAAGAAGGTGAGAAGTTCTATCCATCCATCTTCTTCTGCTTACCAAAATCGGGTCGCGGGGGCAGCAGCTGAACCAGGGAAGCCCAGACTTCCCTCTCCCCGGCCACTTCGTCCAGCTCCTCCAGTGGATCCTGAGGCCATCCCAAGCCAGTTGAGAGACATAGTCTCTCCAACGTGTCCTGGGTCTTCCCCGAGCCCCCCCCCATCTTTTTTTCTGCATGTAAAACTTTAACTATTCTCTACAAAATGTATTTTTTGGTAATATTTTAATACGTGTGTCTGGAAGGGATTGGTTGGATTGGGAATACTGTAATTGCTTGGGTTTTTGTACGTACAGTATATTCAATTATAATACCGACGGTAGGATCGTACCGGCCCATCAACAACCAACACATGTGGTGTAATCGCACTGCTTACCCTGCCATCTCCGCACTTGGTACCGCCCAGAACCAGACCGGGATCCGGCATGTCGTCCCCCAGGTACACGTGTGTTCCCCGGCACAGGATACGGCCCCCCTCCTGGAGCGGAATGTTGGTTTCGATGGAAACCGCGTTGGTTCCGATCACCGGCCTGTTGGCTCCGCCCTGGCACTGGATCTTTCCGCACTTGGCATCCCTGGAAACGACACGCACACACATTGATGTGGACTTGGGGAGTCGGGACCACAAGGTGTCACTTTAACAGCTAAACTGTGAGCCTGAAAAAACATAAATGATGCTGATGAATGTCCAGTACTTCTAATTACAACACAGCACAGATTTGCCTCTATTGTCATAAGAGTAAATTCATTCATTCATCCATTTTCTATGCCGCTTATCCTCATTAGGGTGGCGGGGATGCTGGAGCCTATCCCAGCTGACTTTGGGCGGGAGGCGGGGTACACCCTGGACGGGTCGCCAGCCAATCGCAGGGCAGACAAACAAACATTCACACTCTAATGGACAATTTAGAGCGGCCAATGAAGCTAACATGCATGTTTTTGGAATGTGGGAGGAAAGCGGAGCACCCGGAGAAAACCCACACACACACGGGGAGAACATGCAAACTCCACACAGAGATGCCCGACGGAGATTCGTTTCAACACAAACTGCAGGATATCGAGGCCAAGCTAACATATAATATGTGAAAATGGTATTTTCAACAATAACAAAGAAAATAAGCAAAATAATAACACCATTAAAATAAATGATTATTATTAAAAAGTACTATAAGAGTGAAAAGAAATGACTGAAGTATCAAAAGTACAGATATTTTGACTTGGGTTGACGTTGCTATATTGAGCTTTAGCATCTTTAATGCACAAAACGTATGAGGAGCTCCAGAGCTGGGTAACGGGATTTACCCTTCGTGACGAGCTGGAAAATATGCACACTTCCGTCTGTTTGGAAGTTTGTTCAGTTTTTGCAAGCTTTTGTTTGGAATGATCATAATTGTCTCGTCCTATCATGCGGAGCAGTGCAGCTGCAGCGCAGGCCCACCTTGCGTCGCATTTGGCAAAAGAGCCTTTGGAATCCTTCCCGCAATTCCCGTAAGGATCCCCCGCCGAGTTGACTCGCTCAAAGCAGATCCCCGGCGCCGGCTTGGCTCCTGCACACGCAGGCCGGTCCAGTAAGCGAAATCATCAGTGATATTCCAGCGGCGACGCGACTCCGGCATTACCTGCACCCCACAGGGTGATGCACTGCTGCTCGTGCGTTTGACAGATGCCGTTGTAGCAGTAGCCCTCCACGGCGTGGCAGGCGTGGCCGTCGTGGAGGTAAACGTTGGCCGGGCAGTGAGGGTCGGCACCCGTGCAGAACTCGGGCAGGTCGCAGGAGTTGCCCGACTCCCGACACACGGTGCCCGCCGGTTTGAGCTGCACAAGGAAAAGAAAAGGCCAGGACGGCAGAGCAGAAAAAAAGGACGTAGCACTTTAGCACCGAGGGCACCGAGGCATCCTTCCAAGGTCCAATTTCCATTCCCCGTTTCCATCCCGGTTCCTACTGATTCTCGCTTCCCGTGCCTTGAGGAGGCGGGGTCAAGAACGTTTGCTTGGTTCTGTTTGAATGAAATTTCTGAGCTGTTTCATGATATCAACTTTACTACAAATTTCTTCACCTTCAACAATCTTATTTTGTTAACACAATCAAACAGGATGCACTATAACCCTAAGCGCTCTTATTTTGATGGCCTGAAGTGTGATGAGAAGAATGAATGTTGCGAACAAATAAACATGTTTAGCTGTAAGCGTAGTTCTTATGCTTCCTTTACCCCCAACTTTTGGGTCATTCATTTTTGGACTTCCTGATTCTGACTGCTTAGAGGAAGTCCGACTTTGCATGATCATTGTGTTGCGCTGATCCGACTGCTCGTCTTTATCAAGTCACACCAGACTTTTTAGACATCTTTTCTCCGCTGGTGCTCGCCAGCTTCTTCTTCATTGGCGTTGACGGTTATTTCATCTGGTCGGCGAAGTGGGCATCAAAACTAGGAATCCAAATAAAAACAACCCTAACTTTGGCACTTTAGCACTAAAGTACTTCTACACTAAAACACTTAAGCACTTTAAACCGAAACACTTTAGCACTTAAGCACTGTAGCACCGAGACTGTAATACCAAAACACTTTAGCTCTCAAGTACTTTAACAAGAAAACACTTTAGCACTCAAGCACTTTAACACCGAAACACTTTAGCACTCAAGCACTGTAGCACTGAGACTGTAATACCAAAACACTTTAGCACTCAAGTACTTTAACGCCAAAACCATTTAGCACTCAAGTACTTTAACACCAAAACACTTTAGCACTCAAGTACATTAACACCAAAACACTTTAGCACTGAAGTATTTTGACACCAAAACACTTTAGCACTCGAGTACTTTAACACCAAAACACTTTAACACTCGAGTACTTTAACACCAAAACATTTTAGCACTCAAGTACTTTAAACATCAAAACACTTTAGCACTCAAGTACTTTAACACCGAAACACTTTAGCACTCAAGCCCTTCCCACTAAAAATGGAAATTAGCCGCTGGTTAGAATTAGCAAATTTCCAAGAAAGTTTCACCTGGCAGTCTTCACAGCACTGTCCGTGGGCGCATACGGCGTCTCCTTTAAGTGTGCACGTGGTGGCGTTGCAGCACGGATTCAGACATTCCTGGGGGAAGCAGAAATGTAGTAGACAAGATGGTTATTGTTATTAATATTTCACACAAAAGGGACTCCTTAATGACATGCTAATCTTTATGAGCACAGACTTGGAAGAAAGTTTACGAGTACTTTCCCCCAAACTCAAGGGGGGATGAAGTTCCAGGAAAAAGTCCTTCCTCATGGACATGATACCACCTCCGACCCGCCCTTGGGTAGATGATCCCGCCCCAAGTATATACCCAGCACAGCTTTGTGAAACCCCTCCAAAACAAAACAGAAGCCATCAAACGCTATGTATTTATCACGCAGTGTGTAAAAGTAAGACAGGAACGACACCAAATTAAAACCAGTAACCAATAAACCAGTACCAGTGTGATGTTTGTTTTCAGAGAGATGATAACGTCGCTGTGTGATGAGTGTGATACCATCCATCCATTTTCTATGCCGCTCATCCTCATTAGGGTGTCGGGGATGCTGGAGCCTATCCCAGCTGACTTTGTGTGGGAGGCGGGGTACACCCTGGACTGGTCGCCAGCCAATCGCAGGGCAGACAAACAAACATTCACACTCTAATGGACAATTTAGAGCGGCCAATGAAGCTAACATGCATGTTTTTGGAATGTGGGAGGAAAGCGGAGTACAAGGAGAAACCCACACACGCACGGGGAGAACATGCAAACTCCACACAGAGATGCCCGACAGAGATTCCAACCCATAACCTCCTGACTGTGAGGCCAACATGCTACCCACTCATCCACCGTGGGGCCCTGTGACACCAGCAAGCATGAATTACCTTGAGGCTGTGGATTGCACAAATATGCACATTACCACTCAAAAAGGTTATTAAATGTTACCTTCATGCACTCCCACACAGCATCAGCTACGTTTGCTCTGATAGATCGGCCACCGATTAGTATCGGCCCATTTCATTGGCTTTGAAAGCCAATGACAAAAAAGAGCGGCGTGATGATCCATGTCATGACATGGATGTGCATGTGCGGTGTCACGCAGGGTTGATAACTCCCGTATTGAGGAAGCACGCCACTTTGTCTGATAATGCCGCCAGAAACCTCGCTGGCATGTTGGCCACGCAGTCAGGAGATTTGGATTTGCTATGTGGAGTTCGCTTGTGTGTGTGAGTGTGCGTGTGTGTGTGTGTGTTGGGGCGGGTCCTCCCACATTCCAAAAACATGCATGTTAGCTTCACTTAATTGTCCCTAGTATGAATGTGCGCGTGAATGTTTGTATGTCTGCCCTCTGATTGGCTGGCAACCAGTCCAGGATGTACCTCACCTCCTGCCCGAAGTCAGCTGGGATAGGCTCCAGCCTGCCGCAATGAGGGTAAGCAAATAGAAAACAGATGACTGGATACTGAGACAAGGTACGCCGCAGGTGGTCAAACTGCAGCTCGCGGGCCACTTGTGTCTTTAACCGGCCCACCAGGCGTTTCCAAATATATTTTATAAAACCTGAAATCTAAAACTGAAAACACAGACACACAAAGTAACGCACCTACTGCACCATCATGTGAATATACAAGTAAATATATGCGCTCAATTCTCATGCCTAAAAAACACCCATATATCTGCACCGCAAGGCATGCTGGGTAGCTTCCCCCCCCAACATTTTGTCGTGTTTATCGCATTTTTGTTTGATTACAAAATATGTTGAGAAGGTCGCCATAGAAGTAAACAAGGAGGAATGTTAACATACTCTTAATATGCAATGTTTTATTCTTCATAGTTCATATTGTTGCTGCTGGACTACCTGGCATGCCTTGTGGGCATTCGGAGATAACAGTTTTAAGTTTTGAGCTATGTTTAGCGCTTAGTTGTTGTTTACCACCCATGCAGCAGCAGTAGCTGATTTGGCGCGTTACCTTTCTGTGGATGTGTTGTTTTTGTTTCGCTGCAACGTGAGCAAGTATGTTGCTGGGTTTGATGACCACCATCTTTATGTAGACGGCTCCTGCGCCAAATTGTTTAACCCAATGTGGCCCGCGAGTCCAAAAGCTTGCCCATCCCTGGGCTACGCCAATCCACGCCGGCGTGTTTGATCACTCCGTTTGCAAACCTACTGGGGTTTCTTTATATGCTTTGCCTAGCTGCTGGCGGCCACGGCTAACGAGTCGAATTATCCGCCCAGCTTCTCGCCTTCGGACTTCAAACGTGACATTTTAAAACAAAGAAGCAACGCAGTTACTTTGGATCGCGTACAACCCTGATCCGGTCCATAGTCTCGGCATTTGGGACCAAATACACAACGGGAAATATGCAGTACATAGTCTGTCTGTGCAGCGTGGTGTAAAGTTAGAAGGTTAGATGGTGCGTTCATGGACCTGTACTCTGCAGTGACAGGATAACTGCATCAGAGTGAAACAGAGAATGAGGAGATGTCCGTGGTGAACACCATGGCGGTGCATCCCAAACCACACTCCCTCCAAAAGCGAGGGTCCAACTAGGAAGATGCCGGAGCCCGGCCCCCCAGCAGGCACCCCACAGAGGAGACAGCGTAACCCAGCCCCCCCAGGAGGCAACCGCGAGTTCACTCCGAAGAGGTGAAAGGGAGACCCGGCCGGAAGCCACTCGGCAGCCGAGCAAGGGCCACAGGGGGGCACGGACGCCAACCGCCGGAACACCTGCCGGGGGCCGGCCAGCTCCAAGCAAGCAGGGCATCCGCTCCCGAGCCCCCGGTCTCAGAACCCCTCACTCCCCAAAGCAGGCACGAAATTCAACACACCGGGAGCTCCAGGCCGCCCCAGACACAACTGCCGCGGGCCATCGCCTACCCCAACGCCACAGGCAGGCGCCCGTAGAGGGCCCCTGGGTTTGCCCCCCCAACAGAACCCCGTCCTCCCCACCCCCAGTGCTCACACACCAAACCCTGTTATTTATTTATTTCTATCATTGTGCCTGAAAGTTTCTCCTGAAGGTACCGGTCTGGTGGTTGGGGACCCCCGTCTAAAATTTTATTATAACTCTTATTATATCTACTAAATTGGGAAATATGAGTATACAGGTGACGGTAGGGGTGTTATTTCATGTCTAGAGGGCTCTAATGATGTTAAAAAGCATATTTAGATGATTTTTTATGCTCTATAAATACAAAAATATTTGATTTATAAATAAAGAATCCTACTTCATGAAAATTTGCTTATCTTAGTCTGGTCTGGAACCAATTAGCAGTGCTAAATGACAGATTATATAAAAAGTGCACTTGTTGGAGACGCACACTGTCAGCTCATTAGCATTAAAGCTACAGACACACAGTTCCCAGTCGGCATTACTAAAATCACCTTAAAGTGGCTAAATTCCAGCATCAAGGCTTCCAACGCACCATCATGGGAGATATTTAAAATTGAATGTGGGAGGTTTAAGTGACATGTGGACCTAATGTCCTGCTCTGGAGAGTCCTACTCATCTCAGTCAGGTCACAGGAATAGTCATCTTGTCTCTACATCTGATCTTTGGACCTGCCTCAACAGAGCCTCATATGTTCTGAATTTGGGCATCTTGTGGCAAAGGAAGTCCAAAATTGGCTGCGGCGGCATCTCTTATGAGAGCTGTACGTCTGATGTGACCTGACGTGGTTGATGGTGGCCAAGGCTTGAGTGAGACATTTTTTGGGGGTAAAGATCATCCACTTTGACAAAACCGGCCTGCTACCCGCCAGCCCCCCCCCCCCCCCCAAGGAGAACCAGAAAGGGGAGTAATGCTGTAAAAGACCCTGGGGCTGTTTTTTATCTTTTATTAGATGCCAAAACACATCAGCTTTTTACGTCTGCAAGTAAGTCATGCGTTGCTCCGTCACGCAAAGAATTAAGCGACTTTAGCGGACTCCGTGTGCTTGTTTGGCCGGCTCTCCGAGGTAAACTGGGACAAGGGAAGGTTGTTTATCTCTTGGTCCTGACAGAAGCCTTTTGTTTATGGAGGACACAAAAGACCGCTTTCATCTTCGGGTCTAAGTGCGCCGGCCCATCAAGCAAGCAGGTGGCGGCAGCAGGAAATGAAGACAGTTTTCCATAGGAAGGAACGGGATATAAATCCAGTAACCCCTCATTTATCGCGTTCCTTGCCTCCCGACCAGAATGTGCAAGTACATTTCCACAAAGTAGGAATACTTCTTTAGAAATGAAATATTCTGGTAGTTACGGCATGTACTACTAGACGTGGCTTTTACATTAATTAAGCAATTAACCCAAAATAGAAGACGCAGTCCGAGGAAAGAAGCCATTTCAGGCGTACATAAAGCTTGCGCTTATGTGTGTTGCAATAAATGTCATCCGGCCGCGTGGACAGGAAGTGGTTCAGAGTTGAGTTTAGCTGGATTATGTTATTATTATTGTGAGTAGTACGTTAATATTGTCGTGCAATAAAAACCTGTTGTCCTGGCGATCAAGTGTGGTGCTTGTCTCACCAAACAATTACTGACACCGATGGAGTGAGCAGTGGAGGACACGACAATCACATTCTTAGTGCTGCGTCTTCGTTCCTTGTATTTTGCATTTGCAGTCCATTGGGCCAGTTTTATGGTTGATGATGCTATTCTTGCCTTAAGGGTTTAGGCTGCTCCTTCCTTTGCAATGAGCAGCATAAAAGCTCAAGAAGAAGCCCAACATACACGCAAGACTTAGATGATTTTAAGCGCGCTGCGCCGAGCTCTCGTGAGGCCCGTGGACGTCTGGTGGGACCACTTTAGAGGCGTGTTTTGTCGAATTCCAAAATGACACACCCTCGCTTTGGAAGGTCTGCTGTTTAAAGCTGATGGGGGACGCTGCCGTGACATCACCACACCTAAAAGTCCCGAGTCTTTTGGGTTTTCAAAGAGCTACAACGAGATATTTCAGCGTGAACCCGAGAAACATACACTCGCAGGCCGTAACACTTACATGGAGAACTGGATGGCGATCACTCGCTGAGCGAACCCGCCACCCTGCCGCCACTGCGCAAGGTGGTCCCGCAGTGCGTGTAGAGGCGGCGACACGTGCGACACAAAAAGCAGAGGAAAGTTCATTTCAGCCCCCCCTTTTTTAAATCACACCACCGGAGAGCAGCTTGATGAATGGGTGTGTGACTGGGAAATGACATCACTGCCGCGGCCTGTCAAACCACTGACTGAGCACCAAAGGTGGACTGAGAGAAGGCGTGATAGAAATAAAATACTTTTAAAAGAACGCTTGGGTGGTTGGCTTTGCCTTTTGGGAAACTTTCATGTGGAGTTTCTCACAGGTACACGCACACTATCTAGAGTGCAAAATAAATTACAAAGAGCTCTCCTTACCTCTGGTTCCCCGCAGTCGCACTGCTCCCCTTCCTCCACGTAGCCGTTGCCGCACTTCTGGCCCCCGTAGAGCACCTTGACCTCAGGCATGTTGTAGAGACACATGCCCACCCCTTTATCCAGACTGGCTGCAAGGTCCTTCTTACTGCACGTGCTGAACACAGTCGGGAAAGGATACCTAGGAGGAGGTTCAGAAAGCCAAATCCTTATCAGTAAGCAAAGAGAACTCCATGCAGGATTCCACTACTTCTTCTACTGCATGATGAATACACTATCAGGTCATTTTCCTTGCATTACATGCATTGTAGAATAATTGCATCGTATATGACCGGGTCTGCAACCCGCAACTCTTCTATCCTTCTGCTGTGGCTCCACAGGGTTTATGCGTCCGTGCGGTCACTACGCCGTCTCTTCTGATGCCGCCACGAGTGTTTGAAAGTTCCGTGGTGGAGTTGAGCGTGCGCCATGCAATTTTCAACCCGAGTGCTAGGGGGAGTGTTTTGTGTAAGTCTATAACTTAACAAAAGAGCAGCAAAAATGGAACAGTCTGCAGTCATTTCACAAGAATGAAGTCTAAATATTAAGGAGAAAAAAGTAACAGAATGATCTCATTATATTATCATTATTGTAGCATAAGTTTGAAATATTGAAGAACGAAAACGTTTTTTATTACCAAATAAAGATGTAACTTCTGCAACATTTGGTTGCGGAAAACGTTATGCTACGAGAATAAAGTCCAAATATTTTGTCCATAAAGTCATACCTAATGAAGAGAAGTAGCAAATGGATGAAAATGAATGGATGGCAAAATTTCCAAGAAGAAATGTGAAAAAAGCGGAAAAAGTGGAAAAATACAATTTTTACAAGAATAAAGTCGTTGTATCAAGAGAACACGACCCGTAGAGAGAAAATACGTGGCCATTTTATCAGAATAAACTTTTTATGTTATGAGGAAATATAAAATAGGTTGTGTGGCTCCAAGTGGGTTGCAGTTTTGTGGGTCGGGCCTAAATGGCTCTTTTGATGCTGAAGGTAGCCGACGTCTGGTATATGACAAAGCATTCGCATACTTGCAGTGCAGTTTACTGCGTTTTCAAGGGTATAAAACACACTTCGATACCATCTAGATAGACCAGCTAGATAAAACGTTTGGATGTTGACCATAGATGACACTTCAAATGCAGCGACTGCCATTTTGCAGAGTTCCCGCCTCCTGGACTGCACCGTCATCGGCCAGTTCTCGGTTCCGGCACTCAGTGGGCGTCCCAGACGTCAAACATTATAGCAGAAGAAACTACAGCATTGGAAGCTCTAGAAGCAGGCTCTTCTCAAAAATGTACATCGACTCAGATGTATCAGTTTTGGAGTGGAGCCACAGTTGAAGGCTTTTATTATGACAGCTGAGGCCACCAGGCTTTGGAGAAATATGCAGAAAAAGTGCAGACTTCCGTGGATAATATTGGCTTAAAGACCTGCAGCGTCTCCTCCTGGTGTAGCTCCCTCGAGCGGAACTAATGCCGTTGTGCGCACACCAATTAGGCACGTTTTAATTAGCCAGCCCCGTTCTTCGCGATAATACCTCATGCTTTAGAGGTGGAGAAGGGAGTTTTTCTATCCTTCTTCTTCATTCTTTAGTGATCAAGATGTGACGGTTTGCTTTCAAATGCTCCTCAAGCGGAAAGAGAAACAGCAATTAACCACCTCTCTGCCATTTCTTTACAACTCTTCTTTTTTTCATTGAAATCTGTGGCTCACCAGACAAGAATATGCTCTTTGTGGTATTTCACAGCATTAACCTGGCAAAACTCTTGATACCAGAACACACACAGATAGTTTTTCTCACGCAAATGACTACCACACATCATTCAAATGATTAAAAATGACTTTAGGTGACCTATAACCTGCAAAAAAAATCTGTTCAACAACCAAAACATGAATAATAAATGCACACAGCGCCAGTTCTGTTCCTGGCCAGGGCCCAATTACCCAGCCGTCCAGTGCTGGTCCCAAACCGACCTAAAAACTAAGCCAAATCAATAAAACATGATGTAGATTTTGCCTATGGTGTCAAAGTGCTTTGCATCTTTCCCTGCTTCCTCAAGTCTCGTGCTTTCTTGGCGATGTCAGCGTAGCGTTTTGTCAGAAGATCATTCATGTAAACGTTTGTGCCTTTCAGCTTCTCTCCCTGTTTTCGCAGCGCAACTTTGAATTCCCTGTTGGTGACTTTAACGAGGATGCAAGTAAAGATGGCGTTGATATCTACAGCAACCTTCTTAGGAAGGTAATTGCTGTAGGAAAATCTGTTGCTTGTTGAAGGAACATCCATTCCATTTGGTTCTTCACTGTTTTGGACTTTTTTGACCAGGGTGTAATTCATTCATTTGTGCATTCTGATCCATCTCAGCCAATATATATGGGTATTACCTTTGCTTCTGAGTGGTTGCTTCTGGAGGAGCATAAATCCTCCAATAATGCCTTGATATCATCCTGTAGAACGTTGATAACGTTGCATAATTCTCTATTTTCTTCCATAGGGATTTTTGCTTTCTTAAGAGCAGCACACAGGGCAGCATTATCCTCCAATAATGCCTTGATATCATCCTGTAGAATGTTGATATTGTTGCATAATGCTCTATTTTCTTCCATAGGGATTTTTGCTTCCTTAAGAGCAGCACACAGGGCAGCATTATCCTCCAATAATGCCTTGATATCATCCTGAAGAATGTTGATATTGTTGCATAATGCTCTATTTTCTTCCATAGGGATTTTTGCTTTCTTAAGAGCAGCACACAGGGCAGCATTATCCTCCAATAATGCCTTGATATCATCCTGTAGAATGTTGATATTGTTGCATAATGCTCTATTTTCTTCCATAGGGATTTTTGCTTCCTTAAGAGCAGCACACAGGGCAGCATTATCCTCCAATAATGCCTTCAAATCATCCAGTAGAACGTTGCTCTGTTGTTTCCATAACTTTTTTTAATCTCCTTAAGAGCTACACACAGTCAGCATTTTCATCTTGCAACCTCTCGTTTTCTTCTCTTACTCCCTTGATATTCTTGCTCAGCGCTCGGTTTCATGACTCGTTCTGCAATCGTGCATAGTCAATATCTGTTAGCCGACTCTTGTGCCTTATTTTGTCTATCCAGCCACCTAAATTCTCGGTCGATTTTTGCTCTCGAGGATATTTTCCAATTCTGAAACTGTTTTTTCATTCATCTTGCTCCTTCTACAACAGCCAGATTGTCTGCATTTCTGTATTATATCGTCTTGCTTTGTTTTTGACATTGTTGCTCATACGCACCTATGAAATGTAAAACTTTGTTGATGCATGTTATGCCTCAATTCTGTCTTCTTCTTAGAACTTCCCTACAGACGTGCGTCCAAATCTGTCAGATTGCACGAGCATCTCCTGTGCCGAGCCCCCCTTGGGCCACCCCATAGAGCCCCGGGCTCTAGCTGGGCCATGCATAACTGACATTCCAGCAAAAAGGTTATTAGGGTCTAAAGTCACTTTTCATAAATTTAAATAACTTTCATAAATTTCATCACTTTTCATAAATTCCTGTACCTCGATTAAAGCCACATTTGGGAAAGAATATGAAAAAAAAATGCAAACGTGGATGCATCCCAAAGAAAGTTGTCTTGCCTGCAAACCAAGCGAGCCAACAGTTTCTCCAAGTTCTCCACTGACAGTCCTCTTAGCTTGTACATCTCAACGCACAAATAGACAAATGCATATTTTAGGAGACACAAAATAAGAGCGTGCTCACTGGTGGCGGACTCAGAAGGGACGAGAGTGAAAGTGCTCTTCTGCGGAGGAACTTTCTGAGCGGCCGCTACCTCCGCAGCGACAAATATGAATTCCCAGCTAACAAGGGGAGACGTGTGTGACCTTCAAGGAAATATTGGGTTGCAATCACCAGTAGGGGGGCTTTTGGTCATGAAATATGCTGATATGAAGAAGAGGATTATGAGGAGCTGGTGCCAAAGATACAGTAGATGTGTCACACAGTTCTACACCTCATTCTGCTCCGGTCGTCTCACTTCACGTTCTATCTTGCCGGCCCGTCACGCTCGCCTCGCTCTATTTGTTTCCTTTCTTCCCACTCGCACGCAGATAAATACAAGCCTCGCCTGCGCGTTCAGCTGGTCTGCTCAGTGTCTAAAAGCACCTCTCTGTGGACCTCTCCGCACTCACGTCCTGATTGCAGCTGGCAGCGTCACTGATAATCACGTCATTTGGATGCAGACCGCCCTCTGCCTCATTAGCAAGTCTAGCGAGTGAGAGGACCTCCAAAAATATGACCCAACAAGCTCCAGTGCTTTGTGTTGAAACTGCGTTATATGGACAACGCTGGATGGAAATAACTTTTGTTGCTGGAATTGTTGGGGACAGTTTTATAACTGAGGGTGTTGTAAATGCTTCAATTAACGCTGCTATTCAATAAACCCCCAGTCTCCTACAAGTCTGCGCGAGCAAATAAAAACAGCGGCATTAGCAGCTGTGGCAGTAGGCAACCTCCTGATGTAACTCCACAACATAGCAGTAGCTGCATTTGAAGTACATGAGTGGTCAGCCTCCAGCAGCTTTATCTACCTTTGCTTGCACTTTAAAATGTAATTTTGCTGTCATATTTAATCTAAATACATTTGTGTGTGAGAAACATGAAGCAGGTGTTCATACGTTAGCACTTAGCCACATTTCAGCACTTTATGTCTCCCCAATCCCGTGAAGTCCGCACCATTTAATGCCAGTTGTTTGTACTGTTCTTTAGGGGTGTCATTCACAAAAACATGTCTTGTGGGTACCAGGCCTGGGACGAAAATACTGTAAACAAACAAACAAATACGTGTTAATAAATGACCATTTGGTCAAAGAGAGCTATCCTTTCCTTCCCGCTTTCTCATGCACTCCAAATGATAATTCATGTTGAAAAATTAAGTTCATAATGAGTTTTCACATTTTTCAAAAATGTAACGACACTCCTTTTCGCTCTGAAAGTACCCACAAAGTCATTCTACAGTTACTCAATAATATGCACTAAACCTGAGAGATGAAGAGCAGACTGCAGCATTCATTACTTTTATGCCTTTTAATTAACTTTAGTTACACTCATTTTGGGTAAATTAAGCCCATCTTTTAGGCTTTGAGAGAAGAAGAGAATATTTAACTGCCGTGCTGTTGAAGGGTGTCATGAATAAACAACAAACCATTCCAGTTGAGCCTCCATGAAGTACTTCTGAAGTAGCATTGTGTTTTTTTGGTAAATAATTCACCAGCACTGGGACTCGCTCACTGGGACTCGTGTTTGGCTCATACAGTCATTTTCCCTAACATGACACCAGTGCGAGGGTGTCCAAACTTTTCTACCTAGGGCCACCTACCGAAAAATGAAAGGGGATTCGCCACTTTCATATTTTGTAGGGATATGCAGAGAAAGTTGCAGATATTTCAGGAAAAAACATCTTTGGAATACACTGTGAAAAGTGAAAAAGCAGATTATTAGTGCAAACTTCCCTCTTTGGTCTTTTTTTTTCTTGCCATTTTTGCTGTCGTTTTTTGAAATTTGCCAAATATTTCAACTTTCCTCCTAAATAATCTTTGTACATTTTCTGCTGCTAATGTTATGACTTTATTCCCATAACGTTATCATTTGTTCCCCAAACATTACAACTTCATTTATTTTTTTGTTTGTCATAATATTATGACTTTTTTCCATTAATATTTCACCTTTATGCTACTAAAATGACATTATTTCTCCTCACAATATTATGACTTTTTTCTCATGAAACTGTGACTTTTTCCTTGTTAGTATGCTTTTTTTTTCTCCTAATATTTGAACTTTAAATTATTTTTTTCCAGTCGTTCGTTTTTTCCAACTATCTAAAGTTTTTTTTTGTAAATTTTCTTCTCCTAATTATGACTTTATCACCATATTTTGACTTTATTCTTGTAACATTAGAACGTTTTTTTATTTAGTGTTTTTCTCATATAGCAACAAAATTTTGTTTTATTTTTTTTCATTAGCATATTGCTACTAAAATGACATTATTTTTCCTCACAATAGTGCTTTTTTTCTCTTTAGATTACAACTTTATTCTCTCAATATTCTGACTTTATTATTGTAAATTACTGCCAATTTTCCCATATATGCTGTTTTTCTTATTGTGCCGCTTGCCAATAGCAAACAGTTGAAAAACCCCAAAACAGTACGTTGGACGCCCAAAGTGCTGGGGCGTGCTTTGTCCTGATGAGTAGGTAGAAATAAGTCGTAATGTCAACGCTGCTCAGCATGCAAGCTCCTCTTGTCACACTCTGGGTTTCAGTTTGCGTGTCAGTCTGTTTAGTTTCCATTATTAGGGCTTTGTTCCTGTTACATGCCTTTATTTTGTAGTCACTTCCTGTTTCCATTCTGTCATCCACCTTACGCTTCTGCTCCAGCACACCTGCACCTCGTTTCATGCCATTATTTTATTTCTGGGTAGTGTTCATCTGTTTGCTCGAGATTCCTGCCGCTGCACTTCAGCAAGTATTACTAAAACACTTTCTTTAACTGCTTTGGGGTTCGAGTCTCACGCTTCCTGGGGTCATCGCCGCAATGCTCAAGCCTAACCGTGACACCTCGAACACGAATGTTAGAGTGCAGATGCAAGAGCTGCCCGCTCAAACATGTTCCAGGACTAATTTTCTTCTTAAGTCACGTTTTCCCACAGTGAAGCAAAGTTCCACCCAGTTATTCATGCATGTGATCAACACGAGCAAAAAAGCAAAAGAACAATACTAAGAAATGAGATTGCATGTTATTGTTTTCCTTTCCAAAAACGATATCCAACTTTCAATTCTGCAATATTGTCCTTTGAGAGGACATAATCCGAATTGCGGAAATGTGAGGCAGGCACTCACTTCTGTGAGTTGCTGCACTTGCAATTAATGTTAAATGAATGTCTGTTTTTGCAGAGCATCGGAATGGCGCCCAAGCAAAACTTCCATCAGACAAAGCAGATGACTGCATCGGAGCCAGCGGACTGAAATCCGCTACTGCGCTCTGGACTCGCCTTATCGGCTTTGCTGTTTACTAACAGTCCATCGCTCGCAGCCGCATTGTTATCTCGGCGGCCCAGGCGACGTGGGCGGAATGCTGGAGCAGATGCTCGGGTCTCAGGCCACAGTGTGTGTGTGTGTGTGCGTGTGTGTGCGCGTGTGTGATGCAGCCTGCCTCACAACCCAGAAGAGCAATTATGAGCATGTAGAGCATCAGCTACAGTACAAATGCTAATGATACAACCACGGTGTGGACCTAGGTGGGCTTCAGTCAGATGTTTGAGCGTAACGCTTCAGACAAAGTCAAGCAAAAATTCAAAGAAGACAAAAACTTGTGAATGTCAGCTTATAATGAAAGCTGTGAGCAGCGTTGCATGGGCCCGCCCCCTTACGATCAAACAAATAACCTTTTTTGTCGGTGACCCATGCACAGCTTCAGGGTTCTCCTTCACACACACACCAGTTCTCATCAAGGTCTGACCTTGTGGAGCGCAGTTATTTATCATGCTCAGACTGACCATCAAAGGTTGTCCCCATGCCCCGCCCACATCCTAAAAGGCTTTGCAATTGGTCATCATCTATCTGTCTAGTGTCGGTGATTTTGATTTGACATAATTTGGTCAAAGTCCCCAGCAGGAGTTCGTCAAAATACGACCCCTGATTTTGGCCCAAAAAGACCAAACCAATATGGCCTACTTGTTGTTTTTTGTCTCGTCCAGCATCATAACTGCTGAACGGGAGTCAAACTGCCTGTAAGTGCTGAGCAAATGTGTTGGACCGCATTTCGGCTTCGGACCTGCAACAAATCTACACAACGACGTCCTCATTACTCTGCAGCGCCAGAATGACTCCATCAGGGTGACCCATAAAGAATGAGGAAATGTTAGTGCATCCTAAACCACACCCTCTCCAAAAGCAAGGCACCAAGTAGGAAGATGCCGGGGCCCAGCAGGCACCCCAGAGAGAGGCAACAGCGAGTCCGCTCTGAAGAGGCGCAAGGGAGACCCAGACGAACGCCCTGTGGGGGCCGAGCAAGGGCCACAGGGGGTCAGAGATGCCAGTCGCCGGAACACCCACCAGGGGCCGGCCAGCCACGGTGAAGCAGGGTACCCGCCCCCAAACCCCCGGGCCCAGGAGCCACCCGTTCACCACACCAGGGGCATACTTTTTTTACAAATGTACGGTCCTGAGAGTTTTTTGTGCGTCCTGTCATGACAGGACATCAAATTTGGTGAGAGGCGGAAGATCTGGGTTTGAGTAGCCGCTTGGGCATCTCTATTTATGTTCTGTGTTTAATTCTGACTTTGATTGTGTTTTCTTTTCAAAGTGTTTCTGTTTTGTTATTGTTTTGTTACCTGCCAGGGGACTACAGATAGAAACCAGCAGCTGTGCTATAATCTGGCATATTTACACTTGTATTGGTTGCAGATGTTCATTAATATGCTTTGCCCACTAATGCATTTACTACTACTGCTGTGTGGAGTTCCCCGTGCGTGCTTGCTTTTTCTCCAGGTTTCCCCCCACATTCCCAAAACATGCAAGTTAGCTTAATTGGCGAGTCTAAATTGTCCGTAGATGTGAGAGTGAATGGTTGCCTGTCTAAATGTGCCACGTGAACGGCTGGTGACCCCAATTCTCGCATCAAGTCAGCTGGGATAGGTTCCAGCATACTCTTGCGACCCTAACGAGGATTAAGCGCCATAGATTTGATTTGATTTGATATGGATGCTTTACGCCACACCGACAACCTGGGTCATATCGTGGCGAGGGTGTTAACGTATCATCATGAGCACTGGGGGTTCAGAATCAGTGCTTGACATGATCAATCGAACCCGCAACCTTCTGGTTGGGAACCAACCACTCCTACCTCCTGAGCCATGCTACACCCTAAGTGGCATAGAAAATGAATGAATGACTCCAGAACCTTTAGAATAGCTCATTTTTCCCATATAACACCTAACATGCCTTATACTGTACAGTGGAATTAATTTTTTCCGGAGGGGCTTTCCTGTCTTGGAATTTTCGTATTATGAGACGAGATTTACATGTAAATGATGTCATTTGTTCCAGCCCCCTCGAAAACATTCGTATGAAGTGTAAATATTGCACCCACCCGTTAAGTATACTGTATTGATTAATGACAATATAATCATTTACATGTGCATAAATGTAAAAAAAACAATGAGAAAATAATTAAATCAATGGAAAATAACAATAATGACACTTTACCATTGGGGATGGCGGGAGAGGAGGAGGGAAGGGAGTTTTGAAGAAATCATACCTAAGTTTACATACTGTAACATCATTTCAATCAATACACTACATGACATACTACACCAAATAACTATCATTTTCTGATGTGGCTTTTTTACAATGGACCAGAGCTTTTCGGTACGCTGAGCCAGGGACACCGTGACGTAGCATCACTGGGGATTCTGGGAGGAAGAGGATGATGGGAGATAATGGAGATAACCAATGGGAGAGCAGCTTCTTCTTCTTCTTCTTGGGTTTTACTGCGGTTGGCATCCATGTCTTTGGTGCATTACCGCCCCAGGGGAGGGCAGCTTGTATGGCGGTGGAGTTCATTTTCATTTTTTCTATTTGGAATAATTTTTGGTTAAATGGGACGGAAATATTTCTGAATTATTCGTTTGTAAGGTTTGTACGGTCTGGCCGACCCGATCCGATACAAATCCTTTTTTTTTATAATAAACTTTTGTTACAAACATGAATTTGTGGAATTGAATATGGTTATTACATACCTCTTTAAAGAATTAAAATAATCCAACCAAAGAATTGCTGAATTTACTTTTTTTATTATACAGTATGACCAACAATATTGGTGGGCTTTGGCAACAAACCTCTTGTCAGATGCCTAATGAAAATAAAAATCCATCCAATAGAAGATAAAACTGAAGGATACTGTAGCGGTGGGATTATTGATGATCCGGGCTGCTGTTTAGTGTGTGGGCTGTAGAGGGCAGTGGTGTTCAGCATGCTGGTTAGAGCAAGCGTTTGGAGTCAAGTGAGAAGAAGAAACTAGGAAGTGGAATGTCTTGTTGAAGGACTGACTGCTAAAAATAATGAGTGAGTGTTTTGTACTGGCCTGCAAATAAATGGCCAACCGAATTACAGCCATCCTGACGTGGAATTATTCAGCCGCCATTACAATACTTTTAGGGTAGGACTAATCATGTGACACGCTTATACATCCGTTTGTGCTGTGATTTAGAACAAGCAGCATTTAGAGCGGCACTTCCCCTTTGAACTCTCGCCACCATGACAGAGGAGTCCGGGCACAGCGAGGGAAGACTGTAGCTATGGAGCCAAATATCCAGCGTCCAACGTGAAACTAACTCCACCACGATACCCCGTGGACAAGTCTGCACGGTGCTGGCAGGTCTTCTCCTTCATCCGGGTGGCGGGAGTCAAGTGAGGAGTATTTACCGCACCTACCGTGTTGGAGTGTGGCCCAGAATCACAGCAACCGGATCGCCGCGATCTCTGGGCGGAAGCCGATCTTTTACGATCTTCAAAAAACAGGTGATCAGTAGCCGATACCGATCGGATCTGGACATCTCTAGTTTTGACTAATAATAGGCCGTCTTCAAAACGAACCTGTACAGTAGTTCCAATTGGGTCTTTGCACCAGCAGCACAGCAACATGCTTTACCAGTCCACATTTCAGACCATATACCGTATATGGATAACATTTTTCAAAAGGACCATATGAGTCTCACCCTGTGGAGGGCGTCATGATGCAGCCTCCGCGGTCCACCGTCATCCTGCAGCCACAGCCGCGCTCCGGCGTGTCGTGATTCATTCCGAAATTGTGTCCCAGCTCGTGTGCCAGCGTCACGGCGGCACCCAGCGGGTTCTCGGAGTGATCCTGCAACAGGGCAGCAGAGGACGGACGTGAGAAAGCCAATTTCCAACACGCTAACTGAAAAGGTATGAGAATCCAGTCAGGTGATGTGATTTTTCTTATTCCGGGTTCAGAGCTGTTTTGTCTCCTGTGATTGCCCGCTGATTGCCCGCCGAGCCTTTTAATCTTCATCGCAGCCATCTGCCATGAGTAAGTAATGGGGACGGCAAACATGTGGAGAAGCCCCGGCCAGAAGAAGACATATCTATTAATAGGGGGACTGCATCTGGGCCGGTGCCTAATGGCATCGGGCTGATATCCACTCTGTGATCCGGACAGCTGGACCACGCTGGCAGCTAATTTTTTTTTTTACAAGGCGTCATAACTCAGCCACAGAATAGTGACGAGGGTGCAGCGGCTTGCGGGGAAAATACTTTTTGATTGGACTGAGCGCAGGCTGGCACGAACCATTTATCACAAGTCATAAAAATGTAAATGTGTTTTTGTGTAAAACACCTTGAGATTGAATGACTGCAACACTCAGAAGGTCATCATGTGGGCGCTGGCAGCCTGGGCCTTTACCAGTTCTATATATATATAAATATATATATGCATACTGCATATATACAGTATATATACAGTATATATAAGTCATACATCGTTGTGTCCGTGCGTACGAATGTATTCCATGTTCACAAACGCCCTTGCGGCAAAGAGGCAGCACCTTTTTTGGGGGGATAAACTCAAGAGGGGCTAGAGGAGGAAGGACTTCACCCTCACCATGACGATGCCGCCGGACTGCTCGGCCGTGCACATGCTCATGATGGGCGCCATGCCGATGGTGGTGCCCTGGAAGTAAACCCCACTACAAGGAATACAGAAGCAAAAGTGATAATCCAATAGTTTTCTTTACTGTCTCATATTTAACAGCTGGGCATTTGTCGGGTTTCTGCGGCAGCTAGATCAATTATCTTAAAGATCAATAATGTTATTGGACCAGCCAGGACACCTCTCATGTCGTCTTTGTTGGTTAGCAAATGCTGGTAATTTATTTGTAACAAAGTGGCCTGATCTAGATGACACCTGAAAATAGAAGAAGGAGCTGTTCAGCAACAAACAACAAAATCCAATAGTTATTCCATAACGTGACTTTAATGATCTACGGTTCACTCATAAAATGTAAACATCTGGTTAAGGCATATTTTTCACCTCATCAGTTGAATTTGTTGAATTTGTGGAGCAGCTAGATCAGTTATTTTAGCGGTCAATCGTGTGGTCGGACCAGCCAGGACACCTCTTATGTTGTACCATGTGTTAATGTTATTGTTACTTATATTTACAAAGGATGATTTTATTTTCATACACCAAAAGACCCACAATTGTATTCCTTCTAATAACTTGAATGTAATCCGTGCATTTACTAATTCATTCTCGACTTCTGCATAGTGCCTCTTCTTTTCCATCTTGTTAGCTGAAATATTATTGTAAGTTTTTGGGCCAAACAATAAAAAAGACTTATACTGTTGGACCAGCCAGGTCCCCTCCATCATATTTTGTGCTAGTGCTCATGCAAATATTGTTCTGTCGCTAAATAAAGGCTCATATACGGCCAATGATTTTTTAAAATTTAACAGAAATCTGAAGTAAATGACAAAATATAGAAAAAGTCCTAAAGTAAAGAACCTCAGCATTTCCTTATCGTGACTTTAATGAATTTATTTACCCCAAAAATAATAAAAAATCTTGTTAGTGAGACCTTATGAGCTGAGCATTGTCGTGAGGCCTGTGGGGGAGCAGCTTGACTTTGCGCCAATCGAGGAACTCGTGAAGGGTGGCGAAGGGATCCTGGGTGACGGGACATTTATCGTGGTCGCTCCACACCTCCAGACCCACCAAGGCCACACGGATGTTCAGTGCTCGGTAGAACTGGGGAGAAAATGGACATATGTTGAGCAAACGTTGAGAATTGAAAGGTGACATGGTCAAATCAACAACACAGCAAGAAAGAGCAACTTTCATTACATTTATCAGCATAGTATCAACTTATATAGTATAGCATATCAAAGGATCAAAGGATGGAAAGTTTACCTTGTCCACATAGTTGGCTATTTCTGCCAGCCTCTCTTTCACCTTCTCCAAGTCCTTCCCTTGTTTTTGGAACTAGAAAACCAAAAGAAAAATAATGTATCATTGCGGGAAAATTGATGACTAACTACTGCTAATAGCACTACAACTAATGTATAATAATAACAAAGAACTGGAAAATGGATGTTTTCCAAAAAGTAATTGTTTTCTTTTATATAATAACGCTAACGAAACACATGGAAAATGATATCTACAGGAAGTGTAGCATACTGTAAATATGGAGCGTGGGAATTCAGCTCCATTCAGCCAGAAAAACAGATGAGGTCAAATGCCAGTGATATTGGACTTGAGAGAGGTTCTGCTGGCTGACCATCTCCACTGCAATTCATCTCAAAGGTTTGTGGTTGCTGACATAAGCAGAACCAGAAGGAAACCCAGTGTAGATCTCCCCACTGGGACTCCGTTGCATCCTCTTGGCTTTTTCCTGTTTTCCTTTCTGTTCCCTCCGCTGGGGAGTCATTTCCTGCCACGCCGCTGGCATCCAATCACACTGCTGGTGCTTGTTGCACACTGACCTACATCTCTACCCTTACTATGACAAACTCCCACCCGCCGTCCCGCCGTGATCACACCGCTCCCTTCGTTGTGTGGCAGTCGGTGAATGGAAAGGAGGCGGGCGGTTTTACCTCTCTGTTGTCTGCAACGATGATCAGCTCCACGTATTTGGTCGTCTTCTGCGCGTGTCGTTTGTGCTGAATTTTAAGAAAAGTGAGAAAGGTCATTCATAAATGTCATGTACGTATCGACATGCGAGATAAAGCACACATACGCACACTACCCTGCTAAGTTACCCAGCCTAACTCCATGCTTGACATTTTGGGATAATATGAACAGATGGATGCTGCACCTGCTCCATGCTACTTTATAGCCAAAACTCTGCATGTTTTGGACATGCAACGTTTGGACTCTGAGCACGGGTTAAAGAGCCCAAAGTAACGTCCTTCTGGGAATTTATCCAAAACACGATGCGGCAATTTGTCACTCTTTTGTCCAAATAGCCATTTGCCACGCATTCAGCGCATGATGATCAATGTGACGTTTGCATGTACAAGGTTACGCTGTGTTTTGACGCAGCGGACACATATGATGGACTCAGGCCCAAGTTTGCTGCCTAGAGGAGCTGCAGAGGAAAGAAAAGTAAAAGCGCATGTGGCGTATACAGACAACGTTAGCCCACTACTGCGTCTGCCAACTCATTGGGAGAAGATGTTTTCAGCTGCTGGACTGATGCTGGGCTGCATTGGCATCCGGACTTGCTAATTGTAGTTCGATATTCTATATTGCATTTAAAGTCCCTCGCTACATTGAGGTTTTTCAAAATTGTATTCATTAATCAATGATCGCCTATTATTAGCCCAAAAATAATGAAAGACAACTTAAATGTAAGCCATCATCAGAGCCACTCTTTGTAAGTCTTTTTAAGTCGGACCACTTTCATGGACAGAATTTCTAGGCGCAGCCAGGGCGTTAAGGGGTTTCGGTTTGGTGGATGCAGGATTCGGTCTCTGCTTTTGCAGATGATAAGGTCCTGTTGGCTTCATCAACCTGTGACCTTCAACTCTCACTAGATCGGTTTGCAGCTGAGTGTGAAACGGCTGGGATGAGAATCAGCACCTCCAAGTCCGAGTCCATTGTTCTTGCCCGGAAAACGGTGGAGTGCCATCTCCGGGTTGGGGATGAAGTTCTGCTTCAAGTGGAGGACTTTAAGTACCTTGAGGTATGGTTCACAAGTTTTGAACGCGAGATGGACAGGCGGTTTGGTGCGGCATCCACACTCATGCGGACTCTGCCATAGCCTCACCGAACTCCTCCCACACCCGAGTTTTTGCCTCGACCACTGCCGAAGCCGCGTGCCGCTTGGCCTGGTACCTGTCAGCTGCTTCGGGAGTCCCGGAAGCCTTCCATGCTTGATAGGACTGCTTCTTTAGCTTGACAGCAGCCCTAACCCCCGGTGTCCACCATCGGGTTCGGGGGTTGCCGCCACGCCCGGCACCGACCACCTTGCGGCCGCAACTACAACTAGCTGCCTCAGCAATGGAGGCACGGAATACGGCCCATTCGGACTTAATATCCCGGTCCTCCCTCGAGATGCAGGCTAAGCTCTGCCGGAGATGAGAGTTGAAGACTCGACGAACGGGAGACTCTGCCAGACGTTCCCAGCACCCCCTGACTACACGTTTGGGTCTACCAGGTCTGTCCGGCATCCTTCCCCGCCACATATAATGTTATGTCATCAGAAATCTTATATAAAAAATGTTATGAAATGACTACATTTTTTTTATTTTATGGCATCCGAACTACAGCAATCACCTCACCCTGTTGTGGAAGGACTGGAAAGGCTTCTTCAAGTGGTCCTCAGGAGCGACCGAGGACATGTTAAACCCGTGACCGCAGTCTCCTTTGGTCAGTCGCAGCTCCTCGGCTCGGTAGATGAAGTGAAGGCCCGTTTCTTGGCCAGACGCCGGCTCGATGATGAACGACTTGTTCTCAAGCACGATGAAGCCTCTGTGTGAGGATGACGAATAATAGCAATGAACCATCACGGCGGTTTCTTGCTGCTTCACGGAGCGGAGGATGACGGGCAGATGGGCGGTTGCATACCAACAAAGGTAAGACTTACGCCACGTACCATATTTTGCATTCCCCTCCCCCTTTTAATGAGACTCAATATGACTTTTTTCCACGAGCCACAATAAACGTGACATCCCACGCTAATGTTAATTAGGTGGATATTCCAATATTCCAATTAGCGCACAAATGAGCACCCATCCTGACCAGTACCTCTGTGGAACAAGACAAAGAGCCGTGGCATGAGAGATGTCTTCCAGCTCGAAGCGACATAAGTAAATACCAAAACGGCAAATAGCAGGAAAAGGGCACGGAGTGAAGGCAAACACTTACCGAAGGCCCGAGCAGGTGCTGATGGTGACGTCAGAGTCGGGATGCGCCTGCACCGCCCCGTGATAGTAGCAGTTCTTCTACAACACAAACACTCTTCATGTATTTAGCATTCAAGGAAAATGTCATATGGGCAAAGGAGGAAGTATTTATTGCCTGATGGTGTGTTTCAATCAAAGGTCGTTGCTGAAGATGCTGCATAACATTGCGCTGCACAGCTGGAGCCGAGTAAAGCTGCCAGGACTTCTTCTATGTTACGAAGCCAGACGCTGATGCAATAGAGTTTAATTACATTACATGTAAAAATAGAACTCTGTGCTCTCCGGCTGTGTGTGACCTACATTAGATTGCCATTGGCTACTAAAACATGAGGCAGGTTTTTCATTCCATACCGGAACCGTGTTTCTTCTTCTTCTACTCTCGACTTGCCCATTGGGGTTTGCCAAAGCCGATCAAGTGTAACTGTGTTTACAGCGCATACATGGATTATCATGTAGTTACTTAGCATTACTGTACACCATTTCTACGCAAAATGCTAACATTAGTAACAAGAGAGTTTGTTGTTCTGTTACACCACCAAAGAAGACCACTGGCAAAGTGGAAAAGTGTGCCGATAACCATGGAGCTAGAATTCTAACTTTAGGTACAAAAAATGAAACATCATCCACATACTGTTTACAAACTACAGTAATGTTAACATGTCAATCAAGGACTCCACAGAAAAAAAGGCTTCAAGTAGGGATGTCCCGAACCACATTGTGTGATTTTTCCAATTGTCTTGCCTTTTTGATCTGGTACTGATTCTTTTCTTTCAAGCTTTTGTTACAAATATGAATTTGTGAAATTGAATATGGTTAGTAAAATAGTTCTTCAAAGCATTTCATTATTTCTTACACAGCATGACCAACAAGATTGTTTGGCTTTTGTAACAAACCTGTGAGTCAGGTCGTTAACGACCCCTGTAGCTACGGAGCCGAAAATCCAACGTCCAACCTGATACGTACATTTTCCAGGGTACATCGCGGACATGTCTGCACGGTGGTGTTGCCTTTTCTTCTTCGTCCGTGCGGCGGGAAACGGGTGGCTTTGACGCGCATTACCGCATCGACCATGTTGGAGTGTGGCCCAGAGTTACAAATTTCATTCAGCAACCAGATCGACTCAGTCTCGCGGTGGAATCCGACTTTATCCGACACTCAAAATACAGCGGCCCGGCAGCTGATCCCGATCCTAAAGATCGGATGGGGACATCCCTAGTTTCATGTATTCCCAAAAATACATAAAGCATGAATATAAAAATATGCATTCCTCCCATCACAGTTCCAACATCGTTCCATCAATCATGGTTGTGAATAATGTACGAATTAATACATGATTGCTGATTTGTGGTCGACAATGGTCTACTATTAGTAAAAAAAATGCATATTTAAGCAAATATTACGTATTCTTGGCCTAAATTAAGCATTTTCAAGAATAAAAATGTTCTAAATGAAGTAAAATTCAAATGCAGCTTAAGGCAACAGAAGCCACTGATGAACTGCATTGGCCACTAGGTGTCGCTATTAACCGCACCAGACTTGATCGCCAAAGACAGGCTTTCATTATTATGTTATAATTATTTATTTCACAACAGACACAAAAATAATAATAACACATATTTGTGTCCTTAGGCCGCAGCCTGGTTGGCATTACCAGTAGGAAATCCAGCCTGTTTCCGGTGAACTCCGCCAAGGCTGCCCTTTGTCACTCGTTCTGTTCATAACCTTCATGAGCAAAATTTCTAGGCGCAGCCAAGGCGTAGAGAGGGTGCAGTTTGGCGGCCTCAGGATCTCGTCTCTGCTATTCCCAAACAATGGTGGGGCTGTGACCTTCAGCGTTTACTGGGGAGGTTTGCAGCTGAGTGTGCAGATTTGGAGTGCACCTCCAAATCTGCGGTCATTGTTCTCAGTTGGGTGGATCCGGTCCAGTCCGGTCCGGTCCCAGGTGAAGAAGTTCTGAGTGTCTTGGTCACAAGTGAGGGAAGGTTGGAGTGTGAGGTCGATAGATGAATCGGCGCAGAGTCTGCAGTGGTCGCTGTGCCGGACCGTCGTGGTAAAGAGAGAGCAGCGCTGGAAGGCAAAGCTCCCAATTTACCGGCCAATCTATGTTGCCACCATGACCTATGGTCATGAGCTTTGGGTCATCACCGAAAGAAGGAGATGGTGGAAATGATGATATAGAAATTCTTTCAGAATGGCCTTTACTCGTAACTTTCACGAAGGCAAGAATAATTTTTAAAATAATAAGAATGACAAAAAGAATAATAATAATAAGAAAAATAATAATAAGACGAACTTATATATATATTATATATAAAGAATTGTATTTATGTCCTAAATGGATGATTATATCTACCATACAGGTATATATAGGGGTGTTATTTTACGTGTTTGTGAAAAGTTAGGATAACATTATACTTGTTTATTCTTCCCCATAGTAGAAGTAGTAGCAGTGTGTTCTTTTATCTGTTACGTGTTCTGCTATCATTTTCGGGTTTGCATCGTGTTCAGTCTAATTCAATGCGGGTCCAGTGTTGGCAACTGCTTGCCAAATTCTCTTCTGTAAGATAAATGAAGTGCCTCTTGTGTGAATCTTTTGTAGAACTTAAAATCCCGGGCCACACTAACATTACCACTTTGATGTCAAACTATGGTTGGGCCGCGAGAACCCTGATGTACAGCTTGCTGAATTCATTGCCTGTATATATTGTTAAAGTTTTATAATAACAACAGCTTAAGATAGGAATAAACCCAACCTTTGCGACGTTACAACATTTCCACAAGTGAAATTCACTTGATATTTGAGGAACACACACACACACACGCGTCTCTGTGGCATTCAATTCCACATCGTAACGAACCCGCAAGGATGAAAATATAACCTGCTGTAGCGAGCAACGGGTCAGCTGTTAAAAGGGGATTCCATAATAAAACTCTGACGGGAACATTGGCTGGAAATCATTCTGAATGGAAAAAAAACACTCAGCTTATCAACAAGTAGGCCACTGGATAAAATGCAGTGCCAGAGGCTATGACACACACACGCACGCACACGCACACGCACACACACGTAGTTTGAGGTAAAAACAATCCAGCAGCACATTAAAGTTTGAAGTTCACTCCCTTGATACTTGTGGCCTTTTTTTGTCATACCGTCATGTTCTGAGCACCAGTGACAACATGTCCGTCCTCTTGGTAGTGTGTCTCTGTGTAGTGGCTGGCAAAAAGGCCTCTGAAAAAGCACACAAAAACAAGGAAGAACACTTTTGAACAAGTGTGGGGAAATAGTATTCTCGGATGTTTACAAGTAGACTGCCTGTCAGGATTTAAGGGATAACATTCTGCATCTTCATGAGCCATCCTCCATGATTAGAACACGTTCTATCAAGCCCAAATCTCCGCCGAGGTAATTATTTAGTGTGTGCGTGTGTGTGTGTGTTTCAACTCCTTTAGCCCATAGCAAGCGGACATAAGGAGCCCCACCCTGAATGCTGGCAAAGAAGCTGCAGGAATTATTTCAGCTGCATCACGAGGATGTCAGCCAAGATGATCTGACATGCGCACATGACATGATGCAGGACAAAAATACGAGCTTTTCATATTTATTATGTCCCAAGGCAACATAATTAAATATAACAAGTGATGTCACCCGCACACGTTATTAATCACAGCATGTCACATGATGTGCCAAACGTGCTGTCATTGACAAAATGACTACATGTTAGTCTTTTGGGTTTTACTTCATCACGTTAGTCCATATTGGTAGAATAACTACATATCGGGAAAGCACTCATCAAGGCCTTTAATTTGACATGTGACTTCATAGGGTTTTCTGCAATTAGATTTTTTAAAACTTTGACCTAGGTAAAATCAGTAAGGATAAGGGCAACGGCTACCAAAAACAGCCAAGTGGCTACCTCCTAATCATAAGTGCACCAAGTTTGGAGATGATCGGACAGAAATCAATCACAAATATTTTTCAAATGTTTTACAATGTTGTTTACAGCCACGTCCAGAAGCAAATTGCTGATTTCTTCACAACAGATACAGTTTGGGTTCATTACACCGCAGGAGATGTATGATGTTAAACATATCTGTATCGGTTGATATCAGAATTGGAAATTAAGAGTTGGACAATAACAGCATATCGGATATCGGCAAAAAAGCCAATATCAAACTTTCCCTACATCCTTATCTCTCTCACGCGGAAGTGTGCCAAAGAAAAGGAAAGCCATCAGCATGGATGTAAAAAGCAACATCATAAAATCGCCCACCAGTATCGGCCGCTCTTTTAGTCCTAACCCTTCGACTGCTGCAACCATCATTAAGGGTAAAGAATGCTAGAGGGGTCATGGATTCCACAAAGAGATCTGGGAGCACAAGAGCATATTAGCAGTATTAAACGTAATTAAATTTACGCCTTCCATCTCTCCAGGACATGTACGTCTCTAGAACTCGGGGGCGAGCAGGCCGGATTACAATGTTGCAACGCGCATTGTTCGCACATGGGGATGCATTGTCACCACCACTTCCCGCATCCATGAAATAGGTGTGGCATTATTTGGTCCGGGTCTGTCCCACGTGATGCCACGCAACAGCTCCTATCACCTCTAGTTTCGTTAATTCCTCTATGTGCAAGAGAAGAAGCTCTGATCTCAGAAAAGAGGTAAAAAAAGTTCTATATTATCCTACAGCTGCAGAGAGAGAATCCATAAAGAGCAGGAAGGAGGCATAAACTAGAAAGGAGGAGGCACCAACAGCGTGGGAGAGGGAATTGCTTTCCTTGTGGATTTACAGTATGTCAATAAGTGAAGATCCAAGAGGCTACAGAAATTATTTGAGAAATCTCCCGAGTGGGGGAAAAGTTAACCCATTCATGCGAATGAGACCCGCTTTGATGCATCGCCCACATTGTTTCGGCAGAGATTGCCATGTGTTTGCGGTGCGTTCATGACTAGTTCACGGAAATCATTCATTCATTCATTTTCTGTACCGCTTATCCTCATTAGGGTCGCGGGGATGCTGGAGCCTATCCCAGCAGACTTTGGGCGAGAGGCGGGGTACACCCTGGACTGGTCGCCAGTCAATCGCATGGCACATATAGACAAACAAACACTCACATTCATACCTATGGACAATTTAGAGCGGCCAATGAAGCTAACATGCATGTTTTTGGAATGTGGGAGGAAACCGGAGTACCCGGTGAAAACCCACACACGCACGGGGAGAACATGCAAACTCCACACAGAGATGCCCAACGGAGATTTGAACACGGAAATCATGTGTGCCAAAAAATGTTCCTTGCTCACTGGCACACAATCTACACACACTTCTCTTCCCATCTGTTGACCACAATTCAATCATTGCCACCACTGTAGGCAAATGCATGCAAGTGTAAACGTGGCTTACAGACTAGCCTGGAACAATATTTTAAGAAGGTAGAAACACCTGCAAGACCTTCAATGCCATCTTCATCACAAGCTCACATGGCACATCCTACTGTTTGTGTACAGAGGTTTATATTAATATGATTTTTTTCAATATTTATTTAGCATTTCATATCATACGTGAGCGGCATGAGGGCATCTGAGGATGTGTTTTTCTGCACTCCATATTGGATTAGTAGTGGCACGTGAGCCGTAATTCCCAGTTAATGCTCCTGTGCTGCATTCAGGCGACATGACTGGAAAAGCCTTCTTAGGCCACGATGATGCATCGTGTATAAAAGCTGCCTATAGTCAACAACTTGGTAAAGTATGTCTGTCGTGTTTCCGACGACAGTTTTCCCTTCCCAAAGACTTTTTCAGTGAGCGCTTGTCATCAACACACCGTAAGATTTCTAATTCTATGGCAGAAATCATAAATGGATGCCGTGCGCCTCCATAATAACTGATGTTGCATTTTAAAGCGAAAAATTGGTTTTGTTTTTGCAATGTTGAGTTTGTCTAATTGCTTGACTCAGTGATAATCGATTCGGTGCCGGTGCTGTGACTCTCTAGACACACAGCGTCTAATTAAGGATGCGCTAATGGCCGCCCAGGTTAATTGTGATGAATGGGCTGGCCATTAACGGCTAGAAGATAGGAAAATAAATGGCTTTCAAAATTATCCTGTTTGTTTATTCTGGGCCTCACAAACAATCGATCAGTGTGAACTCATAAAGCCTCATAAAAAAATGTTCTAGGTAATTTATGTGCATACAAATGGTCGCCGGTCCACAGGAAAATGCATTTGCAGGCTATCAAACGCTGTGAGCTCCAATTTGTAGGCCATTTTTGCCAGACAGAAACCTGAAGAGGCCGCACGGTGGCTGAGTGGTTAGCATATTGGCCACACAGTCAGGAGATCTGGAAGACCTGGGTTCAAATCTCCGTTGGGCATCTCTGTGTGGAGTTTGTGTGGAGTTTGCATGTTCTCCCCGTGCGTGTGTGTGGGTTTTCTCCGGCTACTCCGGTTTCCTCCCACATTCCAAAAACATGCATGTTAGGTTAATTGGCGACCCTAAATTGTCCATAGGTATGAATGTGAGTGTGAATGTTTGTTTGTCTATATGTGCCCTGCGATTGACTGGCGACCAGTCCAGGGTGTACCCCGCCTCTCGCCCAAAGTCTGCTGGGATAGGCTCCAGCATCCCCGTGACCCTAATGAGGATAAGCGGTACAGAAAATGAATGAATGAATGAATGAATGAAACCTGAAGAGAGACATTTCCGGAAAAGTTCGGGATTATTTGAGAAGCACTGCTTTCACGGAAAAAGTCTACTATTGTCGGAAAAAACAATGTCTTTGTGTACTAGCATTAAGTGTATATGCCGGCTTATCTCCAGCAGTATCATATCAACGTCACCCACCCCAAACATTCCAAATACTGCAATGGACTGTATGTACTGCTGTTATTCTTTTCCCGACCTTTCCACCTCCAATCCACCGTATCTCTCTCTCTCCTATTTCCTGACATAATTGGTTTGCAGGCCAACACGACCGCGTGCGAACACCCCAGCGGAGATATACAGTATACGGCCGCCACAATGCAGGCATGCCACTGACAAGGAAGTGGCAGAAAACTCATTACAGACTCCTTTGTGAGACCAAAACACATAAAAGGCGACCGTATCTGAAATGACATCATAAACACAGAAGTCACCAAGGATAGGATTATTTGATGCATGTTTGCCGCAATCAAGGCGGTTGCGTGCAGTCTCATTTACATATTGTAACATGTAATAATCCACCATCACATAAGCCCTCCAGTGTGAAAAACCCCTGACATGAATGAAGCGTGGCTCCTCGCTTCCTTTGAAGACTAACTGCTAACCTCAGTGATTTTGTTTTAATCGCTGCTCGGACCCCCTCCCGTCCCCGGTGGAACCCAAAGCCTTCTTACAAGTGGAGCTGCTGTAAGCCACACTTTGGAAGGAGACGACATACTACTGCAGAAGACAAGTTGTACTTCATCTCCACATGTGGCCATGTTCCCAACTGATTTACACGCGGCTCACTTTCCGTGAGCTTATCAAACGAGCAAAATCGTTTGGACTGAACGTCTTTTCAAAAATTTCATTCATTTTTGTTGCAAAAGTATGTTAATATTGCGGTCCCCCTTTCCCGACTACCCTATCTTCTCATATAGTGGCCAAAAGAACTTATGCACTAACAGCAGAGGGGACCATGGGTTTCTGGCGGTTTGGGCATTGTATATCTTTCTCTTCTTCTTCTTTTCCTTTCGGCTAATCGCTGCCTATCCCAGGGGTCGCTACAGCGAATCATTTCCGCATGTTTTGATTTGGCAAAAGTTTTACGTCAGATGCCCTTCCTGACACAACCTTATGTATCAGGGACATGCTCTAATAGTGGTAATAAAATATTCCTTCAAATGCCCTAATACCTTAAATTGCATATTTTAAAATCCAATGTAACGTAGGTAAAAAAAAAAAGCTTTAGCAAATATAGTTCAAATAATTATACAATATTATGTATGTTTTGTTTAAATTTTTTCACTAATAAATGATACTGTTCAATGATATACAGTCCAATATTTTTTCACTGTCAGTCTCTAGCCAGTATATCAGGCCCAGTGTACTTGGATACACAATGGGCTCTAATTTGGTAGACCAGGCGCCGGCGCACCTTCGCTCGCGTGTTTTCAGCGCATTTTACAATTTTGTGCCAGGCGCAGCTTGGCGTAACTACGCCTCCGTCCCTCCTACCGGCGCAAGTGACAAAGAGGGAGGAGAGAAGGCGTGACTGGGTACGACACAAATCTTCGCCAATCACATGAGCTCCTCTCCTCACATTTATGAAGACGGCAGAAGACGGCCAAACTTCTCCCAGGCGGAACGTGACGTTTTGGTCCGGGAGTTCAAATCCCGCAGTAGCTGAATATACAGTATGGTCACGCCAGCAGACCTCCATGGGCTGATGATGCAAAAGCGGCGAGTAAAAAAATGGAAAGAAACGGTTTAATGATCAGAGCACCGGAGGCACACGCTGGCCACCGGTAAGGTAAGCATTTTCGCAAACCGCCTGTGGGGTTTTGGTGACATGTGCGCCAGTCAGCCAGATTACCACTACACTGGCTGCGATTCGCCTTGCGCCGAGAGTAGAGCAGGTTGGAGCTAGCAAGAGCTTTCAGCGCCCCTCCTGTGAAGCCCTTTGGAACAAAAGTGTCACTATGCCGGGCTGAATCGGTCGGCACCTGCCTCTGCTGCGCCGCCACACCCATCGTGGCGCGCCTCGGTCTACCAAATTACCGAATTGGCTGGGCACGGTGTTACGCCGGAAAAAATTACCAATCCAGAAAATTAGAGCCCAATATGTAATACATAATGGGGGGTGCATCAAGTGGGGTTACATTCACCATTTTCCCAACAAATCTTGGTCTTTGGGTCCATTCTAGTCCATTCTGAGTCCATAGCATCTGCATTTACCTGCAGATGTACCCTCCACTCGATACATTAATACAGGCCTATTGTTAGTCAAAAAAGTCAAAAAGCATTCACGCATAAAAATGAACCAAAATACAAATATAAGGCACTCAGACGGCACGTAGTATTCTACAATATACTGTAGTATTCTATAATGATTGTTGAAAAAAATAACCTCCCAAAAAAAGAGCCACTGTCATTTTGTACATTGAGAGAGTGTCGTGCTATTTTCAAATGTTCACGTATCCAGAGAGAGGGTCGAGCGTGGCGCTGCTTGCCATCACCAATGGCGGATTTATGAAGCTGATAATGAAGGAGTGGAGTAAAATTTGCCAGTATAAACATGCCAGGCGACTGGCTGGCTAATATTGACAGAGCAAAGCCAACATAACTCTTAATGAGTGCAAATGGCTTCCACAGAGAGAGATGTTTCGCTGACGTGTGGATGAGGACGGAAGGGGAAGACAGTTCCAGGGACACACTAAGAAATATTTTTATGATGTGCTTTTCTGTGAAGGACCCTGCAGAATGAAATGTTCAGGCCCACAAGATGGTAAGCAAAAAACAGTCACAGTCTACGTTGAGCCTTTAAAGCGCCAATCCATCCACGCGCTTTCCGTCTGCTATCCAAAAACAGTATCAACCTCAAAGACATTGGTACAGAATAATCATCCATCCACTTTCCATACCGCTTATCCTCATTAGGGTCGCTGGAGCCTATCCCAGCTGACTTTGGGCGCGGTGGGCGGGGTACACCCTGGACTGGTCGCCGGTCCATTCACCAACCGTTCACACTCGAATGGACAATTTAGAGTCGCCAATTACGATTCTTGAAATAAATAAATAACTACAAGTGCAAAAACAAAGATGAAAGGGTTAAGTAAAGTTTAGTTAAAAGATGGAAGACCGTGTTGTGCTCAAGGTGCACTGGAAGACACGCAAGGGGTTGAAGGAAAAGAATGGTTAGAGTTGAATGTGCGCCACCTTCCGTCACCACCACAGTACGCGGCGCCAAGCGAGCCTCTGGCATCGTTGTCCTCCACATCCCTGCGTTGCAGCTTCACGGCTGCACATCAGACGCTTTGAGAAGCTGTGATTTTGTTCAACACACAAGCACAAAATATGTCTAAATGCTGATGCTGGGAAGTCATAAATGGAGAATTTATGAGCACAGACCAACAGTTCCTTTATGGAAATGCAGAGAACGCTGACGGACGCTCAATCATGAACGCATAAATTCTCCGATCAAAACTCAAGAAAAGGCCTACAGGCAGATACACTCACTGGACACTTCATTAGGCATCAATAGTTGTATTGTGCACAAGAAAGAAGCGGCTTGAGTTGCATGCTTTAAAATGACAGAAAGCACCCAGCTATGCTCCCCCTCACCCCACCGCGCCATTAAACACCTCCACGGACCTGCGCCGAGGTTCCCATAAGATAACAAGCATAGAATCTGTTGCTCTTCGCCCCATTTACCTCGCTGAAGATGGCGGCGATGAAACGTGAAGTGGATGCTGTATCATTCGGACACAAGGTTGCGGGTGAGCCATCCGTAACCGATGCTAACGCGGCGTAACGTGAGACGGAATGGCTGCTGCCTGACGTGGAGGTGATAGACGGTGGTGTGAAAAAGTGTTTGCCTCCTTGCTGATTTCTTATTTTTTCACATGCTTGTCACACTTCATTGTTTCGGGTCATTGGAAATGTAAATATTAGTCAATGACAACAAAACTGAACACAAAATGCAGCTTTGAAATGACACTTTTTATTATAAAGGGAGAATAAATGCAAAGCTACATTGGCCTGAAAAAGGGATTTTAGCCCAAAGCTACCAAGTGGTTCGGTCACCCTTAGCAGCAACAAACTGCAATCAAGCGTTGCAATCAAGTCAGAATTTTGGCCTGCTCATTGTTGCAGAATTGTTGCCATTCAGTCACGTTAGAGGCTTTTCCAGCGTGAAGCAGCTTTTTAAGGTCATGCCACAGCACCTCAATAGAATTCAGGTCAGACCCCGAAGTCTTCATTGTAGGTTTTTTTGCACCATTCAGAGGTGGACATGCTGGTGTGTCATGGATCATTGTCCTGCTGCAGAACCAAAGTTGGTTTGAGCTTAGTCACAAACATTTGCCTTCAGGATTTTTTGCTAGACAGCAGAATTCATGCTTCCATTTATCACAGCAAGTCTTGCAGGTCCTGATGCAGCAAAGCAGCCTCAAACCAGCACACTACCACCACCATGTTTTACTGTTGCTATGATATGCAATTTTTCTGAAAAGCGGTGTTACTTTTACGCCAGACGTAATGGGACACACACCTTCCAAAAAGTTCAACCGTTTCTTATCAGACCACAGAGTATTCTCCCAAAAGTGAATTAAGAATTGAGACGAGCCTCAACCTTGTTTTTGTTTTGTCTTATATCCCTCTTATGTGACCTTTTTAAAATGTTTTGTCATTTATATTGGTCTTCCAATCCTCGCACGGTGCAGCAGTGACAGCCTGTTACGGCGAGTGGGGATTCCCCCGAAAATGAGTCCTTATTGTTGTTTGTATGTATTTTTGTACTTCAGCAGCATACTACTTTATCATGACTGCTAAGGTGGTATTAAAGTAATATCCAGACTTAAACCATTGCCATAGTGGGTGAACAAAAAAAGTGAAGCTCAAATTAAGCCATTTTATATGGAAGGATGCTAATATCAGAAATTCGTAGGATGATGACTTATCTATTTATCCGTGTTAAAATGTGACCATGCAAAATAAGCCTTTCTGACGCAGAATTACTATGAAATTATTCATTCATTCATTTTCTATACCGCTTACCCTCATTTGGATTGCGGGTATGCTGGAGCCTATCCCAGCTGACTTTGGGCGGGAGGCGGGGTACACCCTAGACTGGTCGCCAGTCAATCAAAGGGCACATATAGACAAACAAAGACATACAAACATTCACACACCTATGGAGTGGCCAATGAAGCTAACATGCATGTTTTTGGAATGTGGGAGGAAACCCAACCCACGCACGCACGGGGAGAACATGCAAACTCCACACAGAGATGCTCAACGGAGATTCCAACCCTGAACCTCCTGACTGTGAGGCCAACATGCTACCCATTCAGCCACCGTGCGGCCTACTATGCAATTAATTAACCAATTAATTGTGGTCAATAATTCAAGTAAATGATGATTTTTAAAAAGTGAGTTTTTGAAGTGTGCAATAGTCGGGGGTGCAAGGCTTCAGGTCAAATATCTGAAGGGGTACGCGACTGTAAAAGGTTTGGGAATCACTGACGTACTGCATGCTTACTATCCATTTAATACTTAATTGACACATGTTATTAATTATTACGGACTTATGTAGAAAGGTGGAGAAAATAACTACAAAAAATTGTATAAACATGCTGAATGTGAATATGCAGGGATCAGCTGTCATTTATTATACAGAAGGTGGCATGCGTGAAAAACACTGTGTCAAGTGCCAAGAACCCACTCATTGGGTGCATAAATGCTTGATAAATCAAATACATGAGGGTGGCCATGTTGCTATATTTTTTAAGACAATCATATTTTATTTATTTAATATTTCAACATATCACTTATATAACGTACAATAATATACTGTATAAGTACTAGACATACATACATATTTATTTGTAATTAAGTTAAAAAAAAGTTGGTTATTTATTCTTATAAGATTTTTCAAGATTTATTACTTATAATTATTTTATTACTCTTTGAAAAACAAACCAACAAAAAATTCCCAGGTATATTCTGGTGGGACAGTGACAATATTTATACTATTTAAGAGATAACATTTTTTTGTGTGTGTATATAAGAAATACTGACACATTTACTGACCAGTTTATGTATCTTATGTACTTTGTGCTCAAATCAGATATACAATATAAAAAGGACCAACAAACAAAAACATTTAATTTAATATGACTTGGCTTGTTTTAAGTAAGCGCAAGAAAATACGTCAATTCTAGATATTCACTGTTTTTGTAGCGTGCCCTTTGATTAAAGCAATAATGTATATCAAACATTCTTATTAGTTTGGTTCTTCTCTGTTCTCAACTGCCCTGCCTTTTGACCTGGGTAGAATTCGGCGCTCCTTCAGGTTCACATCTTGCATTCTGATCCATCTCATCGATTGTATACATTTGTGCAATGACTTTTTTTCTTTGCTTCTTTCTCTTCCTTAACAGAAGCACACAACGTAGCATTATCATCCTGTAGTACCTTGATATTATTGTGCATTGTTCTATTTTCCTCCCTCAGTTTTTTGACCACGTCATGGATCTCAGACGAGCTCCTCTCAAAGCTGTCATTCTGTGATTGTACATTTCCAGTCCGTGTTCACAGGCCTCTTAAATCTTGCCTCGTTAGTGCTACAGTTTCCTGCTGTTGCCTTTTCAGTCACTTTTTGATTACATCCTTCACGGTGCCAGATAATATCAAATCCTTTTCATTCGATGACAAACAGTATTTGGCCCTGTTTGATCGTGGACTCGGTTTGAGGTTAGTATCGTTTTGCTTCCTGTGTGGCATTGTTACTAGGAAACTGTTTTGAACTTGAGCAGTTTAGCTTGGCTTGCCAGTGTCAGCACTTTTAACTTGTTTTTTTTAAGGAGTCTGTACCTTTCGCTGGTCCCAACTCAAGTTGAGGGTATCAGCAAGCTGTTCTGAGCTTGGCTTCCCAAAGTATACAGTAGTCAGGAAATCACCAAACAGTACAAAACACCAGTAGCATTAAAATGGCAAAAAAAATGGTATTGTCTTGTCTTGTATATTTCTTACCCACCTTTTGCGTGTTAAGTTGCTGTGTGATGATAGCGTTCTATTCAAAATACAATCATATGAATAAGCACGATTCAACAGCACATACTGTATTTCGTAATTGTGGTTCCACACATTGTCATTTTGTCTTTCTTTCTCAATGATCATCAGAGAAGATCATGTCCCTCATATAGAGGGTTGTGTCAGGAAGGGCATCCGACGTAAAGCTTTTGCCAAATCAAAACATGCGAATCAAAGAAAGGAAAGTTGATTCGCAGTGGCGACCCCTGAAGGGACAGGCAGGGATAAGCCAAAAGGAAAAGAAGAAGGAGGTCAAGGGGGTTAAATGAGTTGCTTTGATAAAGTTCTCCACTACCTGCAACGGACCCTTAAGGGGGCAACATGTCCCGTCTATCCGTGATGTCATGAAGCGCTTCCTGTCCACTTTGTTTTCCAGGGCCCGCAGCTGGCTATATTTTGAACACATGCTTCCTCTTCCGAGCTACGGAGATGCACGCGAGCCTCTTGTTGACCGATCAAACTCAGCGAGCAGGAAGTGGATTTTGTGACAGTGTACCGTGTTGTATTTTTGACACGTGTGATCTGCAGTCTGAAATGAATCTGGATGTCATAGTTTCAAAGTTTGTGCGTGAAACTGCATGCATTTTGCCTGCATGTGGTGGAACAGATTGGGGCTACAGCTCAAAAATGTCCATATATTCATCCATTTAAATCCAGATACAAATAAATTCTGTCTCAGTACATGAATGAGGAAAGAGGTATTTAAATGTTACCTGGTGTTTCAGGTACTATTAGGCATCATTACAATAGAAGGGTCGTTACTCAAAACTATGTCAGTCCGAGATAAGCTTGTATATTAATCTCACTGCTGTACGTACGAACTGTATGAGCATTTATTTAACATCAGCGCATGAAAGTTCATTGTAATTATGTAACATGATCATTGTATTGAAGTACTTTCTATTGAGTAAGAATGGAAGAAGAATATCATACCGTTTGAAGTAATGATGCACACATGATCTTCTCCTATTTGATAGCATAATATACTTACTTGACTATGTCTTTACCATTATTATGATCATTATTATATACATATGTAACAACCTAAATCCTGATTCCAGGATCATAGACTAGATTGATCTCAAACAGAGGTAAAAGTGATGATGGTAATTGAATACATGGAAAAAAAGATATGTATACTGACATAACTATGTTTTTGTCTTCCTTTGGATTGTTTTCTCATACAATAAAATCAACATATTAGGGTAGACAAGTGGAGGTTCTATTGCAGGAGATCATCCACCTTCCCGCAGCAGACCTCCAAAATCCTCTCTTTTTTAATGCACAGCATAGGACACTCCAATAACAAAATCATCTGCTTAGGGCAGACAAGTGGAGGCTCGGCTGGAGGAGATCATCCATCTTCTTGCAGCAGGCCTCCAAAATCCTCTCTTTTTTAATGCACAGCATAGAATACTCCAATAACAAAATCATCTGCTTAGGGCAGACAAGTGGAGCCTCGGCTGCAGGAGATCATCCATCTTCTTGCAGCAGGCCTCCAAAATCTTCTCGCTTTTAATGCACAGCGTAAGACACATACAATAATCACCATATTAGGGCAGACAAGTGGAGGCTCGGCTGGAGGAGATCATCCACCTTCCCGCAGCAGACCTCCAAAATCTTGTCTCTTTTAATGCACAGCATAGGACACTGCGATAACAAAATCATCTGCTTAGGGCAGACAAGTGGAGGCTCGGCTGCAGGAGATCATCCATCTTCTTGCAGCAGGTCTCCAAAATCCTGTCGCTTTTAATGCACAGCATAGGACACATACAATAATCACCAGATTAGGGCAGACAAGTGGAGGCTCGCCTGGAGGAGATCATCCACCTTCCCGCAGCAGACCTCCAAATCTTGTCTCTTTTAATGTACAGTATAGGACACTTGGCCAAGAGTGGCGATCCCCCTAGATTGCAAACTCTCTCTGGTAACAGGTCCGCAAAGCTCTAAGATTCTCCTAATGCAAGACACATTCTATCCACTAATTATTATTACCATCAACACTAATAACCATTACACTGTACTTATTAATCACAATGATTTTGTATGCATACAAATTATATATACTGTACAGTAAGTCCAATAATCAGTTATAATATATTGATATGATTGATGTGCTGATTGAGGGCGATCTGAAAATAATTTTATCTCCAAAAGAAGGGCGCGGCAAAAAAAAGTTTGGGAACCGCTAGTATAACACATTAATAATAATGCATACTGTAAGTGTGTGTAGGTGTAATATCTTCTTTGTATATTATGATGTATAACGTGCTTGTCTTCCACTCCTTTTCATGTGTTTTGATTATAATCTGTTTGAGGTATTGTGTGGCTCGAAATAAACACATAATCAATCGATCAATCAATTAATCAATAAATCGGTCAACTCAGCAGGAGGGTTGAGGGATATTGTAGATGCTAGACAACCACCAGTGAGTCAGTTATTTCGTGTTTTTGTGGCAAGTGCAACTTAAAAAAAAAAAAAAGGAAAAAGAAATTAAAAACTCTCTATTTCTTCTCAGGGCATAATAAAAGTCTTACATCACACTTTTATGGCAAAAAAGGGTTTGCTGGGCTGCAGGGTAAAAGTGCAAGCTGCTATGCCCAGCCATCTCCCACAACAAATAGCACAGTAATGGCTGCATCCTGTCACAAACTAACATATGAATGCACGGTTCACATGTGCATTTCATTATTATCCGCCTGCAGAAAGGTAATATAATGCCTCTGCAATGTGGACCTGGTTCATGGCGATAAATGATGCTCAGGATGATATTATGCACCATCAACATCTGGAGAGCAACCCTCCCAAAACACCACGGCAGGTAATGGATGTTGTTTTAAAACGTTTCCAGAGAAGCTCATTTGGATCTTCTTACTCACGTACTCTGTTGCTCTTAATGGTGCTGGTGACAAATAAGCAAAGTACCCTGAAAGTTCCAACACGATTTCATCCCATAGGAAATAAGATTCAGCAAAAATACAAACGCGACATACACTGTTTTTTTTTTGCTACCATTTTTCATGAGCTGAACTCAAAAAAAAGATGTCAAACTTTTTCTATGAACACAAAAGGCCTGTCTTTCTAAAATCTGTGTAAATCTGCGTTTGCTAGCGTTTCATTATTCATCCACCTGACAGGTGTGGCGTCTCAAAATGCTCATTAGATTAAATGAGCATTGCACAGGTGGACACAATAAAAGGCAACTCCACAACATGCAGTTGAACTGTATTGGGATTAGATGTAATGATGTACGACACGGTGATGCATGCTGAGTGATGCATCACTTCACATAAAGCTATACGGTCATCCCTTGGTAATAGCGGTAATTGGTTCCAGACCAAACTGTGATATGTGAATTTCCCTGAACTAGGATTCAATATTATTTAATGGAATCTATTTGTAGTGAGAGCATAGAAACCCTGTTTATAATATTCCAAATACAGTTTTTTACTATTATTAGAGCCCTGTAGACATGAAATAACACCCCTGGTCACCTATACACTCCTATTGTTCTTTGGTTACGCCAAATCACTGCACGGTCATACGAGACAGCCGCCGCTAGCATAACAACCTAGGTAGCCTCTCCAATGTACTTATCGGAAGCCCCCTGCACATCAACGACGAATGTGTGGAGCATGTGGAGTCCTTCATATTCCTAGGTGTTCATAACTCTGCAGACCTCTCCTGGTCCGTCTACACGTCAGCGCTGGTAAAAAATTTAAAAAAAATGGCCATCAGCACCTTCAGAAAGTGGAGCCACTTTCTTTCTGAAGGTGCTCAGGAAGGAGCAACTAAACACAAGCCTTCTACCTTCTACCAACCCACCATTGAGAGCCTGCTGACCTACGCTGTGTCACTCGCTGCACAGAGGCTGTCAGGAAAAGACCGCAGAGTGTGATCAACGCAGCACAAAAAATCCTCGGCTGTCCTCCGCCTTCCATTAACCTCCATCTACAACTCCCGCTGCCTCAGCAGAGCCAGAAACATCCTGAAGGACAATACCCACCCTGGCTTCCATCTCTTTGACCTGTTGCCCTGCGGCAGGTGCTACAGGCCGAACAAACAGACTCAGGGACAGCTTCTTTCCCATCCTGAACTGTAATTTGTACTGAAACTGCCCTTTGCACAACTTTTCTTTTGCACTACCTCACCACTCATTAAGCTACTTGTCGCTGCTCTCACTTTGTGGGCCTGCACACTCAGTGGGTGTGATTATGTGCCCTTTATAGCGTAGTAGTTTCTACTTTTTATTAGTACATTATACTTCTATACTTGCGATGTGCACACCTTGAAAGGAGGTTTTCGGATCTAATTGTACTGTCTATAATGACAATAAAGGCCATGTGGAAAAAATCATATATCACGGCATGGAATATTTGATATTGGAATAACGATATATATCACAATATACCACAACAAATATGTTTTCAGTTATTCTTTGAAAAGTTTGCTAAAAATATCAGAAATATTAATAAAAAAATATAACTGATTACTTTTTTCTCAACTTCATCCTGAAGTGACATTTAACTGAACAATCACAAATGAGAAAAAATACATTTCAGTGCAGCAATATAAATGTGTCAAAATCACAGTTATTTCAATTGAATTATCAAAATAAACTGTATTTTTAACATTTTTTTAAGTTTTAAATTATTTTTAAAACTATTTCAAGTTTCGTAGCAGAAAAGCACACATTGAGCAACAATTGCGCTAAAGACTCTTAACGTCGGCTGGCCATAGTTTTTCTTTTCGCTACTTGCTTTACCTCTCACCTTAGAGATTCTCGTGTATTCTTTTTTGTGGACCTTTTATGTGGACCATAAAAGAGGTTTGTTGTGTTGGCGTCAGGTGAGGGAACAGTCCTGTAGCGTAGTTTACCAAAAACAGACTGAGGAAGAAGGACAAAGTAAAAAGCCAAAATCTTACCACTTCCACACGGAATAGGAGAACTTAATTTCACATTATCATGGTGGACATGCCATGGCTAACTCCATGCAGAGTGAAGGTAATATTATATAACGTCATGTCTCATCAATGCAACATGACGCCTAGTGACGAGAATACTACCCATAAATGTAACTCTTTCAATATTTTCTGACTAATAACAGGCCATAATAGACCATAAAAAGCAGCCATTTATTAATTCATTCCTTTTTGAAAAACCACAATAGAGTGAGAGCAGTGTTACTACAATTTAGAGACGGACAACTGTAGCAGCTGCTTTAGACATTTTGTACTGAGCAGCCAAAACTCTAGAGCCCGTACGTACGACAACCTTTCTTTTTCACTACATTTTGCCCTATTTCCGAGTCAAATCTGTATATACGGCTTCAGGGCTGATTGAATTGAGATATTCCGCAGTAAATGTATCTCTATAATCAGTCGCAAGAACCAAATACACTTTTTAACGTCTTCCCTCCCCCTCGACCCGCTCCTAATTTGGCGTTTATGCATAAACCCATTGTGACAGGCAGAACAAAATGTCTTGGCATCCGCAACACAGGGACCTGGAACCAAATTACAGTACAACATGCATGGAAGCCATCATGGTCCCAACATCCAAGTTTGCATGGCAAGCGCTTGGCTAAAACTGGAAGGAAACAGCAGGAGATAAGGAAAAGCTCAAACTGGGTCTATTTCAGCGGCTAGCGCATCTTCTTCCCCTTTGAAAAGACACAGAGGATGTTGCTATGGGGATTTCAGTCAGAAACATAATGATGTTGTTGCAGTGTTGCCATGCGTTTCAGAAGGACTCCTTCCTCTTGTCTCTTCCTGCCGCATAAGAATGAAAGGAAATGTTCTCATTGGGAAGCAAACAAGGTCTTTTGCACAAGGCTGCTCGGGAGCGCAAACAAATGCGTTGTGTTAAGAAAAGCCATTTGATTAAGGAATAGAGAAGGATAATGGTGGCTAATAATGGCAGGCTGAGTTGTAGCGTAATGAGCATATATTTTAGATCTACATCCTATAATTTCTGTGGTTCATTAAGATAATGCTCCTAGCAGGAAGACAAGTCACATGCCATTCATTTAGGAGACTTTTGCACAGAAACGTACGCACTGTAATGAAAACTCTATTACGCCCTTACAGCTTTGAAATGATGTAAACATGTAGTGTTGGTGTCAAAACATCAATGTTATTGTGTGGCTAACTTCTTTTTACACTTGCATGGCAGGATGTTACAATGCTACTAAAAAATTGCTAATACGTGATTTAGGAGCGCGGCAGGTCGACACTGGAACAGACTTTCGTTTTTGTACGCTGTCCTGTGAAATTCGCCGCAGATCATCAATGACATGAATCCCCTCTAAAAGAAGCACCACTGGTTTCACTCCTGCGTTTTTACACTAACATGATTGAACAGGAATAAGAGTTTGTTTTTTTAACCAATACTGCGACTGTTGAACACTTTCCAGTACAGCTCTATTTCCCCAGCTCAAACCGTCATCTTGTGGAAACAAAAGGTCAGGATTAGAGCCAATCATCTGGCATGGATGAAGTCACAAGAGTGAGTCACATGTAGCCCTGCAGTGCTGAACATTCACCACGGACTGGTGTGAACAAAATAATAAATACAAGCTAGGGGTAATAACCAGCAAAGATATTCATAGTGACAACGTGCGTGAGCATGCAGCGGCCGGGCGGGCGGCAAGGAACTACACACCAGACACCCTGGTAGGATAAAACAACATACATCCGCTGTCATCATCATCACTTGCTTGTGACGAGGCGGGACGAGGTCAGGGACCGCCTGTCCAGATGTGGACGCGCGTATCAAGAGGACACATCTGGCCTGGCGGAGTGTGGAGCGGATGGGAATGGCAGCATGCACCAGGACCTCAAAGCTGGTGAGGGATGACTCACAGCCCACAGGTCGCGGGAAGAACAGGTCGCGGGAAGAATAGGAGGGCAAGGAGGCCATTGGGGAAGTGGATATGCAAGGTGTGGGCATGGAGACTATGAGGAGAGTTTATTTTTAAAACCTGTTCATGGGTCCTACTGAACAGGACTGTACATAAAAAAGTCATTGATTTTGTCTGTCAGGGAAGATTCCACTTTGCAGCTTCAATGATAACAGGCAATATGTCAGCTTTGCTAAACCTGCTGTTTAGACAAATAGCACATTCATGCCATTAATATTGCTTAAAACATAGAAGAATGTGCAAACAAAAACATGCTTTGTATTTACAATTATACTTACTTGACAGGTTTGGGTAAAACATTACCTGACAGTGTATTTTGATGGAAAAAATTGCAATGGCTAACAACAGAACCCTGGTGAACACCCAACTGGATAGCAGGACTACACAGACCAAAGACCGTGTAAAATGACAGCAGATATATTTTACAGTCATGATTCTGTAACAACCAGAAGGGCCCTATGATTTACGCTGATGGAATCACGCAACTGGCCAATAAAACTGGATTTTGCTATTACTGAGAAGGAACGCTCATGTAGGGAAGTATTTCCCCGGCGGATGGCTCAATCGTCGTGGAATCTCATTACAAACACTTAAGCGCAACTCTCCCGAACTAAACATGTTGAAACGGCGATAAACGCCGGCGAACGTTGGCGGAACCTCCTCTTGCAGGCGCATGAATGAACGCTAGCGAGGTTAGCGTGTGTGTGTGTGTGCGATTCGGTCTGGATGAGTATATTTTCGCAGAGTTGTGTTTTACCGCTTTAATGCTGTATAAGGAGCGTTTTACAATCCCCGATGATGTCGTACAGGTTCTGAGTGAAACAAATTATTTTTTCACCCAGCTCGTCTGAACCGTAAATAGACATTCTCAACACACACGGAACACAGAGTGCCGTTTGCCCCGTGTCATCTAACAGTGCAAACAAGCATGGGCATTCAACTTTGTTGAAGATTTTGTAGTCCATTTTGTAGTTTCATTTCTGTAGCCTCTTGAATTTTCCTTGTGAAGTTAATAAGTGATCGTAACGGCTGCCCAAAGCAAAGTCTTCTAGTCAGCAATTCCGCTTACATAGTGTCTGTGCCTCCTTTTTTCTTCTTTGTGCCTCATTCCGCCTCTTTCTTGAGCTGTGAGATTAGACAGACTTCCCTTTACAGGACGTTCTGCAATGAGAGCTCATTCCCTAGAGTTCAACATCTTGTAGGTCAAAATAAAGCCACGACTGCTTCACGGTTGCAGGAAGACAATGCATACCCATGCAGGAACAACGTGCATCTTGCGTACTACTGTCGTCCGCTAAACGTAAACAATACCTGACAAGGTAAGCAAGGTGTGTGAAAGTCCGGTCATTTCCTGCTCACGATTTCCTGTCCCAAATTCCATTCCAAGTGTGTAATTTATGTGTAAACAGAACACAAACAGTTAGCAACTTCCTCAGTAAATAAATGACACGCGTTGCCACTGCAAATTGCGGCACGATGCGGAGGCAAAATGCGTGCAAGTGTAAACAATGCATACATCTGTAAAACCTGAGCAAGATTGGTTGAAAAATGTGGCAAGGGTGGCGGCGAAGGCAGGACTTAGCAACTAATTGGCCAGAAGTCATTGACCGCTTGTCTGATGAGGATGAAACTTTGGTGACATCTGCATTACACATATAATAGCACGTCTTCCAAAGCATTTTGTGAATGTATATATTCATTTCAAAAACTCTTTTTCACATCTCAGCTGGCAAGCCTTCTTGTTTTGAAAGCTCCGTTAGACAATTCCTCACCAACATCGGGTTGTAATTTTGTGCTATGCTTGTTACTCGGCAACTTTTGTTGTCAAAAACCTGAAACGAGTGAAACATTACAGCTCCACTCCCTGTGAGTCAGCGATGGCATCATACTACGGAGGCTGTAAAATTCCCCCACCTGTGCGCACTCGCCGTCTCCCCTCCCGCCCGTGTTTATGTACGTACTACCGTATTTATGAGCTCCACGTGATCACCGCCCCTCGCCATTGACTGTTATTAGGGCCTGTCTAGAGGGGGGTGATGAGTTCAGAGAGCGAGGAGAGAACATGCGTGTCCTCAGAGTTCTTCTCTGCCTTCTTCTCTATCAGCTTTCATCTCAGAGAAAGTGAACTTTGAAAAGGGAAAGGCACTGGGGGACGTCTTCTTTTCTCCCTGCTTGAATATACTACATCATGGTCCACACTTGCATAGGCAGCGGAGGAGTGCACGTTCATCTGTTTGTGATTCAAAATAAATGTTGCCTCTCCTCTGTCCCCTCTTGCTCACAATGACCACCGCAACCGAGACGAATTGCTTTTTCATACTCACTCATTTTTCTCCAGCAGCAGGACCAGCTGCTCACCTTCGGCGAGAACCAGCAGCCGCAGTGACGCAGGATAACCCTGGAAAAGGGAAAAAAAAGAGGTGTGTGTGGGGGGGGGGTGGATGGCGTCCACGTCAGCCATACTGCCTTGTGTACGTGTCACACTTCACCTCCCGGTCACACAGGGCAGGATGTGAAGAAGCACAATGAATGACAGCGTCCACATCCTCCTCCCAAAAAAACACCATGTGGACAAAAGTATTGGGACAGTATCTTGCTAAGCTAAATTCTTGCACTGTAAAAAGAATAATAATAATAATTACGGTAAAATGCTGTCAAACAGTGACATTAAATGATCGTAAACTAAAAAACAATCTGAAATATTTTTTTTTATTTCGAAAACCCGTAAATCAATTTAGTTGATACAAGATTTTTGCATATTTTTCTCGTAGAAAATGCGTCCAAGTGACAATAAGTCAACGTAAACGTAAAAACAGTGGGAGACAGTTTTGGTGACATTGAAAAACCATAAAACCGTAAAGCTCATGTGCACCCTTTGGTGGCCTGGCAGCCATGCCCGGAAGATTGGCTGCCATTGGTAATCATTTAAAATAGTTGCTGTTCTTTCATTTTAAACCCGTATTGGTACCAGTTTGTAGATTTCTTAGGTATACATTGTGAGTGTTAAGTTGCTGTGTGATGATTTTGTATGCAACACCATACTGTATAAACTGGAAACATTTTTTACTGTAAAATTCGGGCAACTCAGTTGCCAGTTTTTTTTACCGTAAAAAGCAAGAGGATTTTTTACAGTATATTCCTGTGAATGGAAAATCGGTACTCCTCCCTGAACCACCACATTATCGTGTTGGAGGAGTTTGCGTGTCCCAATGATCCTAGGAGCTAGCTGGTTGGGGGCTTTCATGCCCCCGGTAGGGTCACCCATGACAAACAGATCCTAGGAGAGGGACCAGACAGAGAGTGGCTCAAAAAAACCTAATGATGAATAACACAATTGGACTTCGTTTTCACTCGCCCGGACGCGGGTCACCGGGGTCCCCCTCTGGAGCCAGGCCTGGAGGTGGGGCACGATGGCGAGCGTCTGGTGGCCGGGCCTGCACCCATGGGGCCCAGTCGGGCACAGCCCGAAAAGATAACGTGGGTACCCTCTCCCATGAGCTCACCACTCGTAGGAGGGGCCAAAGGGTTCGGGTGCTAAGTGAGCTGGGTGGCGCCCGGAGGTGGAGGCCTTGGCGGTCCGATCCTCGGCTACAGAAGCTAGTTGTTGGTACATGGAATGTTACCTCTCTGACGGAGAATGAGCCTGAGCTGGTGCGTGAGGTGGAGAAATTTTGGCTAGATTTAGTCGGATTCACCTCAACGCACTGCAAGGGCTATAACCAGTCCTCTCGAGAGGGGCTGGACTTCATTCCACTCTGATGTTGCCAGCAAAGAGAGGCGACGGGCAGGGGTGGCAATTCTTGTTGCCCCCCAACTCCAAGCCTGCACGTTGGAGTTTAACCCTGTAAACGAGAGGGTAGTTTCCCTACGCCTTTGGGTGGGGGGACGGGTCCAAACTGCTGTTTGTGCTTATGCGCCAAACAGTAGTTTAGAATACCAGCCCTTTTTGGGATCCTTAGAAGAAGTACTAGAGAGTGCTCTCTCGGGGGACTCCCTTGTTCTGCTGGCTGACTTCAACGCTCATGTTGGCAGCGACAGTGAGACCTGGAGAGGTGTGATTGGAAGGAACGGCCCCCCTGTACTTAACCCGAGCTGTGTTTTGTTATTAGACTTCTGTGCTCGTCATGGATTGTCTACAATGAACACCATGTTCAAGCATAAGGGTGTCCACATTTGCACTTGGCACAAGGACACCCTGGGCCGCAGTTCGATGATTGACTTTGTGGTTGTGTCGTCAGACTTGCAGCCACATGTTTTGGACACTCAGGTGAAGAGCGGAGCTGACAACCGATCACCACCTGGTGGTGAGTTGGTTCCGATAGTGGGGGAGGATGCCGGTCAGACCTGGCAGACCCAAACGCATTGTGAGGGTCTGCTGGGAACGTCTGCCGGAGTCTTGTGTCAAAAGGAGTTTCAACTCCCACCTCCGGAAGAGCTTTGACCATGTTTCGAGGGAGGCAGCGGACATTGAGTCCAAGTAGGCGATTTTTCGTGCCTCCATTGTCAATGTGGCTGATCGTAGCTGTGGCCGTAAGGTGGTCGGTGCCTGTCGTGGCGGTAATCCCAGAACCCGTTGGTGGACACCAGCGATGAGGGATGCCGTCAAGCTGAAGAAAGAGTCCTATAAGGCCGTCTTGGCCTATGGGACTCTGGAGGAGCTGACAGGTACTGGCAGGCCAAGCGGTCTGCGGCTCTGGCAGTCACTGAGGCAAAATCTCGGACATGGGGGGAGTTTGGAGCGGCCATGGAAAACAACTTCAAGATTACTTCAAAGAGATTCTGGACCACCATCTGCCATCTCAGGAGGGGGAAGCAGTGCACAGTCAACACCGTGTATGGTGAGGACGGTGTGCTGCTGACCTCGACTCGAGATGTTGTGGACCGGTGGAGAAAATACTTTGAAGACCTCCTCAATCCCGCCGACACGTCTTCCAACATGAAAGCAGTGCCCGGGGACTCAGAGGCGGGTCCTCCTATCTCTGGGGCTGAGGTTACCGAGGTGGTCAAAAAGCTCTTTGGTGGCAAGGCCCCGGGGGTGGATGAGATCCTCCCGGAGTTCATTAATGCCCTGGATGCTGTGGGTGTGTCTTGGTTGACACGACTCTGCAGCATCGCATGGACATCGGGGTTGGTGCCCCTGGACTGGCAGACCGGGGTGTTGGCCCTGCTTTTCAAGAAGGGGGACTGGAGGGTGTGTTCAAACTATCGTGGGATCACACCCCTCAGCCTTCCTGATAAGATCTATTCAGGGGCTCTGGAGAGGAGGATCCGCCGGATAGTCAAATCTCAGATTCAGGAGGAACAGTGTGATCTTCGTCCTGGCCGTGGAACTGTGGACCAACTCTATACTCTCGGCAGGGTCGTTGAGGGTGCATGGGAGTTTGCCCAACCAGATTACATGTGTTTTGTGGACTTGGAGAAGGCATTCAACTGTGTTTGTCGGGGAATACTTTAGGGAGTGCTCCGGGAATATAGTGTATTGGACCACCTAATCCAGGCGGTTCGTTCCCTGAAAGGCCGGTGTCAGAGTTTGGTTCGCAATGCCGGCAATAAGTCAGACCCATTTCCAGTGAGGGTTGGACTCCGCCAGGGCTGCCCTTTGTCACCGATTTTGTTCATTACTTTCATGGACAGAATTTCTAGGCGCAGCCAGGGCGCTGAGGGGTTTCCCATTGGTGGCCGCAGGATTCGGTCTCTGCTTTTCGCAGATCATGTGGTCCTGTTGGCTTCATCGAGCAGTGACCTTCAACTCTCACTGGATCGGTTCACAGCTGGGTGTGAAGCAGCTGGGATGAAAATCAGCACCTCCAAATCTGAGTCCATGGTTCTCGCCCGGAAAAGGGTATAGTGCCATCTCCAGGTCGGGGATGAGGTCCTGCCTCAAGTGGAGCAGTTTAAGTACCTCGGGGTCTTGTTCACGAGTGATGGAAGGATGGAATGTGAAATGGACAAGCGGATTGGTGCGGCGTCTGGAGTGATGCGGACTCTGCACCGGTCTGTCGTGGTGAAGAGAGAGCTGAGCCAAAAGGCAAAGCTCTCGATTTACCGGTCGATCTACGTTCCTACCCTCATCTATCCTCATGAGCTTTGGGTAGTGACCGAAAGGACAAGATGGCGGGTACAGGCGGCCGAAATGAGTTTTCTCTGCAGGGTGGCTGGGCTCTCTCTTAGAGATAGGGTGAGAAGCACGGTCATCCGGGAGAGACTCGGGAGTAGAACCGCTGCTCCTCCGCATTGAGAGGAGCCAGATGAGGTGGCTCAGGCATCTGGTTAGGATGCCTCCCGGACGCCTCCCTGGGAAGGAGTTAAGGGCACGTCCAACCGGTAGGAGGTCTCGGGGAAGACCCAGGACATGCTGGAGAGACTATGTCTCTCAGCTGGCCAGGGAACGCCTCGGCATCCGCCGGGAAGAGCTGGACGAAGTGGCCGGGGAGAGGGACGTCTGGGCTTCCATGCTTAGGCTGCTGCCACCGCGACCCGACCTCGGATAAGCGGAAGAAAATGGATGAATCTATGCAAAATCGGTATCACTGCTTTTTTTACGGTAACGTTCTGCTGCCAGTTTTTCACTGTAAAATCTTTTTTTTGTTTTTATTTTACAGTGTGAGGTCAAAGCCGAATCCACACTCCTTGAGGTATGTCCCAAGACTTGTGTCTATATAGCATAGTTGCTTTCGATCCAATAAGCAGTATACATACACATTAGAGATGTGCCCGGGACTAAATTCCCTTGATGACAGCATCAAGCATTAGTAGGATGCGGCCATCTTTGAAGGTGCTGATCCAAATTAGAGCTGTTGGCCAAAGTCTACAGACTGCCACAGTGGTGATGAAAGCATCGGGCTACCTACCCCTGAGGCCAGCTGGCTGAGTGGTCTAGTGTGCTGGCCCATCAGCAGCAGTGGTACGGTGGTCCCATAGCGTTGTGGTTGAGCTGCCCGGCCGCCTTGATGTTCATCCTTGGCAGAGACCCTTCCTGCAAAAAAACAAACAAAAAAAACCAGCTTGAGAACACATGACCTCGATATGAGAGATGACTTTTAAACACATGGTACAAATTGGGAGCAGGCACATGGTTTTAAGTCAAAACTCATTGGACACTAATTAGAAACAACTGTGCAAAAAAATGGCATCATTCTGAATTTCGGCACATTTTGGGGAAAAATATGCTCAAATATAATATAAAAGTTGTGTGATATCACGCATGATGGTGATATCACACAAGACTTACTGCAAAAACCAGTTTTAGTCTTTCTGTGGCTTTTTTGAAACATTTATTTTAGAGAATAAGTAAAAAAAGACCAGGCTTACAGTCATCCCTCGCCCTTTGGCGCTTCGACTCTCACGGCACACTTGTTTCCAGGTATATTCATTAAAAAATATACAAACTGCTTCACTGTTTCACAAAATATGCATATTTTACCCACACGTTGGTGTTGTTGGCTAGAAATGACTGGATGAACTAAAATGCAAATATAAGGCATTCATAGACAAGACATACTGTTCTCATTCATCACCATCGAACACTTGCAGGTTAGTGGTTGTGCAAATGAACTGTGTGTATATGCAATTATAATGTCAAAATCCTCAAGTATCACTACTATATAAGCTCGTAATAAGTGTATCAAATGAAACAAAGTATGGGTAGGCTATTGGTATGTGCGTGGGTATCTGAGTCTATATTATGTCTCAGCCTACTATATTGGGTGACCAATATTATGTAAATGTGACCGTAAGGGACGCGTTATTATATGTTAATTTCTAAATAACGTTGTTTTGTGGTTGAATAATAAAAAATTATTAGTAAAAAAAAATCTGCATATTTTAGCAAAATTATTTTTTTGTGTCTAAATTGAGCATTTTTAAGCATAAAAGTGGCTAAATGAACTCAAATACAAATATAAGGCATTCAGAAGTTGCATTGAAATGACGCTGGTCACTGCGTGTCAGTAATGTTACTAGTAATGTTACTATTCAGTGAGACACACAAGCACCTGATTGCCAGATCAATACGATTTTATTCCTGGTTTGAATGATCTCACAACACGCACAATAACCCCTGATAAAATCCCTAATAATAACCTGGGCTACTGTTGCGGCTGGAACCCATGCCAAACTAAACTTCAACTCTGAACCCACGACATTACTTCCTGTCCACCTGATACCCTGATGTCCGAGCATCAGGACACATTTATAGTGATGCACACAAGCACGAGTCTTATTTATGTTTTAATCAGGGGTGTCAAACTCGTTTATTGGGCCGAGACCCCGCAGGTTTCCTTTCCAGGCGGTCACTACAGCAGGAGATTTTAATGATCAACACCTCCTTCAATTTGAGGGAAGCTCGTCATTAATTAAAGCACTTGCTTTAGGGACCGGCTGGAAAAAAAACCCCCGCAGTGTCTCAGCCCTCCATGGCACGGGTTTGAGACCCCTGTCTTAAATGGCTTATTTACTCTTATTATGTGTGCTATGTGACCCATGGGCTGTTACTTCATGTCTAGATGGCTCTAGTAATGTTCAAAGCTGTATTTAGGAGGTCGTAAACTGTTTTTCTATGCTCTATGAAAATAATACATAAAAAAATATATTACATCCATAAATAAGGAATCCTACTTTGCAGAGATTCACTTATCACGGTCGGGTCTGGAACCAATTAATTGCGATAAACGAGGAGGAATTACATCACATATCAAAGTTCAGACCATTTTTGTGTGTCTTTTAAAAGCCTTCTTTGAACTGCAGAAGTAAGAATGTTCAAATGAGGGAGGCGCATCTGCAGTAAGTTTTTTTTTTGTCATGTGTTACTGACTTCATTTAATGTCAAAACGCATTAAACGCTCAGATTGGTTGCGTATAATTCCTATTAACACTGACTAGCTTGTTTTACCTTTGGCCCTAGGAGTTCCCCGCTTTCTGGCATAATTGCCCAATAAAAATTATATTTACTGTTGAACGCGGAATCTCGTGGAAATTGACATCGTGTGGATAAAAGGCTGTCATGGTGAGGAGAAAGAACGTTCGTGCGTGGAACTATATACCCGGCCGACGGCTCATTCTCATTGCAAACACCCAACCGCCCCCTCCGGAACGCAACATGTTGAAATCACCGTGGGAAGTTGGCGGAACCTCCTCTTAGACTCGGGCTGGATGAGTATATTTTCACCGCGTTGAGTTTTACCGCTTTAATGTAACGAGCGTTTTCCAATGCAATGACGCCGCCGTGCAGGTTCTGAGAGAAAAAAGATAGGAACGCGTTGAGTTTTGCACCTAGCTCATCAGGAGACGTCCTCAAACACGGAACGTACTTCCGGCCTAAAATAAGCGTGTCATAAAAAAAGTGACTACATCTTCCTGAATCACAAGCACGGACTTGTGAAAGATTTTGTAGCAGTGTGTGCATCCCATTTGAAGAGTTAGCCAGGCTCCACCCATTTCTCAATTTCTGGGCTAAATTTAAGTTTTTTTTGCATTCCAAAAATCGCACACACTACGCTGCGTAAAATAAGTGTAAAATGTGAAAAACGAAGTTTGGGGGAAAATCAAAGGGATTTCGCAGGGTGCTATTTAACACTTGTGTGACAATTTAAATGGAATGAAATAGCGACATCGACTTGGCATTACACCGGCATCGTATGTCTTTAAAAGATCTCCGTGTTTTTTTGTTTTTAACAGCAGTTAACGTCTCTCCACGCTTGCATGACAAAAATGTTTTGTGGCTAAAAATCTCCTTGCCAATAATAGGATTAAATGAGCACGCAGTTACAGGAGAATTATTCAAATAGCATGGTTCCTTTTGGGGAGAGGGGGTGCAAACGGTAGGGGACGGATGTAGCCCGCATATGATGAAACGTAATCAAATGAATCAGTGTCTTCAAATGTAACGTGGGAAGAGTATTCCCTCTTCTCTCACTAACAGGCGAGGCGCTCGCGCTTCAGGCAAAGCCCCGCGAATGTTCCAAAGCCAATGAGGAAGATGAGCAGAGAGTGAGAACTGGGGGGAGGTGGGTGTTCAGGGTCTCACATGTTGCAAAGCCTCCACACGCCTCCCGCCACGGCCCGTTTTGCCAAATCCCCCGGGACGCGAGCGTAAAGCTTCTGTGGGAGTGTGTGTGGGGTACACCGGGAGTTCACTCGTACATTGCAATGTTTACTCTGCTGCTGATGTATTCATTCAGATCCGCTGGGTTTTGAAATAAAGTCTTCGAGCATAAAATTCCACAATGGCTCTTTCCACGTAATTCCATACGTCTACCCGCTTGAAACAGTACACATTCATCCTTAAAACAAGTGCATCAAAACGAGCATTGTGACTCCAACAAAGGCTGCGGTTTGAAGGCTCATAAAAAATGCACCCATAACAGGAAAGACCTTCATTGATGAACTTGACCATGGATGATAGCTCGCTCAGCTAGCTCTGATCAACCAGTGGCGTACCACCACTCGCACGGCACGGTTGTGGTTGGGCTAAAACTAAACTGTGATTCCAATTAGCTTCCTTGGGTCGCGAGTGGCATTTAAAAAGAGATGGTGGGTTTGGAGGGGGAGGAGCGAGCCGAGGCTGAATAGCGGGGAGCTGCAGTAGTAATAGTTCCAGCTTGTAGCCCGTATCTACTGAACAATGCTTTGCTTTACTTATTTACATATTTCATCAAAGCGTTCCAAACAGGAAACTTTAATGACGGCAGAGGGTTTTCAAGCTTTGGCTTCTCCTTGGCATGATCGAAGACTGGGCTGCACTGTATTTGTCTGCAGAGTAGAACTGTGACTTGGTACGCTTCCGCACTGTACCAAATGATGCATAGCTACAAAAATCAGAATACAAATAAATGTGCCGTTCCACCCCTAGTCCACTCCCTCCTATCTTATTCCCCAAGTGACAACACATCATCACTGCAATTAGTGGAGAAATTGAGAAGGTGTTAATCCCAGCTGCTGTGGGACCACCAGACCCCTCGCTGAACCGTTGCAAAAACATGGAATAATCTTTAAGGTGAAGATCTCACAGGGAAAATACTGCCGGGAGGATCCTGGTGATGGGAGACTCTTTTATCACGAGGGAGTCAATCGCAGTCTCCAGATTTTGGCCTGATGTCAATTTAAAAAGGGGATTACTGGATTAGCGGAAATTCATTACACGTGTTGGGTCACCTCCCAGTTGAGGCAGTGGGGACAAACTCCCACCAATGTCATATTTTTTAGGTCATTCTGAGAGAAGCGCATTTGAAGATTTGAATGCATATTGCTTGAGACACACATACTGTATATTTATGACTTGTGATTTAGGGGAAGTGAAAGGAGAGCACGCACACCAACACAGATGCAGACTTAAACAAAAGCATACAGAAAAGGTCACAAACTGCTGCAGGAAAGTCCATTTATTCCCATTTTTTGGCAAAATGTAGTGTTTTCCACAGATCTGCACCGAAATGTAATAGGTTATGTTATAACTCCCAAACAAAATAAATAACTAGCAACACCACTAGTTTTTGTGTAGTTCTGCTAACTAATTGATAAAAAGCTTCCTGTAAATTGGTGATGTCATTGTGGCATCATTCTATACCAGACTAGCTGATCCACAGCTCATCCATCCTTGGCGCTACTAAGTTTCGGAAAAACCACAACTGTAATTTTTGTGTAATTCTGCTAGCAAATTACCTCCCTAAACGATCAATAACTTTCTTCCTTGTCCCATGCGGGATGTGGCATTAAAGATTCCTAAAAATCTGTTATCCCGCAAGTCTGCCCAAGAGCACAAACGGCCATGAAATTCTTTCCACTGCACTTTTGAGTATTTTGTGTAATTCCGCAAACAAACTGAGTAGCTGATCAACAGCGATGCTGAAATTCTTACATTCTTCTTTGCTTCAGTTTTCTGAAAACCGGCAATGTTACTTTTGCGCAAACTATTTGATGAAATGACACCGATGTCCGAGGTTCCCTGAAAAAGGGTTATGTCATTTTGGTAATCCTGCTAAAAAACTAACTCCCTCAGTGGTTGTCAGTTATTGTCTGGAAGACGCTTCTTTCACTTTTCACCCCCCTAAACGGATGTACTGTTGATGCCTGATAATATTCATAATAATTTGTACAAACCACTGTATAAGTTGCTGGCACCAGCATTCTGAAATTACATTAATATAAATGAGATGAGAGAGCATTAAAAAAATAATAATAAAAAATACAATAAAACTAAATAAAAAGTCGGGTTTCCTTCTGCCCCCCAAGGGGAGCTCGCCCCACTATTTGTGAAGCACTGAACTAAGTAAAAGTTCAACAGCTATCAGAAGGTTGAGCTACGTGGCACATCGTAAATCCATCCATCCATCCATCCATCCATTTTCCTCTGCTTATCTGGGTCCGGGTTGCGGGGGCAGAAGCTTCAGTAGGGAAGTCCAGACTTCCCGGTCCCCAGCGACCTCTTCCAGCTCCATCGGGAGGACACCAAGGTGTTCCCAGGCCAGCTGTGAGACATAGTCCCTCCAGCGTGTCCTAGGTCTTCCCGGGGGCCTTCTCCCGACTGGGCATGCCCAAAACACCTCACCAGGGAGGCGCCCGGGAGGCATCCGGACCAGATGCCCGAGCCACCTCAACTGGCTCCTCTCGATGTGAAGGAGCAGCGGCTCTACTCTGAGCTCCTCCCGGATGGCCGAGCTCCTCACCCTTACCTCCCATGTTCTTGGGACATCGTGAATCCATCATTGGCCAATGCAGCACTTCTCCACAACGTTTTCTAAAAATCGCAGTGTAGCTTGTAGGTAGTTCTCCAAAGAAATTAACTAACTCCTTAAAGTGGTCTTCCTTGGCGGCACTTTGCAACAAAGTTTACTCGAAATGGGCTCTCTTGTTTTTATCTAACTAATGACTCATTTTGTTGGCTCGCAAGATGCCACCGTCCAGTCCGTTCCAAGACCCAGTTATGTCATACGCTTAATCAGTTTTTGCACTGAACTACCCTCTGCATGGATGGCCTGGATTGGCCGCTTGCGCCTGTACGAAGGAGATGGAGGAAATGCATCCACTCATCTGTCCATCAATCTGTGCATCAGGACTCAAGATGGATTGTCTGTCTTCCAGCTGTGTCTCTGGTCATGACATCTGTCAGGCCTCCCAGACGGATCTTTACAGGCAGTATGAGCACGCCAGGTGACGTCTAGTAACGTCTATGGCGTCTTCCTCGGCAAAATAGGAGGACGACGCCGAATCACGCTGATAGTCATAATGACCAATGAGGCCTCACCGAGGAGGACAACAAATCAATGCCAGCCTGTCCTCCAAATGTCAAGTGACAAGCCACCTGTGGGCTCTGAAAGACAGACCGGGCTGGGGTTATCGCCTAAATGGATTTAGCAGACGTTGGTTTTAACCGGACGGCAGCCATCCATTAGCAAGTTACATTCTGGTGAAGAAAAACTGCACTGAGAAGCCGGCCTGCGGCCCCCCCCCTGAGAGCAGAAAGGGAAGATGTCTTTTTTTGGCCAACAGAAGACGTAATAATCTTTCTAATGAATTCTGTCTGACGCTGCAGCCGGATCAGAGTCACAAATCTAATCCAGGTCATTTGGTCGTCTCGCTAATTATTTATTGAGCTTCCTGGGCTCGAAAAATGAGATCAGACCTCCTCCCCCCAGACAAGTAGTTGATATGCAGAGGAAAGACAGGCAGAGGGGATTTATCAGCGACTTAAAAATACATCTGCTTCATTCCTTGCTGTTTTTAGTGTCACAGCCCGAGTTCTCCAAGCGTAATAACACTCGATGTAAACACTCCCTGGTGTTTGTCTTTATCTTCACGTTTTCAACAGGCTTTATTTTTATTTCTACAAGTGGAAGGGAACTACGTTATTATACAACATGCACTTACAAGGCTCTTGTTATATTCACCATAGATGCTCAGTTAACACCTCCATTCAATTATTATAGTCGCCTGGGGTGTGGTCTACAAATGCAAATAACCACCAGGGTGTCAAATTAGCATAAGCAGCTGCGGCTGATGTAGTTTTCATTAACTCCACAAGATGGCAATTGGTGCATCGTATCATGAGAGATCAGCAACCAGCAGTTTTATTTACCTCTGCTTGCGCTTCATAATGTTGCTACTCGGCTATTGGCGTTAAACTCAGCAAACTCTGTACTGTTCTTTTCAATGAACTCATTAGCTGCAATAATGCTGGCAGTTTGCACCTTACGGCCATTACAACATCGGTTCTCTTGCTACTATGTTGTACAATATGCTGGTTTATAATGACCATGTAGTCAAGGACAGCTACACTTTCCGTTCCACTTCCTCATCCACTCCAAATCATTATTCACGTTTTTAAAAAGGAAGCTGTTATACATGCCACGCTTTCAAATGTCTAAACGTCCATCCTCTATGAGGGTTTTAATAGTTAGTCGTCCGCATTCGACTAAGTTCGATTAATTGAAAAGTTGAAGATGAATTAACTCAATTAACTGATCAACCTTTCAACTGATGCTGCTCAAGTTTCCACAGTTGCCGTCTTTAGACTCCAAACTGGTTGCAGAAACATACTGCGCTCAATTTAGCCTCGACCGCTTCAGCACAAGACAAGTAATTCTACACAATGTCCCGATTATTATGAAGTTAGTCACGCATCAGCGCGACTAACTTCAGTACTATTCGGGTGGCCGAGTGCCGGCGGGCGTTGGCACAAAGCTGATACCACGGTACGGTTCTGGTGCACATTTAGCTCTTTGTCTGGCTGTGTTCCAGGAGTTCATCCATGTTTGGTGCTGCTGAACTACTAAACTGCACTCAGGCAGGATTTGGGCCAGAGTCAGCACATGGCAGCAGCCCAGCATTGGCTCTCATCAGCAATCTGGCAACTACAGTATTTCCAACAGAGAAGCCCTGTCTGTCATTTGACAACAGCCTGTAAACACACTCGGTCAGTTTGAGCGGCTGTAATAACAAAGATATTGACACCTTTCTAATACAGATTTTGCATTGGATCAAGTTTTTGGGTGTAACTTGGAGGAAAGCCACGGCAAACAATTCATAGAGTCGGTGGAGTGGATATCCCGCTGATATCAAAGAGATGGCTCGTGCTGTCCTACTTCACTGTTCACACTTACAACTATTTTTGCTCACTGCTTCATGCTGTGGAGATGTGAAAGTTTTAATCACCACGCTGGTAAACATCTCTTCGATGAAACTTTGCAAAAAGTTCCAAAGCATAGGCCGAGTACATTCAAATCAACTCGTAGATTGATTTCATAGTAGAAATAAACACATTTGCATATAATACATAGCAGCAAACCAGGAAGTAAAACAATAAACATGCTAAAGAGCTACAGTGTCAATCACCAGTTGGAATCATCTCTGCAAAGGCAGAATTTCTTGCACAACTCATGTACTATTACATTGTGAAGATGAACCCAACAAAGAGGACAGCTGGAATACTAATCCATTTGAATCAATAGCTTCCTTTTTCCAGTCCCAATTTACTGCTTAGTGGTCCTAACACAACAAGCAGCCCATTTGTGTTGTGTTGAAGTTATGCTCACGTGGGAAAGTATCACTTCTCCCTCAAATGAAATGCACAAAGATACACAGCAAAGCAAGCCCGGAAGAAACAGTACAGTACACACGTAGCAGCACTGACAACACGCACGAGCTGTGCCGCTTTCACTTACCCCCCACAGTGTTGTAAATGTCGCTCTCGGCGTTAGCGATAGCCGAGGTCAGGCGCCAGATGGCAGCGACGAAGGCGAGAAACACCAAGTTCGCCCTCCTCCGCCACATTCCCATGGTGGGAACGGATGGAAACTCCTGTAGCCGACCCAAAACCGGAACGGAGACCCGGTCAAGGCAAAGCTGTCGCGCAACGTACGGCGTCAAGTGGCGGGCTCTCACGCTTGAGAGGCGGAGGAAAAGTTCTCCCTACCCGGTTAGGTGGATGACATGCAGGTATGGTGGTGGTGGTGGTGGGGGTACTTGTGTTAGCTTATTGTTTCCTTGTGTTGCTCGTTTGCTGAGAACATGGCAGAGACGCGAGCAGTAAACATTGAATGGAAGGATGCTGGAGTGCGGAGAAGACCCCGAAACTCTCACTTGGAGCCATGTGCGATGGGCAGCACGCAGGGTCCTAGCGCACGCCAACTATAGGCAACACAACAAGGGGATAATTTAAAGGGGCCGTTACTAAATTATGGTCCCCATACTTCCAACAATGGTGTATTGGAAGTGTGTGGGCAAACGAGATTGCCTGATAAGTATAAGCAAAAACCATTAAATCTAAGATTTACAAATATACTCTAATACAAAACTTAGACTTTACTATACTTTTTACATCTTTGTGCCACAAAGTACTAATAATTTAAATAACATGCTCCAAGTGCATATTAAAGTGTGACTTGTGCTTAACATTTCATTCACATTTGTAATTTCTTGATTTTCATAGGCCTTTGAGATCTCTGAAAATATGGCAAACTTGTTTCCAACATTTACTCGTGTACATATAGTACGAGTAAACTTTAAGAATAAAATATTTCAAGTATGTAAATAGTAAGCGACAGGTGATATGCTAAGCAAACTAGTAAAATAAAGATATAGAAAGTATAATGTGGACAATACTCCAAGTGTACTTTAAAATAGTGACTCAAAGTATATACCTAGTACTAGCAGTATATAGATACTGTAAGTGTACTACGGTACTACTAAGGGCCAGTGCGGCCTTGCAAGTGTACGTTGGAAAACCTACTTGGTCCAATGATGAACTCATTCCATTCCAAAGGTCGGGAAGAGTACGTATGTAACCCAAGTACATAGATAATATAATATTGAATCATGTACTGGTTGTATACTTTAAAGTGTACATTTGCAAGCTTCAAGATAACTTTAAAAGTGTACTTTTATGAACTTTTAGTCCAACAAAGTATTAAACTAGTATACTTTGTAGTACTCTAAAAGTAGACGGTCTGTCATATACCTGCTGTAATTATACTGAAGTATGAACTTCACGTATTCTACGGTTTGCTAAGGGAGGCTGTACGGAATGAGTTTTACCTGACATGCTGCAGCACAGAAGCCCCTGTTGGTATCGGAGAGAGGACATGCTATGTGTGCCGGTGAAATGGCACCCGTACCACCAAACACCCCTCATCGGCGGATCTGCTTCTTCCTCCATCAGTCCAACACCTCCAGGCCGTCCGTGTGAGTCAGCCACCGGGGGAAGACAGTCAAGTGGTCGGAGTAGACAATGAGGAGGGTGATGCTGCAGGTCTTCTTCTTGTGTCCAACTGTCTGTCGGTCCATGCTCTTGATCTGGAAGCAGGCCACATGGCAGGGGAGCAGCTTCTATTGACCCTGCGTCTTTGGTGTCAGAAGATATCACGTGGACATGATGAATGCTGAGGGCTTGGGAGAACGTGGCGACCGCTCATGGCGCGCTCCTGACTCGAACTCACCGCCATCTTTGCAGGATGAGGACACAAATAGAGCCTGCATTTAACTGACACTTTTTGGCCATTTGTTTACCCCTATTGGGTGTCCAGAATCTGGCCCAGGGACCATTTGTGGCTCGTTGCATATTTTAGAAACTCCAATTCCATCCATCCATTTTCTTCCGCTTATCCGAGGTCGGGTCGCGGGGGCAGCAACATAAGCAGGGAAGCCCAGAGGTCCCTTTCCCCGGCCACTTTGTCTAGCTCTTCCCGGCGGATGCTGAGGCGTTCCCAGGCCAGCTGAGAGACATAGTCTCTCCAACGTGTCCTGGGTCTTCCCTGAGGCCTCCTACCGGTTGGACATGCCCTGAACACCTCCCCAAGAAGGCGTTCAGGAGGCATCCTAACCAGATGCCCGAGCCACCTCATCTGGCTTCTCTCAATGTGGAGGAGCAGAGGTTCTACTCCGAGTCCGTCCCGGATGACAGTGCTTCTCACCCTATCTCTAAGGGAGAGCCCAGCCACCCTGCGGAGAAAACTCATTTTGGCCGCTTGTACCCGCCATCTTGTCCTTTCGGTCACTACCCAAAGCTCATGAGCATAGGTGAGGGTAGGAACGTAGATCGACCGGTAAATCGAGAGCTTTGCCTTT
>QODF01000165.1:1006173-1034181 GCA_024372805.1 Oostethus manadensis
CCTGGATTAGGTGGTCCGATACCCCATATTCCCGGAGCACTCCCCACAGTATTCCGCGAGGAACACGGTCGAATGCCTTCTCCAAGTCCACAAAACACATGTGGACTGGTTGGGCAAACTCCCATGCAACCTCAAGAACCCTGCTGAGAGTATAGAGCTGGTCCACAGTTCCACGACCAGGACGAAAACCACACTGCTCCTCCTGAATCCGAGATTCGACTATCGACTATTCAACCCAAACTCCAATTCAACTCCCAAAAATACACAAAGAATTGGCAAAGAAAATACAGCAAAAATGCAGGTTTGGGGGCTTTTTTGTTTGGTTTTCAAAAAATGAAGAAACTAAATCAAAGTGGGCTCCTTTGATTTTTCAGTATGCAGCCCTTGGTGGGAAGGGTAGTGGGTAGGGCATACCCTGGACTGGTCGCCAGCCAGTAGACAACCCAGCCATTGGACATGTGGGAGGAAACTGGATTACCCAAAGAAAATGCTCACTCCACGCAGAGATTTCCAACAAAGATCCAAACCAAGAGCTTCCAGATCTTCTGACTGTGTGGCCAACGTTCTAACCACTTGGCCACCGTGCGGTACCTCGTTTATCGTGGTCGGTTGTTTCCAGACCTGACTGTGATACAGTTCCGTGAAGTAGGATTCCTTACCTATAAATCAAATAGAGCATAGAAAACGTGTTTAAACATTATTAGAGCCCTCTAGACATTCAATAACAGCCCTATGGTGACCTTTACACTTCTATTACGCATGAGTAGTAGAATCATCAGAGAAAATAACACACACACACAAACCAGTGTTGCCAGGTCTGCTTATTTTAAGAGACTTTGGGCTTATTTTTTTTTTGTAAAGTCACTTGCAAATTCCCAAGTTCCCGTGAGGCCTGGCAACACTGACACACATACTCCTGTCCTACGCTTTGTTTCATTTGCGACGCTTCTCGGCTTCATAATGAGAATATTTCCGCACTTGTGCATACACTGCTTTAGAGTAGTCAGTGTCCAGCTGGTCTGTGGCTGCACGAATGCGGTCGGTACTGAGCAGCTATTTAGAGTGGCGTATTTACTGATACTGTTTTGGGAGTGCAGCACGCAGGCGGTGCAGAAATGTGACAAAAGGTCCCTTTCAGCGGGCAAGTCGAGAGTCTCCTGAGTTCCATTAGCTTGGAATTCCTGCTGTTCCGGATGGGAGGCCTCAAGTCAGTGAGAAAACGTGGGAGCCACGCATGGCATTTTATTAGCAGTGCTTTGAGAGCACTCGCTCAATTTCCTACTAACGTCAAATAATATATGAATAATATGTAATAAGCAAAGCAGATTGCCTTTATACGCACATTTATGTTGCTTTTTTGATGCAATGCTGCAGCAAACGTCATTCTTGCATTATGATTTTATCAACCTTTACTGTGCATTTGTGATTTTTGTGCAATATGCTGATTAATAATGAACATGTTAGACAAAAAGGCAAAGTTAGAAGTAGCTAAAAGACAGCCCTCACCTGAATATAGTAATACTCTGATTATGCCACAGTTCACACATTCAATTTATTGATATGAAAAAGATCGTTTATTTTCACAATATTAAAAAAATAAAAAAATAAAAAAAAATAATAATGGAATAATCAAAATATGTATATACAGTATACATACAGTATTATAGTAATAATCTATTAAAAAATTATATACACATATATATAAATATATAAATTATTGATTATTATTAATTAACTATAAATATTATATATAAATATATAAATAATGGAATAATCAAAATATGTTATATATATACAGTATACATACAGTATAATCTATAAAAAAAATTATATACACATATATATAAATATATAAATTAATTATAAATTTATTATTATTATTTATTAAATATAAATGTTATATATAAATATATAAATAATGGAATAATCTATATATATATATACAGTATACATACAGTATAATCTATAAAAAATTATATACATATTATATATAAATATATAAATTAATTATTATTAATTAAATATAAATATTATATATAAATATATAATGGAATAATCAAAATATATATATATATATATATATATATATATATATATATATATATATATATATACAGTATACATACAGTATAATCTATTTTAAAAAATATACATATAATATACAAAATACATATTATTAAAAAACACATACAAATATTTTCCCAAAAATAATATTCAAATGAAACTTTTTTTTGCTACTTTTAAAGCGTGAAATGTGACAATCAGTCACGTTTAATAAAATGATGTTTTATAGAGCACTCTAAAAGCATGCAAACATTAATAGCTGAATATATAGAGAGAATATTTTAAGAACAACTATTGTGTAACGCATTTACAAAACGCAAGCACAATTAGTAGTAATTGACATATAAAAACTGGATTAATAATTGTATTGCACTATGCCGATGCATTAACTGGAAGTACCTGTTATTCAGGGTTAATACATCCATACTTTTTCTAAATGCCATTTCTTCATCAGCATTAGTTTGGAATATGTTTTGAGTCTCTACTGGGGTTTGAGGATTTTTTTTTTCGAATTAAGCTAATCTTTCCTCGCGATTGGCCTGCAACCACTGACCTCTTGCCCAAAGTCAGCTGGGATAGGCTCCAGCATATCCCGGCAAACGAATGAACTGAACTTTGCACGCCATGAAGTAAAGGCTGCGTTGTTATTATTCATATGTAAGTATTATGAAATATGTGCATGGCATTTGCCTTTCAGTGCATGACTTTCATCTTCCCATCTTTGCGGGATCTGCTCCAGGAGTCTCTGCAAAGAGAAGGCGAAAAGAAGCATCAGCGATGCTCCTAAAAGAACAGTAAGCGAGGCTTTGAGGGGCACAGCCGTGCGTCGTGGCAGCAAAGCGGGGCGGCTAAATTGCTTTTTCCCTCCATCGGTGTCGGTCCGGCTGTGGCCAAGCTCGGGTGCAGCAGTAATCCTTTGGCTTTGCTACCTGACCAAACAATCTTACCGTACCGCCCCAAGCGGCTGGAAGTTCCTTTTAAAAGCGCCCCCTTGAAACCCCGCCCACTCACACCTATGTGTGTTGAACAGAAATAGGCCCCCACCCTTGAGCAAACAACTTTATCAGGAAAGTGCCAATCATGCCGCAGTTGAGCCGAGGTAATAACTTGGTTTGAGAGGTGGAAAGGTCACGCTTCCCTTCTGCCGCTACCCTAAAAGCACGGAAGGCACTCACAGTTTCTGGTAAAAATACACTCTACAGTTGCACAGAACTTTGGATTCGGACTCCCTGTCATGCATGATGTCACTTTTCTTTGTTGTTTGGTTTTTTCTGCACAGCAAGAGAAGAAGACAATGCAACCATACATAGTCCGCATCAACATTGCGTCTTATGTCGCTTGAATCACGTTGTTAAGAAGCTTAACTTCTTTTTACGCTTGCAAAGACATCATCAAATGTCCCACTGTTTGGTTTGACCTGGAACAATACTCTGTCTATCTATCTATCTATCTATCTATCTATCTATCTATCTATCTATCTATCTATCTATCTATCTATCTATCTATCTATCTATCTATCTATCTATCTATCTAGTTGAAGTAGCAGTCAAACAGCGCCCTCTGCTGGATAACAAAAAATAACACTGGCTGCTCTGTTTTGTTTACTGTAATGAAATTCCAATTGATTAACTTCATCAATAAAGCAAATTGATTGAGTAGCACACAAATCAGCAGTTTGAATGCTTAGATGAAAAGTTTCATATTGACTTTCCACACAAAGGCCAAAAGGTTTTGGTAAAATCCACAATTCCAACCCCAGATTGCTGGACAAGACTGTATTATTCATAAAATGATTATTAAATGATATTAGGAAATACATCTATCATTATTATGTATTGAATTTAGCACGCACATTCATGGAACAAATGCCATTGGAAAACAAAATTGACAAAATATGATGTCTTTTCAATCTTTCATGCATTCCCCAAGGAATGAAAGAAAGTTCTCCAATGCGGTTTGGCCGCACATACGAAATGGATCTTGTTGACAACACTGTGGCGATTCGGTGCTGATGCCGATACCAAGATGCAGTAGCATCACAAACGCGTCACAGGGGTGGGGGTGGACGTTGAAGTGCACTTATGACAAATACTCCAATTAACGCCCCCATGAAGTCAACCGTGTTGTCCAGAGAAGCAAAAGAACCCCACTGGGGACAGCGGTGGCTGTAGGCAACCTCTTGGTGTAGTGTTCTTGAATTGCAGTAACTGCACAAGATGTATTTGACGTATCATCCCACCCAGCAGCTTTATCTACCTCTGCATGCGCTCTGCTCGTGGTGTGCTGTTGGTGTGTACACTTGCCGCGCTGTTGCTGACGATAAACGTGATGCGTGTCGTATACTCCAAGTCGATACGCGGTGTGTGCAAGGAGCTGTTACAACATTGGTTGTGTTGCTGCTGGATTGGGCAATATACTTCTTAGTAGACAATCGTCAAAGACAGCTGTGTTTTTCGGTGCACTTTCTCATGCACCCCGCATTATTATTCAAGTAAAAAAATTAATGCTTGTTTTTGCTACTTTGCTCCAATACGTTGTGCATCATAGATTTTCGTGATATAGACGGAAAAGCGTAATATACAGTGGTGTGAAAAACTATTTGCCCCCTTCCTGACTTGTTATTCTTTTGCATGTTTGTCACACAAAATGTTTCTGCTCATCAAACACATTTGAATATTAGTCAAAGATAACACAAGTAAACACAAAATGCAGTTTTGAAATGAATGTTTTTATTATTTAGGGAGAAACAAACCCACATAGCCCTGTGTGAAAAAGTAATTGCCCCTGCACCTAATAACGGGTTGGGCACCCTTAGCAGCAATAACTGCAATCAAACGTTTGCCATAACTTGCAACAAGTCTTTTACACGCTCTGGAGGAATTTTGGCCCACTCATCTTTGCAGAATTGTTGTCATTCAGCTTTATTTGAGGCTTTTCTAGCATGAAGCGCCTTCTTAAGGTCATGCCACAGCATCTCCATGGGATTCAGGTCAGGACTTTGACTAGGCCACTCCGACGTCTTCATTTGGTTTTTCTTCAGCCATTCAGAGGTGGAATTGCTGGTGTGTTTTGGGTCCTTGTCCTGCTGCAGCACCCAAGATGGCTTTAGCTTGAGTTGACCAACAGATGGCCGGACCTTCTCCTTCAGGATTTTTTGCTAGACAGTAGAATTCATGCTTCCATCTATCCCAGCAAGCCTTCCAGGTCCTGAAGTAGCAAAACAAGCCCAGACCATCACACTACCACCACCATATTTCAAGTTCAACTTTTGTCTTGTCAGTCCACAAGATATTTTCCTAAAAGTCTTGGCAGTCATGATTTTGTGTTCAATTATGTTATCTTTGACTAATAGTTTAACATTTAAGTGTGACAAACATGCAAAAGAATAACAAGTCAGGAAGGGGGCAAATAGTTTTTCACACCACTCTAGATGTGACCTAAAGCTAAAATCCAAACAAAGTGAAGCTTCCGCCATAAAGGCCTGAAGCGGCGTGGTTTTCGGGCACAGCACTCACCGTCTGGACCTGCGATGCTTCCTTCTGCCTGATATGGACCCTGAAAGGTTATCTAGGATGCAGACATGAATTGCAAGTGGGAATTAATACGTTCATGACTACAGAAATGCAAATGGCTTCTTCTGCAGCTTCCATCTGCCGGGCACTCAGGAGAGGCAAGAGGTTACAGTTCAGTAGCTGATCAAGAGGTGCCCGTTTCATCTCATGTTTGTTGTATTTGGAGTTTGACCGCAGTTGCATGAACACGGGACGCCACTTGAAGCAGCTCAGTGTGTTTGGACCGGAGCCCCAGCAGGACGCGTCAGTGCGTGAGCATGGAGAAAATGTGTGCAATAACAATAAAAAGAATATAGCAATTATTATGGCCATCCATATGCAGCCCTCTGGAACACTTTCATGAATGAGATTTTCCACCAGGCAGCCAAGGTGTCTATTAAAAAAATCTATAAAAAAAAGGACAAATCTTTTGTGATCGAAAATGTGATTGTGATTTGGTCAGAAAGCCTGGGAGGAATTTCTGAGACAGCAATGGAGACGAGTCAGCGTGTGTGTGCGTAAAGGCAGAAAAGTGTAAAACGTTAGTGCATGTGTGGCGTTACTGTTACGTGCAAAGGAACATTCAACTCGATGGAATAATTGCGGGGGCAATAAAACTCTACTGATCTGATGACGTTCATTTGGTACACGAGGGGACCAACAAAATGGCAAAATATTCTAGTCATGTATTTTACTTTTACAATAGTAATTATTAGTTCACCTTTTAGTACTGAAACATATTGCACAATAATATATTTTTGATAAACACCTTCTAATCTATTCAATAATTCATAATTTTTGAACAAATAGAAATAACGTATTAAAAATGACTAAAATCATGACTTCATTCATTCAATTAAAGTAAGTCAATAAACACAACCTAACATTTTGCTCAATTAATATTTGTATGACAAAACTGGCCCTTATTTACTTCTTAAAGGCAAAATTTATTTATGTCTTCAACATTTTTACTAGCCTTTCAAAACCTCTTAAAATCATAATTATATTAATAAACATTTGAATAACACAAAATATTCCACTACCACGCATATATTGATAGCTTGCGTTCATTTAAGGAATTTAATCAACTTTTTAAAATAAATGTATTTGTGTCTCAAACATTAATATTATTAATAATATACATTTTAGTATGACAAAATAATTGAAATATGTATGTATGTATTTATTGATTCTCTTGTATTTATTTTATTTTTATATCATTTTCATCCATTTAAAAAGATTAATAATAACATTTATGATAAACACAAATGTATTTGCTTTCAGAGACTTGCAATGCTGGAGAGCCGCCAGCAGAGGGCAAAGTTGGGTAAATGCCAGCCAACCAGCGGGGAAAATATAAACCAGTTTTGCAGACCATCAGAATCCTTTAAGGTCAAATGAACGAGTCTCAGATTCACAGATTGAAGAATAAAACATTTTCCTTCAGTGACTTCTTGCATTTATTATGCTATTCATGGGAGGCTGCGGTGTCAGTCCCGTATAAAAACTGTAGTAATGCGTCTAAAAAGGACTTCCCGGGTCATTGCTTACCGCTTAGTGGATCCGGTGTGGTGCAGCGGTTTTTTTGTGTGCCACCACCTGTCCCGAGATGTGGGACCTTCGGGGCTCTCCTCCTCCTCGCCCTCTGCTCCATCCTCCTCACTCGACCCTGGCATCGGCTGATGAAGTCTGGCCTGAAGAGCTCCAGAGCCTCCTGGGAGGGGGAGAGTAGAACACGGCAGAGGAGTTAGCTCTCTGCTGCTGCTGCTGCTGCTGCTGCTGCTTATTGGTGGGAAGAAGTTCAGCACTTTGACACTAATCCCGCAAGGGGGGGGGGGGTGGATCCTGGCTGGGTTCAACCTGCCCGGAATGTAATCTATTCCTTAACCTTGATAAATCCTCTTCACGGCCTTGTAATAGCGAGGCGGTGTAGCGTTATGCCCCGCTTTAGTGGGGATAAACGGAAGGGAGCGTCCTCACGGGAGGCAAGAAAACCTGGCTGGACGTAAACTTCAATAAATGTCCAGAACATTCAAAAAGCCCGTTAGAAAAAAAGCCAATTGGGCAAAACTGAGCCTCAATGCAGGAATTTAGACCGTTTCAAAGTGCCTGTTGTACATTTTATGATGTGTAGCAAAGCCTGATTTTTTTACAAGGTGGATTATTTGGCATACTATGTTCCTAAAACAGGGGTGGGCAAACTGCGACCTGCGGGCCACATATGGCCCGCCAAGCGGCCGCCGGGCATTTCCAAATGCATTTTTTTATCCTTTAACATCGAAAGTGTAGCCGGCAACACGACTTGCAGTGCGTTGGAAGCGCGCTTGAGTTGCCAAAATAGTCAACTGCAATCTGGAACAAATATCTACACGGAACACCCATGCCAAAAGACACTGCAAGGCATGCTGGGTAGCTTTTGATAGCTTTTGATTCCATTGTTCATATTGTTGTTGCAGCTGGACTACCCAGCATGCCTCGCGGGCATTTGGAATAAAAAAAAAAGTAATGTAAGGCATTAATTTGCTGTGGGTGTAGTGTGTTTTCTGTAGCCGAGGATCGGACCGCAGAGGCCTCCGCCTCCGGCCGGCACCCAGCTCACTTAGCACCCGACCCCATTGGCCCCTCCTACGAGTGGGGAGCTCATGGACGGGGGGACCCACGTTGCCTTTTCGGGCTGTGCCCCAACCGAGCCCTATGGGTGCAGGCCCGGCCACCAGACGCTCGCCATCGTGCCCCACCTCCAGACCTGGCTCCAGAGGGGGACCCCTGTGACCCGCGTCCGGGCGAGGGAAAACGAAGTCCAACCATCCACCAGATGAGGTGGCTCGGGCATCTGGTTAGGATGCCTCCCGGACGCCTCCCTGGGAAGGAGTTCAGGGCATGTCCAACCGGTAGGAGGTCTCGGGGGAAGACACAGGACACGCCCCCGGGAAGAGCTGGACGAAGTGGGCGGGGGGAGGGACGTCTGGGCTTCCCTGCTTAGTCTGCTGCCCCCGCGACCCGACCTCGGATAAGCGGAAGAAAATGAATGGATGTAGTGTTTTGGTTTTGTATGTGGTTCTCCTGGATGCCATACACTGTATATATAAGCGGCCCCCTAAACCCAATGTGGCCCGCCTTTGCCCACCCCTGTCCTAAAACCAAAATCAGTTTGGTTCTTGCTCCTACTCTGAGACTAAGGGTCCTGGGTGAGTCTTCCAGAGAGTTCAGGTGGGAATGATATGCGGACAGCCGTGCAGGACAGTCCCGGGGTTCTTCTGTCCAGCCATGAGCTCTGGTTGCCGAAAAGACAAAAATATAAAAACACGTCCTACTGATGGTGATTATTAAAGACCGTAATCCAGCGGATGGAGTCACAGTAAATACTTTCACGCCAATACAGCGTTCCATCAGCGCTTTATGTGTAAAAACGGGAAGAAGACGCCTGAAAATGACCAGGAGCAGCAGCAGCCCAGAAAGTGAGAAGAGCCTTCGGCAACATGAGTGTGAATAATGTAGAAGGTGACAGTACGTCCTCCCCTGCTCCTCTAACCCCGTTCCTCCTGCTTTGATGGGCCGTGCATCATAGCCCAGCAACCCATCTAGAACCATGTAAACCGCGGATCATCTCATTCTCCCAAGAAAAAGCAGACGTCTGCCTAAACCATTCCTGCAGGACACGCCGGCCCGTTGAGACACAAAATAACAAGTTCCAAGAAAGGCTGATGTTTTGCGAGCGATGAGTTAGTAAAGCGTCGCCTCTGTTAGGCAGTCCTGCTGCAAAGGTAGAGACGCTTTCCGCGACGCCATTTGGGATTTTGTCCTTGCCGGAAGAGCGCGGCTATAAATAATGGCTTCTTTCCATTTACTGTCCCGGGGAGCCATGGCAACCCGCAGAGCGTCTTCTCACGGGAGCAGAGTGCTAACAAAGCGCACCGTATTGTGGTAAAGACAACCGTGTTCTTAGCTTCAGAGTGCAAAGGCAACCAGATTTGGGCTCTTCACTCCCGTAATTAAACACAGAATTTGCTCCAAGTGTAAAAAGAAGCAGGCCATCAACCTTAAAGTTAAATCTTAGGACTTCTTATGTTACCGTACGTACGCTTGACTTAGCCATATTGTACTGAGCAGCCAGGACTCGGGTGCATTTACTGGTACGAATAAATTCCATTTCTGTTTTTTTATGGTTATCGTCACACCGCAAAATACGTCAAGATTAGGCATGACGGAAGTCCGGGCTCCTGGGTTTTGGCTGAGAAAAGGAAAACACTTTTCAAAACACAGCGGAACAATGAAGGGTAAATACAAATATGTATTCACGCCAAATGATTTGCTGTAGAGACTAATGCATCATCTTGTTCTATCTCATGTCTTTATGCAACACACCATGCACACTCACATGTTTAGAGCTAACTGTTTCAACATGCACCCTTATCTGCCTCCATTTCTGTCTGACGTTTTGTCTTTTGTTAATCCAGTGGTTTTCAAACTGGGGAGTGCTCCCCCTAGGGGAGGGGGGGGCGCAGCGTTATAATGGGGGGCCGGGGGGCTACCGTGAACACGGAAATTACCGTATTTTTCGGTAATTTCACGAAGCGCCTTGTTTATGGATTTCTTTGGTTTCTGTGTGTACAGTATTTGCATGAGCTCGGACTATATCGTTCGACGCACCCTAAACCAACCCGGCCCCCGGCCTCTCCCGCTGGGGGGTCCGCTTGAAGTAATTTTATCTCCCAAAGTTTGGAGAAGTTTTCCTCCAGTGTTTCCTGAGATCGCCTTTTGAAAATGAGTTTTCTGGAATGTAAATTGATTTTGCCTTTTGCTAGTGTCATCCATCCACTTTCTATGCCGCTTGTTGTCATTAGGGCGGCAGGGGTGTGCTGGAGCCTATCCCAGCTGACAACGGGCGGGAAGCCGGGAATTTTGTTAACGTGCTTTCTGAAATGGTAATTTGTTTCGTGTTTTATTAACGATTTTTCTGAAACGAACATGTATTGCGTCCATCGAAGCAGGAGTTCAGAACATTCACCGAATACGTAGTCGGCGGGCCACTCACACCCGGTATGGTCGGCATCAGAAACCAAGCCAGCTATGTAAACCACTACACTGCCATTGGCCTGCCTGTATCTTGTGTACCAAATATGCTATCATACTGTACTAAATGGAGAATTATTATCATATACAGCAGTGGATCAAGTGAAAGGATGCTGGGGGGCACTTTGATATTTCTAAACATATCTTTTTTTACATGATATACTTTGTATTGAAAGATAAGCTTTATTTGCTCTGCATTTTGGTTTTTCCGGCCCATTCGGCCCCTGGGCGCGCTTTGGGCACCCCTGATAAGCAGCAATGCAAAGAGGTGGAAGGCAGGGAAGAATAAAAGGATGGGTTTTGCGTCACATCGGGGATTCATTTGCAAGGTGTGTGTTTCAGAGAGATGGAGAGCGAAACACATCAAAAGGGTGAAAGGCAGAGTGTGGGGCGAAAAAACCATCTTCTGAAGCCACATTCACACATGCGTTGCCTGCGACGCCTCGGAAATGTGAGCTTATCAACGACAGCTGGAGAAAAGGAGCGAATACGCACGCCGATTGCCGAGCGTACTTTGGCTTTGCGCTTGTGGGCCGAGATGAGGAAATTCATACCTCGGCCGGCTGGTCTGAAAGTGTGATGGGAAAGACTGCGGCTGGTGAGGGATGCCTCATCTTGGCTCGGCTTTGGGAATGGCAACGATCTCGCTGTGCCAGGGTGCCCCGCTAACCGAGGATGCACAAAGGCGAACGGACAACGTGTTGCTGAGCCGCTCCTCTCTCTTGCGGTGACAGCAGAGTCAGGGAAAATAGCCTGTCCAAAAACACCACAGAGCCGATGCACCTCCCGGCGGACGCAGGTAAGGTAGGAAGAGGGTGGCAGACATGTTGGAATGACTGAACCGTCAATCACGCCGGGAGTTCTTCCCCTCTCCATGGAAATGGGTCTGCTTTGAGCAATTTTTACCGTCCCATTCCCTGGACCCCTCAGCGCCAATCCATCAGCTGGTGAGTGGTCTTGTCTGCACTCATTAGGCCTCCGTTGGCACACGTACCGGCGGGCACTCGAGACACTCATGGTGAGCGATTACACTACCCTGACAGGCTGCTGGACTGGACTGGAACTACAGCGGGACCTTGTGGGGCTTCTAAAGGCGATCCGTCTGGAATGGTAGTAGTTTCATAGATTTGTTTGGAACGCCCCTCTTTTATGAGGACGGGCGGCAGCACGGAGGGGCTCGCCGCCGAGTCTCACGCCGTCTGACGCTCGTTTAGAACTTTATTCTGACCTGAACACATCCACGGCATATCCAGTACATACCTTTGCGCTTTTTTCAACTTTCAAGTGTAAAAAGAAGTCAAGCGCTGCAAACAGCCTCTTCTAATGGCAGATGTTATCAGCACACTGATTTATAAAAATAAAAAAAAGACGAAAGGCGGCTTTTTAAATTTAGGTTCTCACCTTCTAAACAATTAGTTCCCAACTGGTGGGTCGGGAACCAAATTTTGGGTCACAGTCGTAGGTCAAAGTCAAAAATTACATCACAATATGTACTTTGAAGTACAATTAAGCAATATATTTAAAATTAAGCAATATTATCTTCCTCTTTGGTGTATGTACATTGTTAAAAGTGAAATATCTGGTTTTGTATCTTGTTTTTAAGATTTCATTTGACTTTATGCATTATTTGTATGCATGCACTTATCATGATCCTCCTCCTTTAATCTTTAAAATGCACCTTGGACATGTCAGTATGTATAATATAAATATAATACAAATAAAACAAAGACTTGAATAAAACATAATAGTCATGATAATATCAATAACAATATAATATTTAAGGAATACAATAATAAAAATTAAAATGACTCAAATGAAACTATAAAAAAAACCTAAAACTGACTTAAAAAAAAGAGTACAAATACTAAGAACAAATACAAATTTTAGTTACTTAAAGTGTACAAAATAATAAGCATAAATACAAATAAAAATAAACAAAATCAAAGTAAAATAATAAAATTGATTTATATAAAAGTGGAAAAAAAAGATCAAAATCAATAAAATGACTTTCATGAAAACATAAAAAAAGAAAAACACCTTCAATAAAAGTGTGAAAAGAATAAAAACAAAACAGACTTCAATTAAGGCATAACAAATATTACAAATAAAAATGACTTCAATAAAAGTGGGTCGCGGGCTAATGACTGTAGGAAAATGTGGGTCCAGGTAGAGACCATTAAAAAAAACCCTGTTCTAAACTGTAAAAATGTAAAAAAAAGATGAGCCAAAACAATCAACACTCACACTTGACGACACGGTAAAGCCGGTGAAAAGCCGGCGGTGAAAAAAGCTTTTTCTTCCAACACTTCATTAGCACATTTTTCACTTCATCACGCGGCCATCCTTGTAGCCACCTTCCAGTCCGGCTTCCAGCAGCCACACTGGTAAAAGACCATCTCCCGCTTCTCTGCGCTCGATGGCTCTCCCCAATGCGGTTATCTGCCCTGCTTGCCCGGCGCATTCCGCAGAATTTCGGCTTGAGCTGAACAACAGCGTCAAGTGTTGAGGCCTGTTGTGTCGGGGCAGCGTGGGAGGAATTATTCACGCTGCCTCAATATTTTCAAATTCAATGGTGGACACCGGGGTTTAGGGCTGCTGTCAAGCTGAAGAAGGAGTCCTATCAAGCATGGATGCCTTGCGGGACTCCCGAATCAGCTGACAGGTACCAACAGACCAAGCGGCAACGCGGCTTCGGCGGTGGTCGAGGCAAAAACTCGAGTGTGGGAGGAGTTCGGTGAGGCTATGGAGCACGACTTTCGGTCGGCCTCAAAGACGTTCTGGCAAACCGTCCGGCACCTCAGAAAGGGGAAGCAGCCCCCAGCTTGCTGACCTCGACGGAGAATATAGTTGGTCGATGGAAGGAATACTTTGAGGCCCTTCATAATCCCACTGACATGCCTTCCATAGAGGAAGCAGAGTCTGAGGATACGTACGTGGACAGTTCTATCACCGTGGCTGAGGTAATTGGGGTAGTTAAATCACTCCCCAAAGGCAAGGCTCCGGGGGCTAGACGAGTTTCGCCCTGAATTCCTAAAGGCTCTGGATGTTGAGGGACTGTCTTGGTTGACACGCCTCTACAACATTGCATGAGAGTCAGGAACAGTACCTCTGGACTGGCAGACCGGGGTGGTGGTCCCCATTTTTAAAAAGGGTGACCGGAGGGTGTGTTCCAACTATAGGGGGATCACACTCCTCAGCCTTCCTGGGAAAGTCTACTCCAGGGTGCTGGAGAGAAGGGTACGACCGTTAGTCGAACCTCGGTTAGAGGAGCTGCAATGTGGTTTTCGTCCCGGTCGCGGAACACTGGACCAGCTCTACACCCTTGCAAGGGTACTCGAGGGTATGTGGGAGTTTGCCCAACCAGTCTACATGTGCTTTGTGGACCTGGAAAAGGCATTCGACCGTGTCCCTCGTGGTGTCCTGTGGGGGGTGCTCCGGGAGTACGGGATTGATGGTCCGCTTCTACGTGCCATTCGGTCCTTGTACAATCGAAGCAGGAGCCTGGTTCGCATTGCCAGCAGTAAGTCGAGCTTGTTTCCGGTGAACGTTGGCCTCCGCCAAGGCTGCCCTTTGTCACCGATTCTGTTCATAATCTTCATGGACAGAATTTCTAGGCGCAGTCAAGGTGTTGAGGGAGTCCAGCTTGGTGACCTTAGGATCTCGTCTCTGCTATTTGCAGACGATGTGGTCCTTATGGCCTCATCAGGCTGTGACCTTCAGCGTTTACTGGAGCGGTTTGCAGCTGAGTGTGAAGCTTCTGGGATGAGACTCAGCACCTCCAAATCCGAGGCCATGGTTCTCAGTCGGAAACGGGTGGACTGTACCCTCCGGGTTGGGAGTGAGGTCTTGCCTCAGGTGGAGGAGTTCAAGTATCTCGGGTTCTTGTTCACGAGTGAGGGAAGGTTGGAGCGTGAGATCGACAGACGGATCGGTGCAGCATCTGCAGTAATGCGGTCGCTGTACCGGACCGTCGTGGTGAAGAGAGAGCTGAGCCGGAAGGCAAAGCTCTCTGTTTACCGATCGATCTACGTTCCCACCCTCACCTATGGTCATGAGTTATGGGTCATGACCGAAAGAATGAGATCGCGGATACAAGCGGCGGAAATGAGTTTCCTTCGTAGGGTGGCTGGACTCACCCTAAGAGATAGGGTGAGGAGCTCGGCCATCCGGGAGGAGCTCAGAGTAGAGCCGCTGCTCCTTCACATCGAGAGGAGCCAGTTGAGGTGGCTCGGGCATCTAGTCCGGATGCCTCCCGGGCGCCTCCCTGGTGAGGTGTTTCGGGCATGCCCGGTCGGGAGAAGGCCCCCGGGAAGACCTAGGACACGCTGGAAGGACTATGTCTCACAGCTGGCCTGGGAACGCCTTGGTGTCCTCCCGATGGAGCTGGAAGAGGTCGCTGGGGACCGGGAAGTCTGGACTTCCCTACTGAAGCTGCTGCCCCCGCAACCCGGACCCGGATAAGCGGTGGAAAATGGATGGATGGATGGATGTAATGGATGGATGGACTTGACTCATTCTATCATTATGGATATAGTCCAGTTAAAAAATAAGCACATAACTTTTTAAGATTTTTAGATTTTACCTGTAACAAGACAGCGTAAGCCTTAATGTATGCATTGGACCCATCTTACCTTGTCAGGCTTCTGGCTGTTCATCTCTTTGAAGGCCACAGACGATATCTTCCGGTCTACCAGCGCAAGCCGCGGTGTTAAATCCTGTTAAAGTCAAGTCAAAATAGAGATGAAATTATTGCAGCAGTCCCCAAAGCAGTCCAGAATTATCTGTAAACTCCTTTTAGCTGATGAATGACACTGTGACCTCCTCTTGATGGTTCAAAGGTGGTGCTGAAAGAAGAAGTGCATGTGGGATTAACCAATCACTGGTAAAATGTTAACCTTTCCTGAGGGATTCCCACCACATGGGGTTTTTTAGTGAAGTTTTTCAGTGTTTGGGGAAGAGTACTTGGCTAAGATCAGGTAGCGCAGCATGAGCCCGCTCTCATGTTGCTCAGCTTACCTAACAGCTTCCTCTTTAATATTAATGCCGAGTCAGCCAGCCAACTACTGAGGCACCCACAAAGTCCATCCATCCCTTTTCTATGCCGCTTATCCTCATTAGGGTGGCGGGGGGATGCTGGAGCCTATCCCATCTGACTTCGGGGGAGAGTACACCCCGGATCAAGCAGAAATGCCATCACTCAGTGTGACGGTTGGATGGAGAAACCAGGAGGTGCTATCCGACGTCAAGCGTTTATTTGCTTGTTCATTCATCGGGGAGGCTAATCAACGGTATTTGAGGAACTGCAGTACAGATATTCATCACGGTTAATTGGTAATAAGTCAATTTCTGCAAAGTAATCAATAAAATCAATAAAATATTTCAAAAAACTGTTTAAGACTTTCTAAATATGTTTTTTTCAGCATTATTAGAGTCCTCTAGACATGGAATGACAGTCACTTTGACACTTATATTACCCAGTACAGCTGACTTTATAATAGAAAACAAGATTACTTTGACTTTACATAAACTCACATGCTAGCAAAGAAAGCCTACTTGGTGTTTTTTTGTCTCAATGTAACGTTCCTGAGCCCTACAGGAGCTGCTGTCAGCCACAACTCACACCAGTCACTGGCACTCGCCACACTGCTGAACACTCAGCAACAGTACAGCAACAATACAGTAGCCAGCCAATGTCCTGCACGTCACTTCCCAAGCCCCGCCTCTTAAAGGCGCACACACGTCACACTTCACATAACCTCTTCTCGTTCCCTTATCTTTGTATTTTCCTTCGTTTGGCCTTTGTTATGACTGACTATGCTTATATATGCATATGTTTTGAGCAATAATAAGCCATATTCAACCACTAAACAATCAAGCAATCAAATGAATTCCGTTTTAGAGTGAGGGAAACGTTGGAACCATGAAGTAGCAAAAGCTGACGTAATTCATCAGATGGGAATTTCCTGGAGCCTGGATGCAGAGGAGTTAGAGCCAAACACAGATTTAGTCTCTTTAATGAGACACACAAAGCCAACAAAGGAGGGAGCAGAAACAAAAGCGGATGTTTGCGCCACAACATGGCTGAAAAAAGACACCCTTAAGAAACTTTGAAGTTCTAACTCATCTCCCTGCTGCCAACAATCGCTTGCAAGCAGCCAGACAGCCAATCAGCCGCCGCGAGGGCCTCTGAAAACAGCAAAAAGGCGTGGAAGATAAGAAAATGTGTGGCATTGTATCCTTTGTGTCAGAGGCACGCTTTGAATTATTCCATTAACTGTGTTGTCATGGCGATACACACCTCCTCATACAGGATGTCTCACATGTGGGTTGTTAACGCTGGGAGGGGCCCTGCTCCGAGAGGGGAGGTGCTGCGTTGGCCATGTTGAGCTAATCGAGATTGCATTGCAGCCCATTGGGCACAAGCGACTTAGCAGCTCAGCAAATGACAAGCTGTCTGAATGTGCAGAGTGTCATGACAAACACGCAGCGAGGGGACCATACGGCCATATGCGAGACAATTACACTGCGCTCGCCGCCCCGCAATGGGGATTGAGCGAGAGCGTCGCAGCGGCAGCAAAATGCACCGGGCCCGATGCATCAGTGCCCCCCCTCCCCCGCGGTGATCCCTGAGTTCTTCATGGCAGCTTAAAGCTCTCGCTCTGCTGTACGTGTGCTCAAAGTGCATCGCTGATGAAGCAGTTGATGACCTTTCACGCTTTCTTTTACAACAATAAAACATCCCCCTTCATAACTGATTTGCTTCTTTCCTCACTTGTTGCTGGGCAGAATTACGACTGCCCCACAGGTCAATGAAGACATGAGCATACACCAACGAAGCCTAGCGGGCTATTTGAACGCCATGCAGCGGGGCTCCCAGCTTTGTGCCCCTCAGTGGCCAACAGCAATAGCCAACAGCAGGGCTGTCAAATGATTACAAATTATAATCAGATTAATCACAGATTTCGAATCAGTTAATCATGATTAGTCACCATTTGCAACTACGTCTGAAGTACGCCCGTTTTACAGTATTTTATTGAAATAAAGATGAAATTATTCTGTCAACTGTCAAGGGGGGACCTGAGAGGCAGGGAGGACTTTGAGTATTAGTGTAAACCTGCCAACATGTATGAATTTGTTGTACTCAGCATGCAATCTGACTCTTGAATACACTTGTATGCGTCACTGCTCTTCTCACTGCTTCGTTGCATTTCGCTGGTTTCAGTTTTGAGTTCGGTCTGTACGGCACATATAAAAAAACACGGATATTATCAGTTACTCGATGGCGGGGGCGTGACAGAAAATAGTTGAGAACCACTGGTTTATTTAGACCACACATACACGTATAATAAGGAGGATGTTGCTGTTGTCCGGAATGTCAGTGAATGCCTCTCTCGGTCGTCTAGTGACATGGAGGAGGTGCTGTTCCGACTAGTTCAGACTGGGAACGTGTTTGTGAATTGGAGATACATATATGGTGTTGGAATTGCACTGCTGTCGACGTGTTCAGGTCAAAATCAAGTTTAGAAGAGCGTCAGACTCTGTTACTCTATGAGGACGCTACACTGTGTCGTCATAACGTGGCATGCCAAGGTGCATTAATTACGCAAGAAAATGTACCCTACATAATTAAATTAATCATTCACCACCGTTAACGCGCTAAAAACAAGTATTATCTGCACTGGCATTTTTACAACCAGAGATATTTGCTATCGATATTGGCTTTCTTACTGATATCCGATCTCCGATATCCGACCATTGTTCGGCACTTTATTCCCGATACCAGCATACTGATGTCAGGTCACACACGTTATGCTTCTCTTACTGTAATGTCACTGATGAATTTCACAAATAAACACAGTTTATAGTCATGACCAAAATCATGGGCAACAGTTCAACAACGAAGATTGAATCAACTTGTCTACTCATTTGTAACAGCTGCAAAAGGGACTACTACTAATGTCTGCGAGAGCATCCGGCAACTTGCATCCCATGCGGTGATGATCGACATCATGACAGAAAATGCTGTCATGAGGTGTGGACTCGCGTCACACAACTCCAGTCACAAGTTTGATGACTTTGGAGATGATAGACAATATCATCAAAGGCTTGCAACTCAAGTTGGACTTTGGCATCAATGACTCCAGACTTGACTCGGACTTTAGTGTGATGACTTGAAAATACTTGAGATTTTCAGTGAATGCGTTGAAAGTATCCAGCTAATGTGACCGTTAATATGTCATTTCCAGCAAGACACCAGATTTTCCCGCAGAGTCTGCCTCATTGAATGCATCTATTAACGTCCAATCAGGTCTAAGAACAAACAACAAGAGTGTGGCTTACATTTCTGTAAGCACGGGACTGCTGGGGAGCGGTACTGATTCCCCGATGTGTCAACATGCTACTGAGGAAAACTGAATTTGCATTTAAAAAAAGGTTGACGTTGTGATATTTGATTTGCTGAACAATTAAAAGTGCTTCTGACTTGTAAGGACTCGATCATTTCAAGCCTAACACTACGGACTTGACTCGACCTGTTTTGTCTTGGCTCTTTCTGTGAAGTTTGTGATGTAAGATTCGTTAACCACGCTTTGTTTTTAAATGCTGCATTGTTTGGAAAACCATCACCAAAAGCCAAAGAAAAAGCATAAAACAGTGAATTTTTTCCTTCTTGCTGAAATGACCTCTAGTGGGGTATGCTCATCCATGTCCAAGTCCATGTCCATACAGAGCAACGGCTCACTTGAAGGGGTCACGGGGCACTCAGTTCACAAGAGGAGACGATACACAAGATTGGGTCTGCAAGAATGATACAAGAATGAGATTTTAACCCTACTTTTAAGAAAAGTACAATGAAAAAATATGCAATATACAGTATATTGCAATCTACTAACATACGTTGTAGTCCTCTGCACTCTGTGTGTATGCCAGTGGCCCCGCCTCCACCCACCAAGACAAAGTCAGCATAATGAATGACACTTGTTATGATGAATGACACTTGTTATGATGAATGACACTTGTTATGATGAATTACACTTGTTATGATGAATTACACTTGTTATAATGTATAACACTTGTTATGATGAATTACACTTGTTATGATGAATTACACTTGTTATGATGAATTACACTTGTTATGATGAATTACACTTGTTATGCGCTCTATCAAAGCGCTTACACTGAGGTCATCTTTATTCATTCACACCACACCTGGTGATAGTAGGCCACTATGTAGCCACAGCTGCACCGGGGCAGACTGGCAGAAAGTGAGGCTGCCAGTGCGCGCCATCAAACCCTCCGACCACCACCCTCACACCACTTTCATACTAGGCAATGTGGGTGAAATGCCTTGCCTAAGGGCAGAAGGAAAGTTTTTATTTCCTCCCACCGTGGCACCTGGTGTTCTTCTGAGGTCTCCCATCCAAGTACTGAGCAGGCCCTGCTCTGCATGAATGACAAAAAGGCTCACTCCGTTCATGATGTTGTTCTATGGAACAAATGTAAAATATACACAATAATACATAAAATGTATATCAGAAAGTAAGAAAACAACAGCACCCGCTGCATCTGGCAGTAAAGTGCGTAATGCCCACGCTGCTTTGCTGCAAAGACACTGGGTTGTATTTTTGCTGTTGTGGTGTTTTATGCGCAGCTTTGACAGCAGCTTTGCGCACAGTGGTTAGAAATAAAAGGCGTCACGTGGCCAACCGTGACAATTCTTTGGCTCGGCAGAAGAGATGCGACGCTCCCTGGCAGCCAGTTCAATGAGACGGCCATCTGCAGCCCGCATGTCAGAGAGCAGCACCCGCCAAACTGACGGCAAATGACTGGCAAATGGAAGGGAGGTTGGCAGCTGAAATCAGAGATAAAGTAAGCCAACACAAAAAACAGGAGTGTGCCTATGCATGTGTAAAGCATACACGTATGTAGGAAATACACATACTGTATATCATACACGAATAAGCTCATTACCTGCCCCGTCAAATACAGCAGAATGTTCTGGGAAGAATCACTGACCCTGAAGGAATTTAGGAATTTCTCGACATGGTAATGTGCGGTTAAACATGTGACTTCATGTCTAAACGAAGCTTAGAAAATGACTGGACACACAAACAGGAGCGCATTCTAAAAAGCCAATTTAACAAGAAAACTTTGGTTTGGTTTCATTTGCATACATGGAACCTGCATTTGCATACATGGGTACATGCATTTGCATACATGGAACCTGCATTTGCATACATGGGTACATGCATTTGCATACACGGAACCTGCATTTGCATACATGGAACCTGCATTTGCATTCATGGAACATGCATTTGCATACATGGAACATTCATTTGCATACATGGAACCCGCATTTGCATACATGGAACATGCATACATTGAAAAAGAATGATTCCTGTTACATTCCCCAGTTCTAAATGTCCGAAAAGGAGTAGGAGGAAGCGAGCTTATTTAATCCTACCCTCTTCTCACATGATTTACTAATACATACTCATACATATTGTGTATATACTGTACATGCATACACACATACATTCATATGTATACATACATATATATATTACATACATACACATACATGCATGCATATGTAATTTTTTCTTCAAATTAAAAATATAGATATACAGTATCTATTTTTTTTCCCTCCTCTTTCCTTCCCCCGTTTCCGGATCACATCTTGCTGTCTTGGTGTTGTACTGTGAGTGTCATTAAATGGAAGTACTTGAGTTCCTGATTGTAATACTTTGTTGAGCGTGCTCTTTCAAAGTTGGTATTATTGAATGTAATCTTACTGTATTTGTGTCTTGTGTCCTCTTTTATCCTTGCTGTCATGATTATATGATGTTTAGTATGCATCCAGATCATTGATATCTTTGACAAGCAGCACTCCTGCTTCTCCTGGACCTCCATGTAGCTTGATGTATATTTTTCTATTGGTGCTCCAAGTACTTTGTATCTTTCCCTGCTTCCTCGAGTCTCGTGCTTTCTTGGCAATGTCAGCGTTGCGTTTTGTCAGATGCTCATTAAGGTAGACGTTTGTGCCTTTCAGGTTCTTCCTCTGTTTCAGCAGTGCAGTTTTGATTTCCCTGTTGGTGAACTTGATGATGAACGTGTGGTGTTGTTTCTGCCATACCGTGGGATGCAAGTATCGATGGTGTTGATATCTACATCCACCTCCTTTGATTGTAGGAAGCTGAGAATCTGTTGCTTTGCTGAAGGAACATCCATTCCATCTGCTTCTCCTCTGGTATGAGCTTCCCTATCTTTTGACCCGGGTGTAATTCTGAGCCCTGTGATGATCACATCATTCATTCGTGAATTCTGATCCATCTCCTCCATTACAGTTTTCATTTGCTCAAGGATGTTATCCTTTGCTTCTTTCTCTTCCTCCAAAGCAGTGCACCAGGCGGCATTATCCTTCAATAGTGTCCTGATATCATCCTGTAGAGCGTTGATGTGGTTGCATAATGCATGATTTACTTCCTTGGGGTTTTTAACATCCTTGAGGGCAGCCCGCAAGGCAGCATTGTCTTCCAATAATGTCTTGATATCATTCTGCAGAACTTTAACATCCTTGCATAATGCTCTATTTTCTTCCATATGTTTTTAACATCCTTGAGGGCAGCGTGCAAGGCAGCATTTTCTTTCAATAGTGGCTTCATATTATCCTGCAAGGCCTTGATATCAGTGCGTAGTGCTTTATTATCTGCCATAGGGTTTTTAACCTCTTTAAGAGCAGCACACAATGCAAAATTTTTATCTTGCAACTTCTTGATTTCTTCTTTTAGAGCTTTAGTTTCTCTGCTCAGTGTTCTATTTTCCTCCATAAGATTTATGACATCACCATGGACCCCTAGGATCTTTTCGATGAGACTCTCATTCTGCGATTGTACATGTTGAGTCTGTGACTGCAAATGGTTAAGGTCTGATTGTGCTGCAGTACACAGCAGTATCTCTTGCATCTGTATCTCCATCTCCATCTCTCTTAGCTTCTTAAAGTCTTGCATCCAGGTCTCCCAAAAATGTTTATTTTCTTCCTGTTTTTCTGATGTACTCGACTCATGGCTGTAGTCGTCCTCCCCCTCCACATTTTTTGTGTGATTTTGAGAACTCTCCCTTAGAGATAGGGTGAGAGGCACTGTCATTCGGGAGAGACTCGGAGTAGAACCGCTGCTCCTCCGCATTGAGAGGAGCCAGATGAGGTGGCTCGGGCATGGTTAGGGGAGGTGTTCAGGGCACGTCCGACCGGTAGGAGGCCTCGGGGAAGACCCAGGAGACGCTGGAGAGATTCTGTCTTTCAGCTGGCCTGGGAACGCCTCGGGATCCGCTTGGAGGAGCTGGACGAAATGGCTGGAGAGGGAAGTCTGGGCTTCCTTGCTTAGGCTGCTGCCCCCGTGACCCGACCTCGTATTTTTTAAGTTGTAATATTATGAGAAACAAAACAAAACAATGCAAAACCAGTTGAATAAAGAGAACTTTATCACAACCAGCAGCATACCTGTGGGAAGGCAAGGTCAGATCAGAAGCACTTCCAACCGGAATTTGGCAAGTGGCCAATCTTGCTGGGTTTGCAAACCACTACCTCGACCGGAAGTCCAAAGTTGGGCTCGTCCTTACATGGCCAAGACAAACGACGCTGGGACGTTGACCTGCGGTATGATCGTCACATCGCCGGAATTATGCCGGCAATCAGTCTAGCATTTACTACATTACTTTGGCTTCATTGTCTACCCCCGGAAAAAGCGCTAGGGTCACACCGAGGTCCTGTGAGATCTGGTGTAACCCACTCTTGAGGCCATATGGTATGTGCATGCAAGATTTCATTACTCCTCATTTGCTGGTCAGCCTAATCAGTCCAAACTAATATACTCTTGTTTATTATTGAGCAGCTGGTCGGACTCCCTCAGCAGAGCTTCCCCTCCTGAAACACAGAGAGACCTGGAAGATAATGCTGTCTAATTACCCGAGCAGATACTACGACCAACACTGCCTGGGTACAGGTAGAGAGAGAGAGAGGGGGGTACAATGCAACAACGGTTGATTTGATGAATAAGTCCATTTCATCACCTGTTTGAATGGTGCTGGATGGGCCAAATTGGACCAGCACAAATCTAGTCATCCGGCGAACCTGTTGATTGGTATGAGTACTGGCAAGTGACAACTGTTGCAAGAGCATCTTCTCCTGGAAGTGCTTAATAGTCAGCCTAAATACTCATAGAAATATTGATAGTGAGGTTAATATTGGCAATAATGCACGTTTGACTGAACACCGTTTATTGGGAAGACACATACTGCATCATACTTAGTGTTGTTTCTCAGCTCCCATCTATATGTATATGTACATATATATATAAATATACAGTATGTGTATATATATATATATATATATTCCCACGTAGTATCAGCATTTGGGAGCAAATATGAAAAAAAGGGTACAAATACATTAGTCTTATCTGTGTAGCGCCTGAGAACAAAGAAGGTGTGTTCAAGGACCATCAAACAGTGGGACAAATTGCTGCCCTCATTAAAAATTGGGGGATTCCTAACTGTATATTATTTTTTAATAAAAGAATAGCCCACATTTCCAATATTGATATCCTTATACATAAAATGATAAGGGTGTACAACAACAGTACAACGGGGCTAAATGAACATATCCAAAGTACTCTTTTCATCTCAAGGTTAATGTGGCTGCTGATGCTGAGTGATGGACAAAGTGTCACAACTTGCATTTGTGCTGGAATCAGAAGTGTGGAGAAGCAGCAGATCCATTCCTGCAGACGATGTGCTTGTGCGAAGCAAATGATTATTTAGTGCTGCCTTTGAATAACAGGACAAGAAGGGTTCCTCGGTGAGTGTCCTTCTCGAAGTTTTTCATGGATTCAGAGAGGGGAATCCTGAGATCGATCCAGATCTAAGGCAGAGCCCGTATTGTGTTTAGAAAATATTCTGAAACCCTTCAGGGATTATTGTTATTATTATTTTTATTAGGGATGCACGATAATACCAGCTCAGCAATTCTATCGGCCTAATATCGGCAAAAAAGTGTAATTTTCCGGCGCACAAACGATGACCCCATAAAGTGCGTGTGAAGCAAGTAAACAACAAGCTCCGCCCCCGACTAACGTCTGTGGTGTCCTCTTCGGATATCAGGAGGAGGAGGAGTTCCTGGAACCACGCTCGGGCAAGCTCCTTCCCGAGTGTTTCTCAGATGTTTGCTCACCCGACTTGTGCGATGTTGCTGTTTTTTTCCATTGCTGCTGTTTTTTCACTTTTCTTCTCGTAATGATGACTTTACTCCCATAATATTTTGAATTTATTCTCATCACATTAGAACTTTTTCTGCAAACTAGTTTTCCAAAAATTGCAACTTTTTTGGTTGTTTTGGTTGTTCCTCGTAATATTTATACTTTTTCTTTTTAAATGTCTTTTTTCTTTAATATTTGAACTTTATGCTACATAATATTACGGCATTGTTCTTGTAAAATTGCGACTTCCTTTCTGGTTAAACATGACATATTTCTCTCGATGTTTTGACTTTATTCCTCTAAAATTACATCTTTTTTTATTACTGCTGTTGTTGTTGTTTTTTTTTTTTACAACAAATGCAACTTTCTTTTTGTGAATTTGATTTTCTTAAATATGACTTTATTTGCATAATATTTTCACTTTATTCTTTTTCCACAAGCAAACTCTCCCCCAAATTACAATTTGATTCATTGTTTGGTTTGTTTGTCATAATGTTACTATTTGTAAAAAATTACTTTTTTCATTAATATTTCAACTTTGTGCTTCTAAGATGATGTTATTCTCATAAAATTTGAATTTTTCTTTCTTTCTCTTAATATTTTTACTTTATTCTCATAAAATTACAGCTGTTTCGTCATTTCTGTTTAAAAAAAAATTCAAATATTTCAACTTTCATCTTGTAAATGTTCTTTTTTAATGTGTTATTTCTTGTTTTGTTTGTTTCTTATAACACTACACATAACATATTTTTTCTTTATTATTTCATATTTATGCTTTATGCCTTTATGCTGACATTCTCCCCCCATAATATTACAAAAGTTATTGTCATAAACTTTCAACTTTTTTTGGTTAAAATACGACTTTTTCTCTTAATATTGTGATTTTATTTTTGTAAGATTACAGTGTTTTTTTTTCAACTTTCAACTATTTCAACGTTTGTCTTGTACATTTTTTTCTTGTAATTATGACTTGATTCCCATAATATTTTGACTTTATTCTTGTAACATAATTTTTCCAAAACCTAATTTTCCAAAATTACCATTATTTGAACTATTAATTATTTACAATATTTTAATTTTATACTACTAAAATGATAAGGAAAATTATTTTTCCATATAGTATTTCACCGTTATTCTGGTAAAATTAGGACTTTTCCTTGTTAGCTTCCAACTATTTAGACTTCTTGTAAAATGACTGCTGATGTTTTTGTGTTTAGCTGCTTTTTAAGTTTATTGTTAAATTATATTTTTATAATCTGCCACAGGCCAGTAAAAAAAAAAGACATACTGTAAATGGCCTGTAATGTTTTTTTCTTTCCATTTTTGTGTTTCAGGGGTCACCACAGCATGTCATGGATGGTCTCAGCTTAGTTTTCACGCCAGAGGACTGGGAGACACTGGGAGAGTTGTTTAAGCAATCCCCCCACTCATCAGTGGACACTACAACACACTCTAGGCCTGCAGCCAATGGAGGCTGGCCGCGTGTGTGCGTGTGTGTGCGTGTGTGTGCGTGTGCAAGAGGAAGCCGAGGTGACAGACGGCGACGAGCACAAGCGCTCGTGTTCGTCATCCAAAACGTTTAGTCTTGCTTTTCACCCCTCTGTCGACGCGTCCCGTATGTCGGCCCACGTGAGCATCAGGGCGCTGTGTACTGGCGCCAGGATGAGGTGCGTCCATTGGGCTGACGAATAGCCCGTCACGCCTTGTTACACGTCTGCTTGTTCGGCGGTTCCCACGTGCTGCGGAGCCACCCAGCAAGACTCCACGGCGAGTCCCAAGTACTCTAAGCTGCACCAAAAATGCGGTCAATAATTCAGCAACATGATTTGCGACTAGTGCATGCTTGCCTGCCAAGAGCCTTGAATGATTTTCAAGGGTTTCTGTTGAAGATCTTGACTTTATCGATCGGGCTACTCGAGTGAAGAAGCAAAGATGGGAGCTTATTAGCTGAGAGCTTTACGTTTAATTCAAGCAAAAACAAAGAAAGTGGCAAAGCTACGTGAAGCATGTTTTGTCAGCACGCAAGCCGGGCGTCTCATCAGCTCTGCTAAATCTTTCTTTTGACTTTTGAAAGCAATTCCGCATTTTGAAGATGCGTTCCACGGCTGCGTGGCTGATGAAGTTTCGGATTGAACCCTACCGGAAGCGTTTTCTGTACCGCTTGTAGGGTCACGAGGATGCTGGAGCCTATCCCAGCAGACTTTGGGCGAGAGGCGGGGTACACCCTGGACTGGTCGCCAGTCAATCGCAGGGAATTAATTTATTATTATTATTAATAACTGGTTAACGTGCACACGTCCTGCTTGACCCTCAGCCCACGTCGTAGTTTGAGGAAACGGAGCGGTGGATGTGGTGGGAACAAAGTACTGAGCAGAAATGGAGACAGAAAAGGACATTTCGATGCGTACATTTACCTTCACAGTCCTGGCAGACTCGTCTCGCGACAAGACCGAAGTTATTTTCATCTTCTGCCACTTTGCGTTATGTTGTCACGGAGAATGCGCTGCCAGAGAAGTTTTTAAATTGTACTTCATGCAATGGAACCTTCACACACAAGTGTCCCAAATCTTTGATGATTTTTTGCTGTGAACTGCGACCTAGAATTTGCGTAACCAGCTGTTATTCCCCCCCCCCAGGCATAGCTGAGGACAGCTATTTGGGGGCTTGTGTCAATGTGACAGGGCTGAAGAGTCCCTGTGAATAGCATTAGCAGCGCGCTAGCTAGTCAGCAGGAAAGATTTTCAACACATCAGTAAAACATAAATATATAATTGCCATCTAATCACCTCACGGGGGGGCGGTGTCACGGGGATGGTGGAGCCTATCCCAGCTGGCTTTGGGCGAGAGGCGGGGTACACCCTGGACTGGTCGCCAGTCAATCGCAGGGCACATATAGACAAACAAACAGTCACACTCACATTCATACTTATGGACAATTTAGAGTCACCAATGAAGCTAACATGCATGTTTTTGGAATGTGGGAGGAAACCGGAGTACCCGGAGAAAACCCACGCACGCACGGGGAGAACATGCAAACTCCACACAGAGATGCCCAACGGAGATTCGAACCC
>QODF01000165.1:1034679-1066475 GCA_024372805.1 Oostethus manadensis
ACCCACCTGGGGAAGTGTTCAGGGCACGTCCAACCGGGGAAGACCCAGGACACGTTGGAAAGACTATGTCTCCCAGCTGGCCTGGGAACGCCTCGGCATCCGCTGGGAAGAGATGGAAGAAGTGGCCGGGGAGAGGGACCTCCGGGCTTCCCTGCTTAGGCTGCTGCCCCCGCGACCCGACCTCGGATAAGCGGAAGAAAATGGATGGATGGTAAAACAGGAACGACATCAAATTAAAAGCATGAAATAAATACAACGTCACCATCCATCTGTACCAGTCTGGAGTTTGTTCTCCAGAGAGGTTGTGTACCACAAATATGCACATTAGCACTCAGTAAGGTCACCAGACCTTACCTTTATGCAGCCCCACGGAGTATCAGCATTTGGGAGCAAATATGAGGGGAAAGAAAAAGGGTACAAATATATAAATATAGTAGATTATCTCTGCGACGTGCGAGAACAAAGACGGTGCATTGAAGAACCGTCAAAAAGTGGGACAAATCGCAGCTCGCATCAAACATGAAAAAAATGAGGGATTTCTAACTGTACATTATTTTGGAATAAAAAATAGCCCGTATTTCCAATATTGATGTCCCTTTACATAAATTGCGATGTAGTAATTATAGTTGCATATCAATTTGTTTACCACAAAGAGATTTACATTCCTACTTCCATCCATCCATCCATCTTCTATGCCGCTTATCCTCATTAGGGTCGCGTGGGTATGCTGGAGCTTATCCCAGCTGACTTATTATGGATATAAACTTATTTTAGACTTTATTGCTTGGTCACAGTAGCTGCAGAAGAAAAAGACAAAACACTCCTCAATAAAAGATTTTAACGTAATATAAATAGTATATACTTTTATATTAGCTTGTGTAAGTATAGTATAATAAAATAAAAATAATAAGGGAATATGAGATAATCAATATTTGCATATTTACAAATAGTGAGTGAAAATATAACCACACGGTGGCTGACTGGGTAGCATGTTGGCCTCACAGTCAGGAGGTTCAGGGTTCGAATTCCGTTGGACGTCTCTGTGTGAAGTTTGCATGTTCTCCCCGTGCATGTGTGGTTTTTCTCCGCTATCCTCCAACTTTCCCAAAGCATGCATGTTAGATTAATTGGAGACTCTAAATTGTCCATTAGAGTGTGAATGTTTGATTGTCTATATGTGCCCTGCGATTGACTGGCGACCAGTCCAGGGTGTACCCCGCCGCCCGCCCAAAGTCAGCTGGGATACGCTCCAGCATACCCGCGACCCTAATGAGGATAAGCGGTATAGAAAATGGATGGATGGTGTACAAATATGGAAACTACTAAAGTACCTGCGATTAAATGCAATCAATTATGAGTTAACTAAGGACATGTGATATTAATCGCGATCAAATATTATAATGGACTGACAGCCCTATTTTACCAGCCCTAGTAGAAATACAGTGTAGCAGTCTATCCGTGCAGACTGGGAGAACGTTTGATGGTGCATTCGAGAGCTATCAAACAAAGTGGGACAAGTTGCTGCTTGTCAAACATTACTAAACATGCAGAACATTGAAAAACATGCAAAACCTGTGGGATTTCTAACTGTACATTCTTTTGGACCTCTATGCCCCATGTTTGCTAAATTGATATTCCTTTACATAAAATTAGATGGAAGTATATTTCACCTGAACGTTTCCAGTGGTCAGGTGGTTGGGGAGTCCTGCCTTGCAACATGCTTGGGGATGTCATGTGCTCGTTTACACATTTGGAAATACTGTAGGCATGACCCTTTTATGCATTTGGATTCTTTATTCTGTAATGTTAGATCCATGTCTACATCGACAAATGTAACCCTAGAGTTGTATCCTTTCTACACTGTAATGTATTAAATCATTCTGTTTTTCAAAATAAATCTTTTTTTAATCGTATCTTAACTTGGGTAGTTGCATATCAAAAGAAATACATCCATACTTTACAGTATATAGATAAAACTCCTTTTAATCTGTGATGAATTGTGACTAAATATGAGTTAATTATGGACAAAATGTGATTAATCGCGGTTGACCAGCATGGCGAAACCGATGTTCAAACTTAGAGGTTGTACTTCCCAGTTTGATGCTCATCTTTGAAAGGGCGGAATTCTTGAGCGCTTATTCCATCCCTGGAAAGGTACGTGGATTGGAAACACCTTTAGAAACCACTCAGTGGCTAAACACTTTTGAAAAGCAGCACAAGTACAGTGGAAGCTCAGTTTTTCTATGCCCTGGATTTTGTAGGATTTGGTTTTCTACAAAAATGCCAAAAATATATCTTGGTTTTTGTACACCGTCCTGAAAACCCAAACAAAGCATCTACAGTCCGTGCTGGTGAGTCAGTCTCTGCAAAAAATGGATAGTTGTTCTTTTAGAGTTGGGACACTACAGACAGATTATGGCCAGGGAATCCTTTAATCATCTTTAGTATGTGTGCATGTGGTTAATTTTTTCAGAAACGCACACAGAATGATGAACAACTACGTTTCAGGCTTCTTCTTTCATGAGGTATTTGGGTGCACTGCATTTTTTAAACGTTCTTCTCCAGGAACATTTGTAGAATTTTCAGATTTCCTGATCAAATACGGGGAAGAAACCTGAGGTGAGGCCAGTGTTGAGCATGACTTCTTGGCTTAGTGCACTCTGAGTTAGATCCTGGCACCTGCCAGTTTCTGTTTGTCAGCATGTTGCCAATAACACAATGTTGCAGAAACACCCTACTAGACTTGGGTACTTGGGTACTACTAGTACTAGACATCCTTGGTTTCTAAAGTGGAGTACACCAACTGTGATACACGGATCAATGAAAAACATATCGGGTCTAACACTCACAATTACGAGCACGCCTGAACGCCTCACAGGTGGAGGAGAAACAGAAGCAGAAAGAGACTGGGGGGGGGTGTTTTTTGCTCCGAGCGCGTCATATGAACAAAAAGTACATTTGATGTTATTTTGAGCATTAAGAGGGGTTCATCTTGAAGATTTCATTTCTGTTGTCGTTCCAATCCCTGCACAGCATGATCGTTTCCCCTTCAATTGGGTATTAAATGAACGTGCAGATACACAGAAGAAGGAATATGCAGATTTAAACCGTAGCCATGGCGATGGGACAAACTGGAAGAATTCCAACATCAGACTGGAATAAAACATATGTAGCATGATTACGTACAAATTTCACTGCTCAAGTTTGGTTCTGTGTTTGTTACCTTGGTGACCTCTCGTCTGCCTTTCCCCTTTATATACGGTTCGTTTGGTTCCTGTTTTGTCATTCCCACTTGCCAAGTTTAGCCCAGTTACTAGTGTACCCAATGGTGCCCCTTTTCTTATTTTTGCATCTCTTGCTACCCAGTTTTCCACCGTCCTCCTCAGTTGTAGGCTCCAGCATACCCGCGACCCTGATGAGCATAAGCAGCACAGGAAATGAATGAATAAATGTACAATAATATATACTAATACATAAAAGATAATCACATTCATATAAATAATTATAATGATGAACCAGTTAATGATCAATAGTTCAACGAGAAAAAAGGTCGGAGGGGGTACGCCGCTGTAAAAAGTTTGGGAACTGATGCTATGACTTTCTCCAGCCTATGTTATGTCTTTAATGCAGTGCTTCTCCAATAGTGGGGCGCACCCCCCTGGGGGGGGGGGGTGCTTCCTACTCGACCCATTGAGCTGTACCAGCAGAACAAAGACACTGGGCTTCCTTTTAAGCCAAGCAAACATGACGAGTGTCAATGTATCCCACAAAGATTGGAAACTGCCGGGTCTCAATTAGGCTAAAAAGAAAATGCGATTTCCTGTTTGTTCACAAGCAAGGAAGAGACGCCGAGCGTAAGGAGCTAAACACGGTGAATTATGAGGCTGTGGAATAAACAGATTAGAAAAACGCTGCAGGAAACAAATGACAAGAGAGAACGATGAGCAGGCAGCGACAAAACAAAAAGAGAGAATTTCTGCTGAGCCTCAACAAATCTGCAAAGAATAACGAGGCAGGCGCGCCGCGGGGGTGCGATGAGGACGCGGGATGGATGTGCACGGTGTGGTCAATCTGTGATGACCAGGGACCCCCACCTCTACGGTGGAGGCGTCTTTAGCTCTCCGCTGACGGATAATCACATGAAACCAGAGAAGTGGAGGATCCAAAGAGGCGCTCCCGACCGGGGCGGTCCTGCTCCACGGCTCTGCGGCACAAAAGAAGCCAGAGGGATTTTGACTACTGAGGCAGTTGAAAAGTCTTTAATTGAGATGTAGAAATAGCAGCAAAAATGCACAACATCGCTGTGCTTTTGGAACAAGAACGCTAGAAAATCACATGACTAGCAGTGCAAGTTCACCATCTTTTTCTTTGTTTGTTTCGTGTCTTTTCTCACATTTTACCCAAGCTGGTGGCTACAATTCTGCTGTATGGTTGCTAGCGAGACGCCCCGGCACTAGAACTAGCCCTTCTACTCGTGGACAACAAAACAAGAAAGGCATGGTCCTATTCTCAGGGCATTCAATCAATCAACTGTCAGAAATTTGTCATAGAAGAACGTCTTCAGGTTGCCTTAGGAGACCTTTTGCCTCTCATCCAAGCAGGTTTCATCAGTTCATGCTCAAAGACTAGGTGGGACACACACCAGTCAGACCAGATAGGACAGCTCTAGTCTAGTTCAGGCTAAAAGACCTGGTAGGAGCCACACCAGTCAGACCAGATAGGACTAGTCTAGTCATAATAACGCTGTCCTAGGTATTATTTGAACCAGTCAGACTAGATAGGACAGCTCTAGTCTAGTTCTGTCTAAAACACTTGGTGGTAACCACACCAGTCAGACCACATAGGACTAGTCTAATCAGACTAGATAGGACAGCTCTAGTCAGACTAAAGCTGTCCTATCTAGTCTTTAAACCAGTCAGACCAGATAGGACAGCTCTAGTCTAGTTCAGGCTCAAACATTTTTGGGAACCACACCAGTCAGACTAGATAGGACAGCTCTAGTCAGACTAGAACTGGTCTTTGAACCAGTTTAGTCTTACTAGATAGGACACCTCTAGTCTAGTCTGAGCTAAAAGACTCAGTGGGAACCACACTAGTCAGACTAGAGCTGTCCCACCTAGTCTTTGAGCATGAATTGATGACGCCTGCTCGAATGAGAGGCAAAACGTCTTCCATGACCACCTGAACAGTCCAGTTGCTATGGACTGAATTCCCTGAGAATACAATGACTTGGATGAATGAGAATATTCACAGGCGCATGGTAATAGACGACCACAATGAATACCACTGGGCATCTTTCATGTACAGTTGCACTTGGTACCGTTACACCCCTCCAGATTGAATTCCATGCTATTTCCATTCCATTTTCTTCCGCTTATCCGGGTCGCGAGGGCAGCAGTCTCAGTAGGGAAGTCCAGACTTCCCTGTCTCCGGCGACCTCTTCCAGCTCCATCGGGAGGACACCAAGGTGTTCCTAGGCCAGCTGTGAGACATAGTCCCTCCAGCGTGTCCTAGGTCTTCCCCGGGGCCTTCTCCCGGCCGGGCGTGCCCGAAACACCTCACCAGGGAGGCGCCCGGGAGGCATCCGGACTAGATGCCCGAGCCACCTCAACCGGCTCCTCTCGATGTGAAGGAGCAGCGGCTCTACTCTGAGCTCCTCCCGGATGGCCGAGCTCCTCACCCTATCTCTTAGGGTGAGTCCAGCCACCCTACGGAGGAAACTCATTCCTGCTGCTTGTATCCGCGATCTCGTTCTTTCGGTCATGACCCATACCTCATGACCACAGGTGAGGGTGGGAACAGAGATCGATCGGTAAACAGAGAGCTTTGCCTTCCGGCTCAGCTCTCTCTTCACCACGACGGTCCGGTACAGCGACCGCATTACTGCTGATGCTGCACCGAGCCGTCTGTCGATCTCACGCTCCAACCTTCCCTCACTCGTGAACAAGACCCCGAGATACTTGAACTCCTTGAACTACTTTTTCCTCATAATTCCTTTCATAATTCCTCCCATTATTCTCATAGAGTTACACCTTCTTCCTGTTAACTTTTTTCTCTCAATATTTTAACTTTTAACTATTTGAACTGCTGATTTTTACATTTGTGCTGTCCTACTGGCCAATAAAAAACAGCCACTGGCTGCACTTTGGACATCCCTGCTCTATATTATGTCTTAGTCTGTTATTATGTCTACTATATTGGGTAATAGCAGTGTAAAAGTTACTACAGGGGTGTTAATTCGTGTCTAGAGGGCTCTAATACTGGGTCATATGCTCTAACTACAAAAATATTGCACTTATAAATAAGGGAATGAGTCAACTTTATGTATGATCCCGAGTTTTCGGTTGTTGGAAGAACTGAGGCCTCAAAAATGGCGTCCGCTGTCATGCATTTACTCACTGTCGCCTCTTGAGGTGGAGAGTGGTACTACAGCCACATGTTCATGCTGCCCGCTCACTAAGTACCTGCTAGTGATGCGCGGATCCACACCTAAAAAATCGATACTTCCGATACCAACTCCTCATGCTCTGAAATTGATTCTCACAACAAAATATGGATACTTTTGAAACTTCAGTTATTTGAAATAATGTTTGTCTGTTGAAAGAATGAGGCATGGCTGAATTGGGAATGAAGTTTTTATTTTGACTGTAATAATTAATCATTTACTTTAATGGACCTATTATTTGACTTATGTTCTTTTTTTGTATTGTTTAAAATACAATTTGATGTCCTGCTTTTTCTGTTTTTGTATATTAGCTTGGCAGTATATGCCTCAATATACTCCAGGGTCAAAAATAAATAAATAAATTGGTCAAAGGAAGTATTAAAATTATTATTAAATATGATGATCTTTATTTTACTTTTTAAAATGTACCAGAGACATTAGGTGAATTTGCAAAGTATCGGCTCGGTATCGCTGATACCAGCTCGAACTTTACTCCGTATCGGAAAGTAAATGAGTGGTATCGCACATCGCTAGTACCTGCCTCACGAGCAAAAACAATCCTCACAACATCAACAAACGAAACCCAACACAGCACATACTTCCGATATCAACATGTCATCCACAAAATATTCTTTTAAAAACTCCAAAAGGCTCTCTCATCTTTTTTCCCCCCCATAAAATGTCATTATGTTTGCAATAAATATGTAGATTACAATATAAAATATCAGCAGTGGCTATATTTACAGGCTGTATTTTCTGCAGGCTGTTTTGACGGCAGGCTAGTCGCACAAGTTGGCTGTAAAAACTTGCAATGACTACTTTTACAACCCAATCATGTCACCCTGAATCTCAAAACTGCAACAAACAGCCCCCTCCCCGGACTCCAGGTACAACAAGGCTGCGGAAAATACATTGGAGTGCTGGAAATACGGCCACTGAGCAAAAGAGACTTTTTCAACTGCGCGTACCTTCCATTCTCGGGAGAAGGAAATATTATGACTAAGGCGATGGCGGCTTGTTGCACATGACGCTGAATGAAAAAGAAGTTAGAGAAGGACGTAAGAAAAAAAAAACAAGCGGGGAGGTCGTCAAGGCCGGCAGGCGGATGAGAGCTCCTCCGAGCAGGAAGCTGACGGATAAAAGAGGCAGCGCAAGCATCGTTACCAGAACTCTGCTGCCGTGTTTACTGTACGGTATTCCCGTCCCTTTTAAGTAGTCACACATTTGTGCTTTGAGCCGGGGGTGCTGTCCTTTCACACGCGACACCTTTGCAAAAGAAAGGCCTTCCAGCGTGGAGCCTCCTCCGGTTGCCAAGCAGTCTGCTCTAAAGAGGAAAGACCAAGAGGGAATTGCATTAGTTTATATTGAAGATATACATATTGTACTGTAGTGATGAAGAGAACAGCAGTGCAATGTGACCAACCGGATGAAGTACTGTTATTGGTATATTTGTATTGCTACATGGCAAACAAGTTACCAGTAGGTGCAGTAGATTCTCAGAAAGACCCTGCATTCATGATATGCACGCTCTTAAGGCTGTGCAATTGGGCAATTGGTTGAAATGGGTGTTAAAAAAACAGCAGTGTGGCCTTCAATCAGTGATCAATTGTGTGAAAAATGAGGTGTGAATCAGGTGACCCCTATTTAGGGAAGAAAGCAACACTTGCTGAAAATCATTTCTCTTTGAAAGCCTGAGGAAAATGGGTTGTTGTTCAGAAAAACAGCATACTTTGATGAAAAAGTTTATTAAAAAATGTTTAGCTGTTCAGCTAAAATGATCTCCAATGTCTTAAAATGGGGAGCAAAACCAGAAACACGTGGCAGAAAAGGGAAGACAACTATCAAAACGGATGGAAGAACAACCAGAATGGCAAAGGCTCAGCCAATGATCAGCTCCAGGATGATTAAAGACAGTCTGGAGTTACCTGTAAGTACTGTGACAGTTAAAAGATGTCTGTGTGGACCTAATCTAACTAAGTCCCTCTGTTAAAAAAAGTAATGTGCAGAAGAAGTTACACTTTGCCAAAGAACACATCAACTGGCCTAAAGAGAAATGGAGGAACATTTTGTGGACTGTTGAGAGCTAAATTGTTCTTTTTGGGTCCAAGGGCCGCAGACGGTTTGTGAGATGACCCCCAAACCCAACGAATTGAAGCCACAATACACAGTGAAGGATCATGATATCGGCATGTTTCTCCTACTACTTATCCCATAGCAGGGATCATGGATCAGTTTGTATATGTCAGAATACTTGAAAAGGTCATGTTGCCTTATGCTGAAGAGGACATGCCCTTGAAATCAACAAGACAATCACACCAAACACACTAGTAAACCAGCAACATCTTCTTATGTTCTTATGTTATGGAGGGGCCAGCCCAATCCCCGGACCTTCATCCAATGGAGAACTTGTGGGGTGACATCAAAAATGCTGTTTGTGAAGCAAAAGCAAGAAATGTTGAAGAATTGTGGAATGTTGTTCAAGAATGTTGGAGGGGAATAACAACTGAAAGGTGCCACAAGTTGGTAGAGTCCATGCCACACGGATGTGAAGCAAATATAAAAAACTAAATATTACTTTAGTCATTCACAGGATTGCCAAATCCTTCAAACAAAAAATAGTTTGGAGTTTGTAAAGTCAACGGCAGACACTGCTTTTTTATGACCACGCCCCTTTCAACTAATTGGCCAATTGCACAGCCTTAAGAGCGTGCCTAACATGAATGGTGGGTCTTGTTTGCTGAGAATCTACTGCACCTACTTGTTTGCCATGTAGCAATACAAATATACTAATAACAGTACTTCATCTGGTTAGACCATAGAACTGTAAACTGAAATTATTAAATGAATGATTATTATAAAATTGAGAAAGTCTTGGAAGCCCTGGAAGTCCAGCACAGTCAACATCAAAAGAAGATATTGTTTGTGTAAGCCAAGGATGTACAAACATTTTTCGCCGAGGGCCACACAGTGAAAAATGACATTTTGCTGTTGTTGTTTTTCTACATTTCCCAAAGATTTCTTTATACATTTTCTTCTCGTAATATTACCACTTTATTGCCATATTATTAAAACATTTTCCCAAAAGTAATTTGCAAAAAATTATTGTTAATTATTTTCTTGTAATATTTTCATATTATAATATTGATAATATTCTGGTAAAAATGCAGCTGTTTTTTTTTCATTTCTGCTAATTTTTTTTTAAATGTCGCAAACTTTCTTCTTGTAATTGTGACTTTATAATATAATATAAAATTAATATTATTCATAATATTTTTGGCTTGATTTTTGTAACAATCTTTTCTGCAAACTAATTTTTTTATTTGTTTCTTTGTTTGATTCTCATAATATTACAACAAAAAAATGTGATGCCTTTGCATCTACGGTGGTTACTGTAAATTCTGGACTACAAGTGGCACCCTCCAAAATTTAAAGAGGGAAAAAAAAAAGACAAACATATGTAGGCTGTGGCTGTATAAGCTGCAGCTCTTCAGGTTTTCTGTTTACATAGAAAGACATTCTACAAACTTTGCAATCCTACCTACACTCGGTGTGATCCCTCGTTAGCGCAGACGCGAGACGCTTTTTTAAAATGCCAAGTTTTTGGAAAGCATACAGCAGCCGCCGCAGTCCAAGCAGAATCTTTGTTAATTCTACAATTGATCAAACTTACTTAGGAATTTTCAGATCAAAACATGATATGCCATGATATTCACTTCACAACTTCTTCAATCTGCACACTGAGCATCATGGGAATTCCCAAAGTTCCTTTAGGCATAAAGTGATTGCATTATTGTTTAAGCCGCAGGGTTGAAAGCGTGTGAAAAAAGTAGCGGCTTATACTTACGGATTTGCGGTAAATCGTTTTCATACTTGAATGCTAATTCACAACATGAAACTGTGGAAACGAAGTGGTCATTCTTCATAATTTGCATGGAAAATTGGATTCTGAGAGGGATGTGGAGATTCCCGTGTGAGCATATTCTAAACAAGAACCGTGGTCACGATGCCAAAAGATGTATTCCAAAGCTCACCTAGATTTGCAGGTGTCAGTTCATCCTCTCCAGCTAAAATGCCGGGATAAGGTTTGGCAGACTTAAAAATATATATTTATTTCTTTTCCCCCTCGCTGCTGGTTTAACAGTCTCAGCTCAGAACCCCCGACAATGTTGGTTCTCCACCAGTTATCCATCCTCTCGGCTTGATTCCTCCCCCGGAATATTCTTTCATCCATTTTGAGACGAGCAAGGGGATTATTGTGCCCCTAATAAAAGGCCCCCTTTTTTCCAAAGCATTCATGTTCCGTTCAAAGGAACCAGAGTTTCCAGCGGGCGTGCTTCTTAGAGTCTGACTTGGACTTGCGCTTGGGCGTGGATGTGAACACTTCGTTGGAGTAAGGCAGGGGGGGACACTGTTGGCTCTCCATGGGGCAAAGTCTCTTCATCAGGGGCTGCAGCTGGTCCTCCTGCAGCTTGAAGTCCAGCTCCACACTGCAAGAAGAAAACAGCACGTAAGGCATCCGATTGGCCCGATGAAGAAACACGCAGGTGGGCTTCGTAGCATTATAAACTCCATTTCCTGCCACGCTCGTCCGAGGGTCGGTACCTGTTATATCCTGTCCACACGGAAACGTTCCCGGGATTTTTTTTTTGGCGGACTGAAAAAAATTTGCACCCGCTCTGAAGCTGTCAGCTTCCCCTAAAACAGGTGTGTCCAAAGTGCGGCCTGGGGGCCATTTGTGGCCCGCGAGTGTGTTTTTATTGGCCCGCAGCACATTATGAAAATATATTTTAGCAAGAAAACGAATAAAAACAATCAAAAAATTGCCAAAAAAAGATAAAAATCTGCAGTAGGTTTACAAGAATAAGGTCTTTAAGAGACAAAAGGTGTAAGCTAAAAAACATCATTTTCATAACATTTAGTTGCAGTATTGCAATACTAAGGAAAAAATACATTATTTGTAATGGTATAATATAATGAGAACCAAAAAATTAGAATTTTACCAGAATGAGGTCAAACATTATGGGAATAATGTAATAATTCTATATGTGGGAAAAATAATTACAACCAAAAAGTCGAAACAACAACAGCAAAAATGGGAAAAAAAGAGAAACCCCAAAGTTCGTGCCAATGATACGCTTTTTCATCTATGTCACAAAGCTGAGATGCGTTTTTGTCCGGACATATTTTTACAAAATATCCATTTTCTCAAGATCCGAGTGGCCCTTGCATCCGTTCATTTTTCAGTACGTGGCTTTTGGTGGAAAATGTTTGGACACCCCTGCCCTAAAATGTCCAAAACAAGTTGAAATATGTAATGCTGTGCAAGGGCGGGAATCTCTGACCAGGTCATGATTCAATGCGACTCCAATTCAGAGGCCTCAATGGGACAATAAAACGGTTATCCATGCATCTTGGTCATTAATAGTTTGTAAATGTTTTATATATTATCTACTAATGATCAAAAAACAAAACACACATGAAACAGATGATTTTACTTCCATAACATTTTAATTATTGGAAGGTTAGATCCACCCACAGAATTCCCATCGCACACGACCAGCAGGGAAAGTAAAGTGCACCAGTAGCCACGTGTATCAAATTCGTTCATTCATTAACGTGAAAAATCTGCCATTATTCACAAACAGACTTCTGACAATTATACAGTAATATTTCTGCAGTAGAGCAAAGTCAAAAACAGCTTTCATACAAAATTACAGGGTGACTGAAAAGTAACTTAAAATTATTCATTCATAGGTTGGAATCTTTTTCTCCAATTTTTGAGTAAGTTCCGTGATGTATGGGAATTCAAAATATGTTCTTGTTTTCCGTCACGACTGCCACTACTGGGCGGTAGAAGATCCTGAAAAAATGCAGAACCGGTCCAAGCTATGGCGCGGTATGGTGTGGAATGACTTCGGACAGGATTGTGGGTCGCGTCATCCCTCGCGATGCCATGAACGCCGAAAGGTACCTCACCTTGCTGAGAGATAAAATCGGGCCGGTTATCAGTACTTGGGAGAATATTGAAGATGTAATTTTCATGCAAGATGGTGCTTCTTCACACTTCTCCCACTTCCCTGGTAGACGGATGGGTGGTCGTGGCCCGCATGAGAAGTCCTGACTTGACACCCTGCGACTTTACTCTTTGGGGTTGGTTCAAGTAGCGAGTCTATTGTACCAAACCAACCGCTTCGGAAGAGCTTGAAGGGCGACTACCAGAAGTTTTGTCTTCCATGCCACTGGAGTCCTTTGTGAGATCAGTTCGTGCGGTTCCCAGTCGGCCTGAGAAACTGGTGGCGCCCATATCCAGTTTGAGATTATAGTTCAGAAAAAAATCACGATGACTTAAAAATTGGGAGTTACTTTTGAAGCACCGTGTGGATTTGTGTACCAGCAGCTTCCATACAAGAATAGCGCTTGCAGAGCAGTACGGTATATTATGAATAACCAAAAATGGACTCAATTCCAGTATGCATGACTCCTCACCCTGGATTTAGATTTTTTCAGCAGGAAAAACTGCCTCGGTTTTCAAACGTTTGGATTTTCGTTTGATCTTTTGTAACTAAGGATTTAATGGTGAAAACCGAGGTTCCACTTCATAACGACAAAATCACTTAACTGTAGGACATTTTTAGCAAACTGAGTTAAGGCTGCCTGCTGAGGAACCATAAAAAGGGTTGGCCATCAAGTCTCAAGCATCCATAGGAACCGGGACTAACATTCCGATTCTCCCTAAATGGTTAAAACGGTTTTCCTGCCCACTTTGCTGACTTTTGGGTTTGGGGTTTTGGGTGGGCTTGGTGCAAGATTTTGCAACCCAATGATGTCATCCGAAGGAGGATGCACGATCAACATGATTCATGTTCCCACGGTCATGGTGTAGAAGTATCCCTCCTCTTTGATGCGCCACGTCGGACTTCCTCTAAGCAGACCGAATCAGGGCAGTCAAGCAATAAAAGATATGGTTTTAAACGTTTGATCATCTGTCTCATGTAAGTCAGGGTTTCAGGATGCTAGCTGTTGTGGAAGTTCCGTGTAAATAAAGACCAGGAGAGTTTATCATTTGCACGGTTCGTCTCTCTAAGCGACCTTCTCATCTCACTCGACACTCTTCCGACCTTCAAAATGCTTTCCTGTTTTTGGTATCCTGTTTGCATGTGTTAACAAAATAAGGGTATCATAAAAAACAGCTTCCACCAACATGGAGGTGGCAAACAACGTATACTAATTTAGAAAAGATCGAAAAATTCACTGAGAAGATCAGATAAAAAGAGAACTCTGGTTTGCACCCTCATTTAAACCACGCAAACTATTTTTGACATCACAAATGAGGCTCATGAGGAACCGGAATCAAAATGAGGAATTGTTCAAATTGAAACGACAGAAATTGACTTATTGTGGCGGGGTCTGCAACCAACAAACCGCGATAAACGGGGTGCGACTACACATTGAAATTATTTTCCGTCAGACTGTTCAAACTTCCAAGATTGATGGAAAGCCTACGCCTTGAAAACCAGAACAAACAATACAATACACTATGGTGTAATAGTGCTAATAATAATAATTTGGTTTGGTGTTTTTCCAATGGGAAAAATTGGCCCCGGTTCTTGTCTGACCTTTTTGGAACAAATTAGCAACAAAAACTGAGGTTCCATCGTACAACAAAGGGAGGGGTAATATTTTTTAATCACAGCACCATCTTCTGGACAGGATGCGGCAGTGCCCCAGTAGTCCCTAATATAGAATGGCCGCACTAACATACTATCCAGTTGACAACAAGGCGGTAACTTTGTGTTTTGCAGTCTTAATGGGATGTCACTCGGGATGAGACTTCCTTCCAACATCTCCAGACTTTATGAGTTGTCTTTTGTGTGGGCGTCACATGCATCACTTTTTTGGCCCGTTCGTTTATGTTAATAAGTCACTGATGCAGATGGAGGCTGGGAGGGAAACAGTGACACACACACACACACACACACACACACACACACACACACGGCAGCACAAATCTCCCTCTCATCCTTGCCTGCAGTCAAAGGGCTTCCCCCGCTTAGGTTATATTTCTATTTTAAAAAGCGCAACCATGTGAAGTGTGCGGGTTGCTCCTGACATCAGACCTCCACATCCGGCAGTGTAATCCCGGGCTGGTCGTCATGTGATTCCTTTTTTTGGAGCGGCACCGCAGTTGAACTCTCTGGCCGATTAAATTCCCCTGGCCGGAGAGAAGTGTGCAGCTTAATTCCAGCCAAATGAAAGCAGGCAGAGGCCAAGCAGAGCACGATTAACTGCCGGTAGGCCTGCATGGAATAAATCCACCATTAGAGCCCCTTTTCTTTCGCGGTATTGCTATTGATTCGCCGTGTTCCGTTTGGAGGCTGTCACAGCAGGGGATACCGACTGGTGACTCTGCAGCAATTTGCCTGCTAGCACAACAACCCCCAGCAAAAAAAAACATTCCTGCTTTCGAGTCTTGGAAGCATCCACTGTCTCGGAAGCGCCTGAGGATGACATTGAAAAGACTTCATTTCAAAGTCAAGAAGATGAAATACGAGCATCTGATGCATGAAGGTCACGCACGGGGGTCCGATCAGGCAGACACATGCTCAGGCTTTACACTGGGCCCGATAACTGCTAAGTGCTGTGACGGGCAGCGCAATTAGCTCGCTGACCGATGTACGTAGCGCTCACGGTGGCACAATGAATCCTGGGAACTGTCCTCGGCTTGGTGATAAGTGTCAGTTAAGAGCAGAACTCTATTAGAATGCTTGTGGTGCAGAGTGTCTGCCCGGTTACCGAGTTCCTCGCACTCAATATAAGAGCAGTTAACTTGATTAGATTGGCACTTAGGTACGAGTGTTGGACTTTGTTGGGGTGCCAGACAGACCGCTTAGTAGGAAATCCTTCTTATGGCCACCATCTGCTGGTTGCAGATGACTTTTTAACCCAAAAGATATAAGAACACACCAAAAGTGATTTAAAGGAACAAATTGTACACAAAAGGTCTATATTTTTCATATTTACCAGTTGCATGCTGTTGATTTTTGTCAGACCCAAAGAAAATAAAGGCTGTCACTCAAGGTTTCAGGTTGTGCAGGGGTGTTAAATGGCTGTGTGGAGATGTTGCAGGGGGCATTTCACAAACAACTTCATCCAGAGGAATACGCTCACTCTTCTGGACCCACTGAGAACATTTAGGGATGGATGGCAAAGGAAGTTTACAAAAATGGACGAATTCCAGCATCAAGCAAGCCCAAAGCCTTTTTTAGTTCAGTTACTAATTACTCACTACTTTTTTAGCCAGTGGAAGGGCACATAAAGCCAAGCAACCATTCACACTCAAAATCATACCTGTGGACCAATCAACCTAACGTGTGCTGGTGTTCCATGATCCAAGAATGTGGTTTTCGTCCCAGTCGTGGAACACAGGACCAGCTCTACACCCTTGCAAGGGTACTGGAAGGTACCTGGCGGTTTGCCCAACTGGTCTACATGTGCTTTGTGGACTTGGAAAAGGCATTCGACCGTGTCCCTCGTGGTGTCCTGTGGGGGGTGCAACGGGAGTACGGGATTGGTGGCCCGCTACTACGTGCCATTCGGTCCTTGTACAATCGGAGCAGGAGCCTGGTTGGCATTGCCAGCAGTAAGTCGAGCTTGTTTCCGGTGAACGTTGGCCTCCGCCAAGGCTGCCCTTTGCCACCGATTCTGTTCATAATCTTCATGGACAGAATTTCTAGGCGCAGTCAAGGTGTTGAGGGAGTCCAGCTTGGTGGTCTTAGGATCTCGTCTATATTTGCAGACGATGTGATCCTGATAGCCTCATCACGCTGTGACCTTCAGCGTTCACTGGCGCAGTTTGTGGAGTGTGTGAAGTCTTGCCTCAGGTGGAGGAGTTCAAGTATTCTCGGGGTCTTGTTACGAGTGAGGGAAGGTTGGAGCGTGAGGTTGACAGACGGATCGGTGCAGCATCTGCAGTAATGCGGTCGCTGTTCCCGTACCGTCATGGTGAAGAGAGAGCTGAAAACTCTCTGTTTACTGATCGATCTATGTTCCCACACTCACCTACGGTCATGAGTTATGGGTCATGACCGAAAGAACGAGATCGCGGATACAAGCGGCGGAAATGAGTTTCCTTCGTAGGGTGGCTGGACTCACCCTAAGAGAGAGGGTGAGGAGCTCGGCCATCCGGGAGGAGCTCAGAGAGCCACTGTTCCTTCACATCAAGAGGAGCCAGTTGAGGTGGCTCGGGCATCTAGTCCAGATGCTCGCCCCGGACGCCTCCCCGGTGAGGTGTTCCGGCCATGCCCACCCGGGAGAAGACCCCGAGGAAGACCTAGGATATGCTGGAGGGATTATGTCTCACAGCTGGCCTCAGCAATTATTAAGCAATGAATTGCTTGGCTGATGGCAGTACTTACTGGATGCTGTGGACAAATCCCCCGGCAGGCGTCTGCAGACAACAGTGTTTACTGCAGGTGGTTTGGTGGGGATAGGAGGGTAGCAGATGTTTGGGCAAACAATGGCGACGACTGACTACTGTATATCTGAGATCACCTCCACACAGCAGTTGTAGAAGCTTTTCCAGGACACTCAGAAAGGGAGATGAATCACCTGTTTGGCTATGCGGCGTAGTGTTTTTTTAATCATGCCTCAATTGTTTTTCCTGAGAGTTCCTTTTTTCCATTTGTTCAACAGTGTTCATCATAAAGTCATACGGCCACCTTTTGATTTCCCCTTTGGTCATTCCACACTTGAAAGTCGTCCACTTGACAGGACGAGTGGCTCGGCCCCAACAGCGTAGTAGTATCTAGCAGATGAAATCGCCAGAGTGGTCCCTCTTTCCTCTCGACAGGTTGAAGTGAAAAAGAAACTTCCCACAGGTTTTGTAAATGCCATGCAGAAATGCTCCTTTTGTCATGTAAACGGGGAGCCGTCGGCATCTATTACATGGCTCTCTGCTTCACAAACACACAGGAAAAGCCAATCTCATTAATGAGAACAAAACAGGATGCACAAATCTCGACAATTGTTCACCAGAACCGCCGTCTCAGCGTGGCACACCGGGGCTAATGAGCTCCTTGCATCTCATCATATTGCGCCCCGGCTGTCTTTCTTTAAACGTCACTGTTTTTTAAAGTTATTGTCTGTTCCCCGTTAGGAAACTCAACCCTGTGTTCTTTGATACAAATGATTCTTTTTTCCGTGTGTGTGTGCTCCACAAAGCACGCAAGCAGAGGACACCTGTAAAGATATACATATGCTAGTGGTAGGCCACTTATAGGCCGCACCGACCGACGGGGTGGGGTGGTGGTCTCGGGGGGAGCGGGTCTGTTTGGCTCCGGGGCTCAGCCGCTGCAATGCTGGAGGGAGGGCCATCGTGGGTGTGCGTGCCTGGGCATAGGGCTGTGGCAGCTACTGATGGGATTCCCGATGGCCGGGTACGGTGGTATTGCACCGTGTCTCCAGCGAGCTCGCGGTGGTGCTACTCACTGCATTGGGGGGGCACTCCAGGCGTATGGGAAAATGTAGGTGTGTGGGTGTATGGGGTGTGTTTANGGGCACTTCAGGTGCATATGTGAAAATGTAGGTGTGTGGGTTTTGGAGTGTGTTTATGCATGTGGGCATGTGTAAGTGGGGGAACAGGGTTTGTTGTGCGGTGTGTGTACTGGGGGTGGGGTGAACGGGGTTCTGTTAGTGGGGTGGCAAACTCATGGGCCCTCTGCGGGCGCCTACCTCTGGCGTCGGGGTGGGCGATGGCCCGCAGCAGTTGTGTCTGGGGCGGCCTGGAGCTCTCAAGGTGTTGAATATGACTCCTGCTTTGGGTGGCGGGTGGCTTCTGGGCCCAGGGGCTTGGGGCCGAGTGCCCTGCTTGCCCGTAGCTAGCCAACCCCCGGCGGGTGTTCTGGCGTGTGGCGTCCGCGCCCCCCTGTTTTCCCCTTGCTCGGCTGCTGCGTGGCGTCCGGCCGGGTCTCCGTTGCACCTCTTCGGAGTGGACTCGCGGTCGCCTCTTGGGGGGACGGGGTCGGGGCGTCCCCTCTGTGGGGTGCCTGCTGGGGGGCAGGACTCCGGCGTTTTCCTTATATCCCCCCACCCATCCCTTTTTATGTTAGGTCTGGCATGGAAATGTGGCATCACAAAATTCATAATAAACGCAGTCAAATGTCAAGGGAGACTCATTTGGATTAGGAAGTTTCCCTTGGCAAAGCAATTTTGTTCAGCACTTAAAAGCAGCTTGTCTCCCATTTAGCTGTTATGATGCTGGACAAGACACACATTACAAGAAAAAAAAAAGAAGACAGAGTTAGATGGAGGCAATCGATCCGCTGTGGCGACCCCTGAAGGGATAAGCCCAAAAGAAAAGAAGAAGAAAAAGTAAGGTAATGTGACAGTGTAATATTGAACATAAATAATTGTCTAATGAAGTCGATAGTAATTTTTGGTCAAATTGTGAATTTTGCATGGCTACATTTTGATAACGTTGGACATGAGCAGATAAATAGACAAGTAATCATCCTACATTTTTTAAATTTTCGGTCTGATGTTAGCATTCTTCCGCTTGAATGGATTAAATTTGAGCTTCACTTTTTTCGTCCACTCGTGATGACTTAAGTCTGCGTATTAAGTTATTAACAAACCGAAAGGGAAGGTTCAGCAATCACAACCAAGCACTATCTGAAGTACAAACGTACAAGCGACAACCACAGATAAAGCCTCAATCTTGGGGGGAATTCCCACTCCCAGTGACAGGTTTTCAACGCTGCGGGGATTGGAACACCAAAATCAATGCAAACTTCAAGGTGAAAAGACTCTTAATGCATTTTGTGTACGGGGGCAGGAGTCACTAATTACCTGCAGGAAGAGTAATGGCATTAACGAGATGACACGTCTTTATTACACACACAAATGCCGCATGGAGGTTCACCTTTGAGTTACTTTGTAAAGGATTTCTAATATGAAATATGAATACTCAGAGGACACAATTAATAAGTGTATTTCTCCCTCCGCCCCTGGGGCTTTTGTGACCCAATCCTTAAGCCCCCCCCCCACCTTACAGTAATTATACAAACCATCAATAATATCAACAAAGGCGATCTAACAATGCGTGGCATTGCAGAACTGGGAATTAATACTCTTATTACTAAAACCGAAAACCCAGTCAACACTGTATCCTCAAATACTTTGTCTGTAAACAACTCCAAAGATCTGCACCACATCATCATCTGGAGATCAATATTTATCTGATAACATGCAAAATGTAATAAATTACATCACACTCGCCACTCCTCTCCACTGGCCTGGAAGACTTCCAGTAGGAAGGACTTCGCCAACACAGCCTTTGCCAAGCAGACTTACAGTGTATACCAAATAAACTCACTTTTTTGCTCATAATAAGCCCACAGAGCGCACGGGGGTCCGCATGTTGGCCACACAGTCACGAGATCTGGAAGATCTGGGTTGGAATCTCCGTTGGGCATCTCTGTGTGGAGTTTGCATGTTCTCCCCGTGCGTGCGTGGGTTCCTCCGGGTACTCCGCTTTCCTCCCACATTCCCAAAACACGCATGTTGGCTTAACTGGCGACTAAATTGTCCCTAGGAATGAACGTGAGTGAGAATGGTGGTTTGTCTGGCGTCCAGTCCGGGGCGTGCCCTGCCCTGGAGTCGGCTGGGATGGGCTGCCGCGTGCACCCTGGTGAGGATTGGTGGCGAGGAAAATGGAGCAATGAACAACACAGTGTTTGCGTCCTTTCTTCATGTCGGAAAAGGATCAAATTAAGCGCCCTGTTCATGTGAGGTGAATCTGAAGTCCCATTGCTAACAATGTTTAAGTGACATGGCCCTTCAGTCCTGATTCTGCAGGCCCTAGTGGCATGGCAACACATCCAGGCTGAAATCTGATTGGACCAAAAAGTCCAGCACACACAAACACTTACCGGAAGCGGCGGAGGGAAGAGACACACTACGAAACAAGGATAAGTAACTCTTGGGAATAAATGAATGCAATTGCGCGGAACAAATACTGGAAGTGAAATTGTAAATGTAGTGTCAGTGACGACAACCACGGTAATCATGAATTCCACACAAGCGCCAGGCACACAATCCATTCCTGAGGAGCGTGTGCACCTTTACTGGAAACCACTATCACGGTAATAAAGATTGTTCAACTCATGTCTACAAGAACTGTCCAAATGCCCGCCACCTCTGCACAAGAACTAAAGCAAATCCCTTCACGTTCCTCGCATAGCCTCACTAGGATGCGAGTATTCGGAACCTCGGATGGAGTTTCCAATAAAACACTTCCTTCTGTTATGCAGCAGAAACGACTTTCTCCTCGTTCCCACTGTATTGACAGAAGCAGCAGACAAACACCAGAACTGTCTCAATATCAGTGGAGGGAAGGTAAAAAATGTCGATGAAACAACCTTTTCTTTCATGTATCTCCTGGCTGCTGCTGAAAATTTCAGGCCGGCATCGTTTTCCTGATTCATCAAGCACACGCTGCCCCCTCTTTTATTTTGCCGTATTTATGAGCGTCTGAAGGATGCAGGAAGGATGGAGGGGCGAGGGGTGGGGGTGGGGGGGTCAGGAAGTCTGGATAAGATCCAGTGACTCAGATTGAGTGCCGTAGCTCAGCAGCGGCTGGAATCCTGATTGCATCGGACATACGCCGGAGTTGTAGAGCCGGGATACATCCCGAGGGATTCTAATCTTTGTTAGGGCAGCAACATGCGGTTCTTGTCCAACTTTCAGCAATAATTGATTGTTTTTCTTTTTTTCCGGCGCGGCCTGCTGTTGTAAGCGTGCGTCAGTCACGCCGTGTTGTCTTTGCCAGCTGCGGCCCAATCAGTGGCTTAACTCAACGTTAATGAGCTTTTAAAACACTGCAGAAAATACTGGATTAAAAATGACCCCTGTGGTGATGGTGAAGTCTTCACAAAGTGACCCGATATTCAACATGTTCAAAAACAGGAATTAGAACTCATTTATTCCCTCGCCCAACAAACACGGATAATCTGTTTGCATAAGAAAATAATAACGAATGTGCAATAAGGAAGGAACGGAAGGAAATTACAGACCTTCATTTATCAAAGTTAAGGGGTTCCAGACCCGACCGTGATGAGTGAATTTCTGCAAAGTAGAATTCTTTCTTTATAAATGGAAAATAGAAAAGCTGTTCACCGTCTACTAAATACTAGCGGTGTAACGCTTCATTCACCAGCTCGATGCATCGATTAATATTCCTGGGATCACCTCCATCGATCTGTGTTCCGCACATTGCCATTCCAGACCACATATATCGAGCTAACATCGTTTGAAAGGTAATCAATTGATGTAACGGATACTAGGACATAAAGCATTGGATTTAAGGTTTTACATGGACGGGTGCTTTTGGAAACGTTACCCTTGTTGCAGTTTGATTTGTCCTAAGTCGATTAATCATGCCTGTTGACTGGGGCGCAATGATGACGTCATGTGACGCTGAGCGTGCACGTTCTGTTAGAAAAGACCTAAAAAATGCAATTTCTCATAAAATATGGGTGGTATTTTTATTGTATACATGATGGCAGCGACATGACTTCTTCCTCTTCAATTTGCTATGGGACTTATACCATCCAAACTTAAGTCCAACTTGAAGCCTTACAAACTCATGGATGGGAGCGTCAGGGCAAGATAAAGGTACGTGGCGAGCGTTAGGTGTGTGCATGTTTGTGTTCTGGTTGAATGGGTTGCTTGTCGTTTGGGAGCCACTGTTGTTCCGGAGTATTTTGCATTTTTTCTTGCAAGGACAAGCGTGTTGATCAAACACCTCCTGTAGCTTTAATGGCGTCTGTGCAAACGTTACAGTATGTAGGATATCCTTTCGCTTTTATATCTATCTGCACCTGGAATGTCATGCAGACCTGATATTGCAAAATAACTTCTTTGAAACTTTGGTTAGAGAAGTGAATGAGGCATCAAATTAGTTAGTCATATTTTATAGATAGAATTAATCATTCAGCTTGTTCATTTATTATTTGTTCATTCAACCTGACGTGTTGGTTGCACTTTATTCAAATAAAACATGAATGCATTTGCCATGAACTGTTGTTTACCTTTTTGTTATCCATAATTAATCCATATATCCATAATTAATATATACCTGATTCTCTTACAAAAAGCAAAGGGAATTTGGAAAACTTTACCTGCACTGTCCTGCATCCAGCTATTTATTTCACAGTTAGACTGCTTGAATTTTTGGCTAAAAAGTGACCGAATCGATTTAAATGTACTGAATCGAATCGGCAACCACAAATTGTGATACAAAGCGAATCGTTGTAAAAACGAATCTTTGCTACCAAATACGCTACACTACAAAACATTACTTGTAACATTCGAAATATTCTGTTATTCTCATATGCCTTTGGTCATTAAGTGGTCAGCTTCCACCCCGAAGGTTGCTGGTTCAATCCTCAGCCAGTGAATAGATGTCAACACTTTTGCTTTTTCAGTGTGAGCAGGAAGTGACGTTGGGTGTTCAAATTTGAATTCTAGCTGGATTGTGGCCACAACAGGAGCTTGTGTTTATTGTTTATTCATTTATGATTGTGATTATAATTATGTTATTATTATTGTGCCTGTTGTGAGATCATTTAAACCATTGATGAATTCAGGCAAAACGAAATAGTAACATTTCCTGGAATATGCATAATTTTGGCTACTAACGGGCCGTGTTCAACCACAAAACAACATGATTGATTAATTTATTCTATTCCAGTTTCTTCTGCTTATGCAGGTCCGGGTCACAGGGGCAGTAGTCTCAGTAAGGAAGTCCAGACTTCCCGGTCTGCGGCCACCTCCTCCGGTTTTACCGAGAAGACACCGAGGCATTCCCAGACCAGCAGCGTGTCCTAGGTCTGCCCTGGGGCCTTCTCCCGGGAGGGCATGCCCAGAACACCTCACCAGGGAGGCATCCGGACTAGATCCCAGAACCACCTCAATTGGCTCCTCTCCATCCTCCCGGATGGCCAAGCTCCTCAAACTATCTTTTAGGATGAGTCCAACCACCCTATGGATAACTCATGAACTCATTTCTGCCATCTCGTTCTTTCATGACCAAAAGCTCATAGGTGAGTGTGGAAACATTGATCGACTGGTAAATTGAAAGCTTTGGCTTCCGGCGCAGCTCTCTTCACCAAACGGTCCGGTTGCATTACTGCAGACGCTGCCCCGGTTCATCTGTCAACCTCCAACACTGAGACCTTGACATACTTCAACTCCTCCATCTGGGGAAAGACCTCACTCCCAAACCGGAGGGTACAATCCACCCATTACCATGACGGTGTCATAATGAACGTTAAAATCATCATGCAGCAACTTAACACACAAAAGACAGGTAAAAATATACAAGACCCAACCCGAGTGCAAAAAAAATGTCAAATGAGCTCAACATTTTGAGAAATGTGGGAGTAAAATGGCAAAATTTGAAATGTTGAAATGTAAAACTAGAGAGTGATTGCTGCAGTATATAAAAATGTTTACACCAGGATCGAACCAGCAACCCACCTAAGTGAGCCACGTCACCCTGTAGAATAAGTGTAACGTTACAGCAATGGAAAACAGTAACGAAGTAATGAATGAATGAATGGCCAATTAATTTGGCCATTTCATTTTTAGCAGACTAAAATGATGGAAATTGCACCAAATAAGATAAATCCCTACAGCGGTCCCAAGGATCAAACCAGCACCCATCAGGTTGGGAAACCTGATAATAAAATGAGTGTATATTGATTGCTGTGCCTCAGTTTGGGCCCATCACCATCAGTTATCCCTGCAGGGTTTGTGCTGCAAAGTACTACAAAGTGTTGAAAGAGTCTCATCATGTTTTGGCAGAGACGGCAGGCACCGCGGCGGACGGCCTCGGCGCGCCAGCTTTGTTCGACGACCCTCAAAAAAGAAACACAGTCGGACCGGCTGAATTCGGCAACTCTTTAACGATACCGGCCGCATATGAAACGATCATCTCCCACTTTATTAGCATTTGGCTGACGCTGCACAACTTCATTGTGTTTTTATCGCCGTGCGGCATTTGTTCACTTGGTCAATTAGGTCGCTCCGGAGTTTGCACTCTTTGCTTGTCCTCATCAGAAATCCTACCCAGTGCTCTAGTAACACACTAATGCAGGCTGCAGTGACACAGTTGAAAGCTGGACCTCATATCACCCAAATGGCTCATATGGACTTTTATTGATGTTTTATGAAGACTCTTCCCGAGCCAAATTAATTAGGGCCTACAGAAGTCATGCTTGCACAAACAGAAGCAAAGGCCTGGAATGGAAGGGTATCAAATTGGCATTCGGGGGGGGGTGTTGTGTATTCCTTTACTGTGTGAAGCCTAAACGTGCTCCAACAAACAGTGAACCTGCTGCATGGAATGCTCTAGACCCGGGCTGTTCGACTGGCGGCCCGTGACGTCCAAATAATGGAAAGCATTGCTCCTCCGTGCAGTACTTTCTGGGTCAATGGCGAGGCGCACGCGTCACAATGAAGCAGCAAAAAAATAAGAAAAGAAATGCAGGCCCAAAATTGACTCTTAACAGCGACTGAACTGGAAAAAAAATTGAGTGGGTAGCACGTTGGCCTCACAGTCAGGAGGTTCAGGGTTGGAATCTCCGTTGGGCATCTCTGCGTGGAGTTTGCATGTTCTCCCCGTGCGTGTGTGGGTTTTCTCCGGGTACTCCGCTTTCCTCCCACATTCCAAAAACATGCATGTTAGCTTCATTGGCCGCTCTAAATTGTCCATCCGTATGAATGTGAGTGTGAATGTTTGTTTGCCCTGCGATTAACTGACGACCAGTCCAGGGTGTACTCCGCCTCTCGCCCAAAGCCAGCTGGGATAGGCTCCAGCATACCTGCAAGACTTCAGCACAGTCCTCGCGTAAACAATGCGACGAGCATCTTATGACGCTTCCCATCCGTGTCATCGGGTCTGAGGTGAGAGTATGCACTGATTCAGCCTGTCTGGATGTTTAGCGTGAGGAATCTCAAAGCTGACCGACTTATCGCCGACTTTCTACTACACACGTGTGAGGCCTTTTTTAGAACCCGCCATTAACTTTTCCAAACTCAGCAGCAGCTGCGGTATTTCACGGTACCTCTCGGTCGTGGCCTGAGGCGTTGCGAGTTAAGTACTGGGTCACTATGCGGGAAAAGTAGTTCTTCGATGTGAGCTCCCACAATTCATTTATTTTCTATACCGCTTATCCTCATTAGGGTCACGGGGATGCTGGAGCCTATCCCAGCTGACTTTGGGCGAGAGGCGGGGTACACCCTGGACTGGTCGCCAGTCAATTGCAGGGCAGACAAACAACCATTCACACTCTAATGGACAATTTAGAGCGGCCAATGAAGCTAACATGCGTGTTTTTGGAACGTGGGAGGAAAGCGGAGTACTCGGAGAAAACCCACACACGCACGGGGAGAACATGCAAACTCCACACAGAGATGCCCAACGGAGATTTGAACCCAGGTCTTCCAGATCTCCTGACTGTGTGGCCAATGTGCTAACCACTCAGCCACCGTGCGGCCCGCTCCCACGATAAGCTTGGTTAATAAGCAGGTCATGCTATGTAAATGGAGCAGTGTTGGCAGGTTTTTGGAGGGCTTCATGGGCGGAACGGGTGCATCCCATTATGTGCGCGGTTCCCTGCCTCGTGCTAGCTGTTTTTCTCTACTTGGAAGGCACAGAAAAGAGAAAGATACGCGTATTCAGGTCTCACAGGAGGATTGTGGATGATGGGCGAAATAAGAAAAGTGCGGCCCGTGTAGTACAAGTCTGTGAACTTCGACAAAGGCTTTTTGAAAACACCATCTGCCTGCAAAGAGTTCTGGCCCTTGGACAAATGTAATCAAGGACCTGGCTGATGTACACTAGGTGCATAAAAATAGCAACAACTCTGTGTCACATTGAGGATCTTTGAGTAGCGTTTTCTGCCGTCAATTCTTTTTTTAAACCTTTATTTAACCAGGTGGAAATATGTAAACTCTTTTGCAAAAGCGACCTAGCCGAGAGGCTGCAAAATTACAAATACACAAGAAGTAATAGAAATAAATAAGTAAAATTAGAGCTAAGATGTGTAACACCTGATAAAAAAAAAATTAAGGTGACCAATGCTTCTTAATTCTTATAAACATCACTTCCATTGGCAGATTACTATCACTGTCCTGCTCTACTGACAGACTGAGAAGATTGTTCCTCCGCCACGCCAGGGAGATAAAAAACACACAGACGACTATTTCATGATGTTTCATATTATTATGTATTAACATGATTTACTTATTATTATTTATTCATCACACCACTTGGAAGTGAACAGTTACCTGCGATTGATTTATCCTTCGATTCTACTTTGTTTTCTCATTTGTTTTCTTTTTTTCTTTCCCGTCTCGCCGTAATTGTGTTATTCTGTGATCATGTGATTAAGTTTCGACATTCTTGGGGAGCTGCATGAAACCTACATTTCTCTTGGAGATGAATAAAGTCTCTATCTATCGGCAAACCACATAAAGCAAAGGTCACCCACCCCGTAGATCGCCATCGGCCAGTCCATCTTGGAGACTTGCCAGTTTGATCGCAGTTTGTATTTAGTGCAGGCGCTGTTCATGTTTTGACACCTACTTAGGGCCATCGGCGCCGTCCGGGCAGCTGCTGTTGAAATGAAATGGAAGGCATGCTATGTTTGTCTGTCGGTGACGACAGATACCAGACAATACATCAGACATTGGATCCACGCTGGATGAAAACCGGGACCGTGTATTATTAAAGTCCATCAAACGTTCCATCGCAGCCGGCTCTTTCACCGCACTTTGATCACCGAACACGCCGGCTCGCCTCGCCGCTCTCCCGCACCCGCCCAGCCCTGGGACTGGTCCCGGAAGCCCGGCCTGAGGTGCCGGCAAACGGCAAAAGGCTGAAATGTTGACAACACAAACTTAAGAAGGTTGGGGAGCTCGTAAATATGCGTGACCGCTTGTTTGAATTTTTGCCTGTATTTATGACTTTATTAGCTGTTTTGGGGGCCAAAAGGTAAATACACAAAATAAGAACGTTCTGGAAAGAAGATTTAAATATTCCTCCTGCCTGACTACATTGGGGCGCAAGGTTTCTTCAGAGTACGGCTGTTCAATTTGAGCACCAATGTGGACGACGCGACACCCCTTCACCTTCTTTCCTTATCTTCCTGCAGAAAATGACATTGTAAGGATGGAGAGCCTATTTTTTTATAGCACAATGCATCATACTAAAGGTTGTTTCTAATATTTTGGGGGCCTCACTTTGCTACCGGAAGACAAATATTAAAAACATCTCTCATTACAAGGCGGGACCGCTGCAAACTACAAGCCCAATAATCAAGTAGAGTAATTAATAGATCTCTGGCAGCCTTAATTGAACGTATTATTTGTCAGAGCGGGCATTAGCATATGATGAACGTCCCCCAGAATGAGTTCTGAAATACTAAATATTCATCTCTGTAGATGTGCTGTGATCCCCCCCCCTTTCTCTTTTGTGTTCCAAATAAACCTCAAAGTAGGTCAGTGAGAAACGCTCGCATCCATGGAGTGCAGAGAGGAAATACATGGAGATGAAGAGGAAAACCCTTAGAACCTGTTAGAACATGCGAACAGGTGTGCATGCAGTCATGCAGCACGAGGCCTGCACTCACCACCGCGTACCTGTGACTCCCTGCACCAGTGTTTGTGCACCCCCGGAGCCTTTTTGCCATAGCATGACCAGCCCTCACTCATACAGTAATTCTCCCAAAGTGGAATGTAACACAACTGTTAGGGTTTTGCTGCAGCTGTGCCACTCGGTTTTCATTTTATTGTCTGGTTTAATATGAAACGGCTCAGACCATCTTGGAAATGAAAGGTTTCCCCTGCCATTTGCTTGCGTAATCGCTGCCCTGCACTACTAACCTCTTTTGTTGCTTTTGCTTGAAAGCATTTCTCCCCAAAAATATAAAAGCAGCGTCTCCTCCCGAGAATCACTGATGACTTCTTTTCTGTTGCAAAGACAAACAGCACATGTTGCATCGGGGCTTGCACTGCTGATGGACATAATCATTGATTCCCGGATCATTCATCCATTTTTTATACCGCTTATCCTCATTAGGGTCGCGGGGAGGCTGGAGCCTATCCCAGCTGACTTTGGCCAGGAGGCGGGGTACACCCCGGACTGGTCGCCAGCCAATCGCAGGGCACATATAGACAAACAAACATTCACACTCTAATTGACAATTTAGAGTCACCAATGAAGCTAACATGCATGTTTTTGGAATGTGGGGGGAAACCGGAGTACCCGGAGAAAACCCACACACGCACGGGGAGAACATGCAAACTCCACACAGAGATCCCCAGCGGAGATTCGAACCCTGAACCTCCAGACTGTGAGGCCAATGTGCTGCCCACTCAACCACCGTGCGGCCTGATTCACGGATCATTCACAGGGAACACATTTTACTGTGTTACTATAATTCACGCTCACGTTCACACTCCTATGCACAATGCAGTCTCCAATTAGCCCAAGAAGCATGCTTTTGGACGGTGGGAGGAAACTGGAGTACCAGGACTAGAGCCACATGTGGTCTGGAAGGTCAGAAACGTACAGTGATCCAGACACAAAACCACATGGCTCCGATAACACTGACACATCCCATATTAACCTGCATATTAACTAAGATAGAGCAACATTATTATTATTATCATTATTATCATTGTGTTACGCCAAAGAACTATGTTCGCTGTGTAGTGACACCTTACCACTCCACACCAGCTAGCTACTAGCCGGCTAGCTTCATCACACGTTTGCTCGCAATGCCTCAGGCTACTAGCGAAAGGTAATGCTACACGTTGGAGTTGCCACCACTGCTGCTGTGTTTTTGACACTAGGAGTAGCGTTCCTTTCTGTGTTGCTATGTGATATCAATGCACCCAGGAAAGAAAAAAAAATGATTGCATGTTGCATGTGCCTGGTACTACAAGCTTGCAGCATGGATACAAAAGCAGAAAACCTTGTTGGAGCTTTTTGGATGTGTTTTAACAGCAGGTTTTCAGGGCAGGATGGGTGTGTCCCATTGCCTGCAATAATGGGCTGTCTCTTTTTAGATTTTTTTTTTGTAAAGGAGTTTTCCTTTACAAAAAACAAAAACATTAGTCAATGTGGGTTGCTACACAACCAATGTCTGAGTGGTTTTTATTTTAAAGTAAAATTGAGGAATATTTTAATTATCTTCCTTGATAATTAAAAATTAAGTGTGAAAAATTATTTAGCAAAATTGGAAAAAAATCATGTCCGACACGCTAGTCAAAGAGCGTCCTTGTGGGCTCTCGGCTGGTTTTAGAAATCTGCTGCGAGACTGCACGTTTTGGTCTGAAGTCATTCACGGGCTGGATATGGCCCACGGGCCGCCAGTTGAACAGCCTCGGCAACACGACAGAAAGCGGCGGAGCAGCAGCCCCCGCACACGGAACTGACTGTTGAGCAAGTGCAGCACCAAATGCAGAATTCATGACACGCACCGGCAGCGCAGGAACCCACCTGTAAATGATGCATGCGCTGTTTCGACACGTGTCGCAGTTCGCCGTGTCTTGTCCCGTTCGGTAGGTGAGCCTGTGCAGTCCAAAAAAGAGAGAGATGTGAGCGTTACCAACCCCGGGCTAGCGTGTTGTTAGTGTTGTTGTCTGCTTCATGACGAGGGGACACGTTGGGGTCGTGAGATGCCGCATGAGGGGGAATCGAACCTCCTTGCCTTCTTTGCATGGCTGTTCGTTCGCGGTCATCTCTCATGTAATCCAGTTGGGCCGGTTTGAGAGTGCCCCAAGGGGTTCGCTTTTAAGTTCCGTTTAAGAACATCGAACGTTACAATCCCCAAGACAGAATCCGTGAGCGCCTGCTTTATGAACTTGTCCCCCCCTCCCCTCCCCCCTCCCCCAGGCCTTGCAGGAGCAGGTTGCGTGGCGATAGTGACGACGGGAGGGGTCGCGTCGCAGCCACGCGTGTAATCGGCTGCTGTCAGAGTAGCCCCTCGCCCAGGATGACCTCGGCCCTTCCCCCCGGCGACCTCAACGGAGGGACGGGATCCGGCCGAGTGCGGCTGCTGATGGGGAGCTGAAGGTCGGGGGTTCGTTCATCCCGCCCAGCTCTCACGGAAAAGAGCAACCTTCTTATCGGCTGTCTTGTAATTGACGGGGATTCGCTCTGATGATCAAAGCTCATGAACCTATATTTATAATTACCACGCGTAAATACCACACTTCTATTCCGGGGTGGAATCTACACCGCTGGTGTTACATCAGACAGTGACACACACACACAGATGGAAAGAGATGGGGGGTGCTCCTCCTCTGAAAGTCATTTCTCTAAGCTGACTGCTGGCACAAATCCAGCCCTGTGTTGTTTGCCCACGCCAGCCGTCCTGGGGCGTGTCCTGCCCTCTCGTCTTCTTCACTGTCCACACATTTGACCCGCACCCCTGCTGAGGTGATGTGGGGAAGATCACAGTAGCTGGTGCTGATACATGACTTGCATGTGAATAACGATCCATGGGGTGGGGGTGGGGGGTACACGCGGTGGACTGGTCTTTAGCCAATCACAAGACACCTCCTATACACACAGTTTGCACGAGATTGGGTCAACCAGAACAGGACACAAGCTTCCCTGCTCCGACCCGACCTCGGATAAGCGGAAGAAAATGGATGGATCGGTCCACGATGCAATTTTTTTCTGACTGAGAAATCTTTGAATCATCCTTGAATAAGATTTGTGATCCCTTCTAACAATTACCTGCACGCGCATTCACACCTGTGAAAAATTAGGTGCAGGGGTTTCAAACGTCTCCTACTTGATCTCTCCTACTTCCTACAATCACAAACACAAAAATGACCGCACAACACGTAACATAGCGCTGAACATGTAGCTGTAGCAACTTTTTTTTCAAAACAAGCTTACAAAAACATGCTGGGAAGCCAGAAGAATCCCTGTGACGGGAATGAAGCCTGCTCCCAGCATGCCTTGTGGCACCTTCTGGTAAATGGGTTGCTAAACCTACATTGTTTTGTGTTATAGTTTGCTGTACGTAGCATTTGCCCCGTGTATGTGTTATATGCTGTGTGATGTTGCAGGCCTATTTCTTTTATGGCACAGTCATGAGTCCGACTGTAAAGACCGATATATTGATAAGCTTGATAAGTTCTGATTTGGCTGCTGCTTGTCCGGATTTAAGCAAGCTAAAGTGCCTCTGACCATCTCTTGTGAGACTCCCAACTTTGTATTTTTATATTTCCTGCTTTTTTAATAGCTCAGGCTCGGGACAGCTTCTGG